>JH651248.1:212502-360952 GCA_000260095.1 Tetrahymena borealis | reverse complement strand
TACAGCTAGCTTATGAGACTACCCACAGTGCTATTATAGTTAAAATGTTGATATTTAAGTGATTTCTCATATATTCTTTGTATTTATTTATAAATGATATTAGAATATAGTTAAACTTTATTTTATTTAATTATTATCATCTATTCAAATGGCTTAATTTTTTGATATCCTATTTTAGTATATTTATAAAGTATTTTTAAATTTGTAGAATTAAATTTGAAGAAAAACAATTATTAATAAACCCTATACTTTATATTTTATTTTTTGTTATTAATTAATTTGTAGCCTGATTTAATTATCTCATAATCTTTTATAAAAATGTTGCTTTAAAACTAATAATTTAAAAATTATTACAGTACAATAAAAATTCATTTATTCTTGTAAGCAGATATTAATTAGTCTAATAGCTTTAAATAAAATAGATTGATAAAAAAATAGTATCAAACTAAATTTAATGAATATTTAGGTAAATTAGCTAGCACTTTAATTTGAGCTATTTCAAATTGTTAAATAAATGTTAGAGAGATATCTAAAATATAATCATCAACTAAAAAATTTCACAAAAATAATAATTAATCTTTTTTCTTTCTTTTTATTATTAAAATAGGGAAATATTGTAATAGAAGAGTTAGTTTAATAAAGGTCGAAAAAATTACAATTATGATTTACTCTTGTAATTGTATTTTTTTAATGTGTAAGCAATAAAATTAATACTTTCTTTTTCATTCATTTATTTTTTGATACTTTAATATAATTATGCTTCTCTAAAAAGGAGATTATTTGAATATCAAGAAGGTATTAGAATATTAGGTGACAAGATGACTTTTAAAATGATCCTATTTTACTTAGAATGGTGAAAATTATCTAGAATTTAAGTATATAGATCATAAAGAATAAGGAATATTCTATTTAAGTCTCTCTGATACCTATTGCAACCTTTTTGTTTTGTTCTTAAAACTAAAAAGCAGAGTTAGTCTAAAACTAAACATGATTTATTTATTACTCTCTATTCCGAATAATGAATAATATAGATTTCTGGGAAAATCCACTGTAGATATCTTTTCAATTCATAATTTATCTTTATTTCATCACATAGATTTTATTCAACTAGCTAATTTAAAATTAGTATTTACTTATACTTTGATATGAATAATTATCTGATAGTTCAATACATTTAATTATTAATAAAAGGCTATTTTCATTTAATTATCTAATGGCTAATCAATTAATTCTATGGAAATTAACACATTCTCATTTATTAAGCAATAATTTTTCTACTAATTAATTAATGATTGAGCTTACACTTATAACAACTATAGTTTTCACATTTATAAATAAATAACAAAATTTAATGAACAAGCAACATCTAATAAGTAAAATAATCTCTCCATTACCCATAAAATATCGCCTTACATCATCAGAGATATAAACCAACTCTATTTTTGGTACCAAACTAACCCTTATCTATCTATTTACTCAAAATATTACTCTCCCAAAAAAGAAAAACTAAGAGAGGGTGCGTTGAAGGGAAATAATAATAATAGTAATAAGAATAATAAAAAAAGAAAGAAGATAAAAATTAAATAATGAACAATTGAAAATATTTATTATATATTTAATGCATATTAAAATGTTTTTAAATCTTAAATTAATTTTCTGAAAAATTATATTAATTTGAAAGAAATTTAATCTACATTTATTTCATATCCAGTGGGTTGGTTGTACCTTCCCAGGTTTTCCTATTTATTGTAGTTAGGCAAATTCATATGCAAATTATAAGGAAGGTAGTATAATCCCTTTATAGTAAATGTTTTAATTAAATTTTCCTCTAACAAAAGAAATAATAGAATAGATTTTTATTAATTTTTAATAATTTTGAAATAATTTAATAGAATTTACAAATTGAAAGAGTAGTTAATGTACATATTAGTTATATTTAGTAAGATTTTATATCATTTCTCTTACAATTCAATGTAAGAGAATTATTCACATTTTAAAATAGTAGATTTTTTCTCCAAAGAAAATAAGAAAATTAATAAAGTTATAAGGATTAGGAAAGAACCTCCAAGAATAAATTATAGTCCAATCACATCTTAATGTTTTATTTATTCAGCACTTTTTATAAATTATGGCATGCTAGTTAGTTAATCATTTTATGAAATGGTATAAATAATTACTTAAAAAATGCTAGAGAGCCTTCTTGTGGATTAAAAACAGCTGGATATTAATATAAAAAGCTTAAACCAACTGTAATAGGACCATTTTAATGGAGTAATTCACATTTTAAGGTAGATGACTTAAAAAATTACTAAGGTGAAAGCTAAAATTTATATTCTTCTGTGTAAATAGTAATATCGGGGATTATATTATTTTATAGACATGCGCAATCGAAGCACTTTTTTAATTCATTAGTATTTTCTTTGAAATAAATTGAGTATTTCCTTTTTATATAGTTAGCAAGACCTATATTATATTTTAGTACTTTTAATGGAAATATTTTAAATCAAAATAATTCTACTTGTAGATATTGAAACTTGTTTAGTCAAAGAAATTTAGATAGATTGGTAATGGGTTATAGACATTATATTATCTCCTCCTAGATATATTCCTAGAATAGATATAGACTTTTGATAATTATACAATATAAAATAAGAAAAATCAAAATTTTAAAATAAACATCTTATAATTGGATTTGTGAAATTCAAAAAATCTATAATTACCCAGGTTCTAGAAGTTTTTGTTGGGATCATTGGTAAGTTATTATATAAGAAAGGTATTTAATTAAATGTTAATTGAAAGCTGAGATTGCCTGAATCAAATGAAGGATGAATTACAAATTTCGGAGACTTTATATTTTTTTTAAAAATCATTATTTTAAAGGAAACAAGTTTCATAATATTAC
Source organism: Tetrahymena borealis (assembly GCA_000260095.1). NCBI lineage: Eukaryota > Ciliophora > Oligohymenophorea > Hymenostomatida > Tetrahymenidae > Tetrahymena > Tetrahymena borealis. The sequence goes on along the minus strand of JH651248.1, from coordinate 358,050 downwards.
CATAAATATGCCCTGTTAATATCCCTTCAGGAAAATATTGTGTTAATTGTTTCTTTATAGACTGATTATTCCATTAGTTAACTAAAAAATGAGTAAATAAAATTAATTTCTATTTAATAGCAATAATACTAATTAAATACATAAGGAAGATTGATATATGAAACAGAAAGAAATTCAAGCTGTAATTATTCATCATTTTTAAATAGACTAAAGAAGTCTGATTAGAATTATCCTTAAATGAATTATTTGCCTTTTAAAACCTAGATTTATATTAAGAAAAATTAACTTAAATAGAAAATATTATTCTTTTTATTAAAATAACTTACTAAATCTATTTATTTATCTGATTTAACATTTGTTGAGCTGTTTTCTGAATAAAAGTGAGAATTTGCTCTTCTCCCACTGTAATATTTACATTTGTTTTATTAAGTACATTGATCATTAATTAACAAGTTCTGGTTGCTATCATCAATGCTTAAATTTTACTATGAAAGAAAAAATCACTTAAAATATTGATGAGAATCTTAATTTTTACTGGCTAATCGAGAGTGAAAGTTAATTTCATAGTTTAACTAGGTGTTCCTACTTAGAAATTAGAAGTACATCCAAATTTAATATTTATATCACTATAACCTATACCTATGCAGTCTTTTATAGTAAAGGTAATAGATTCATAATTTGAGTATTTACCTATATGTTAATAATAATAAATTATTAGACTATTCGATTCTTGGTAATATTTATTATACAGTTAGCTAGTGTCACAATTAACAGAGCTATTATAGATATCATGTTCATCCTAATCTAAATTTTCATTGATTTCTTATATTAATTTATAAATGATATTTAAATTTTGTTCAACTATATTTTTTAATTATTATTATTTTAAATTTAAAAAATTAATTACTTGATTTCCTATTTAAAAAGCTTCTTAAGTATTATTTTATTTGTAGATAATATTAGCAAAATCTCTTTTTTTTAATTTTTTTTTTGAATTAGCTTAATTTATAGAAAAGATTTATTTACTGCATAATCTTTTATAAGAATGTTCCTTAATAAATTTGATTAATAATACTTACAGTAAAGTTAAAATTCAATATTACTTACAAGTAGATATTACTCCATAGCTTTTAATAAAAGTGTAAATTATATAGATTAAATCAAAATAATATTTTTGCGATACTTTCAAATAAATTCAGGTAAATTATTATTCTGATGATTTATTATATTTTCAGGTTTAAAATTTAAATTTGATAAACAAATTAATATTAATCATAGTAGTATTGTATGTAGATATTCATTTAGCTAAAAGAATTAACCAGTTTTTAGATTTTATCAATAAATTGATAGGCAAATACAATCATCAACTAAAAAGGAATTAGCACTCAAATTATAATTAACTTTTTTTGATTAAAATAGTGAAAAATTTGTAATAGACGAATTAATTTAATAATAGCAAGAAAAGATTACAATTATGATTTACTATTGTAATTGTATTTTTTATATACACATTTTTACTAAAATTAAATGATACCATTCATTTATTTTTTTAATTATCTTTGAGTAACATTTTACTTCTTTTGAAATGACATTCTTTGAATTTTAAGAAAGCATTAAATTATCAGGAAGCGAGTAGGATATTTGGTAGGATCAAATGATCTAAATTTTCTTATCATGTTGCGAGATCCTTTTGAATTTAATAATAACTATTATTAAGAAAAAGGTAGAAAATATTCAAGAATCTTTCATACTTATTCCAACCTTTTAGTTTGTTTATATACTTAAATGTGTAGAGCGGTGAGCTAGTTCTAAACTAATTTCACCTCATTTTTAGATTCTATCTATCCTAAATAACTATCTATTTAGAGTTTTTCTGGAGATCAATGGAATATATCCAATAAATCCACCCGTACTTTTAAATAATCAGATAGATTTATTCTCCTTCAGATTTAAATTGTTTATATTTTATAATCAAGAATATTTGATGGATCGATATTTGTGATTAAAATTGTTCTTTCTAAGAGAATTAATATTTCTTTCTAATCAGATGCTTTATCAGTAATTTCATTACTAAAAAATGCTATTTATAAATAATTATCTAATAATTCTAAGTGAAGATATACTTTCTCATTTATTATGCAATAATTTATCATTTTTACCCCCTATTTTCAAATTAACAATAAAAAAGTTTATTCTTAGAGAATAGGATCCCATTTCTAAATAAGTTATTGATTAAAGTTACTTTACTTTTTAGAGGAGAGAATCAATTAAATGATATTTTTTTCTAGTATTTTAAAAGCAAAGAGTTAATTTAATTAAAATTTATTAAAAAGAAAATTTAATCTATTGTTTATATCCTATCCCCTTTCAAAAATGTAGTTAATTGAGGAATGTTATGTTTCCTAATACTGTAAAAGTACAACATGACTTTAGAAAGAGAGATGATGAAAATTTAGGAATTGCATTATATATATTATTTTTTTTTTACTTATTTTGCTTAGTAAGTTAGTAGTTAATTTAATTTAAAATATCTTTTAATTTAAATATAGACTTTTTATTACTATACTATATCCACAACTCTTTTGTTTTTTCATTAATTTCCTTTTTATATAGAGTTTTCATAAAGATTGTAGAAATATTTTTGAGTAATGAAGACTATAATTGACTATTAATATATTTTATTTATTAGTTTTGCTTACTTTAAATAAATAATTTAAATATTTTATAAAAATAAGCCAAGGATTCACAATTTAATTAGAAAATAAATTTGACAAAATCAAGAAAGTATTACAATCAATCAATTATGATCAAATAAAATTATTCTAATTTTTAAAAATATAAAAATAAATTAAATATATATTTCCCATCATTTATTTATTTTTTGATTATCGTTAAGGTCATCATTATATTTTCTATTAAAAGACATTCTTTGAATTTCAAGAAGGTGCTATTTTATTAGGAAACAAGTAGGCCTTTTGGTAGGATCAAATGATGTCATTTTTCTTAGCATGATACGAAAATCTTCTTGAATGTATGAATATTCGTTATTAAGAATAATGAAGAAATTATTCAAGAATTTCTCAAACCTATTACAACCTTTTAGTTTCATTCTCAATACAACATACAGTAGAGTTAGTCCTAAACTAAATATATCACATTTCTCATAGTCTATTCTAGACAAAGATTAATCAAGATTGTTTTCGTCATCTTCTTCTATTGCTTGTAGAAGTTCTGGAGCCATCCATGGGAGAGATCCAATCAGTTCATCACTCTTCTTTGTAAAATCTGATAAATTTATTCTCTTAGCTGCTCCAAAATCTGTAAGTTTGATTGATTTATCTGGCATGATAAGAATATTTGAAGGTTTTATATCTCTGTGATTGAAATTGTTATTTCTGAGAGAAACTAAAACTTCTATCAAATCCAATGCTATATCTATAATTTCATCGTTGCTAAAAGGTTACTCGTATCTTTTTTAGAGATAATCTTCTAAGGATTACTCAGCTAATTCTAGGACTATATACACTTTTTCGTTTGTTATACAATAATTGATCATTTTTATTGCTGATTTGCAATCCTTTACTGATTAAAGTGCATCTACTTCTTAAAGAATAGAATCCATGTTATGAGGTGTCTTCGTAAGTATTTTACAAGCGAAAAGTTAATTTTATTAAAATTTATTTATAAAAGAAAATTCATTTGATGGAGTATATTTACATTAATATACAATACCAAAAGCTCCTTCTCCTAATTTCTTATCGGTTAGAACTGTATAGCATTTATTAAATAGCTTCTCTGGTATCTTTGTTTAAGTTTATTTTAAGATAAAATCTTATATCTACTTAGCTTCTTTCCTGTGATAGAAAGCGCTGATAAAATGGGTAGTACCTCTTACTAAGAAATATGTAGATAAACTCAAAACAATCATAGTTATTGTATTAGTAGATGAATCGGAAAAGGAAATAAGCTATCTCTAACTAGACTAATAAACTCTCCACTAACCATTAACTTTTGCAGAGAAGAATAAATTGTATATCTAATCACTCACATATGTAGAAAAGAAAATAGAAGGAATATTAATTTCTAATTCTTTTACTAATATATCATTCCCATTTTGATCTTTTATCACACAAGGATCTTATGGATTATAGTATAATCCTATACCTTATTGAATTACTTGTATTTGATTTGATACATCTGAGCTTTATTGCAAAATAAATTATTCATCATTTTAAAAGTTTACTATTTTGTGATACTATACCCTTTAGGTTTAGCTACTATCATATTATTAATTAATATTAGTATAAATTAAATTGTTTTAGCTGGATTCTTAATCTTTACTTTAAAATGAATAGAAATTGGTAATGCTATTTAAGATTCTTTATTAAGCTGATTAATCTAGATTTGTATTTTCTAATATAAAAACTTCAAAGTATTATTTATTATATGCTAGCAGTGTAAGGCCTTTATTTTGGATCATGACAGAGTTTGGCATGAAAAGAGATGAAGCAAAGTATGTCTAATTTACAGTGATTAAGAAAGTCGAATTTAATTGTTAATACCAAAATGAATTAAATGCACCAGCTTAAAAGCGATCAATGTCTAGATCTGATGACATATTTGGGATTCTAATATCTTAGACAATATCCCCTGATTCGTTTATTTGTATAGATCTTATTTATTTAGTTGTTGGAATGTATATTTTTACAATTATTTAATTATTAAAATATTATATTTAGTTATCTGGATTTGTAATTCCATTACCCTCTAGTTTGTAAGTTTAAGTAATCTAATTATTTGCTACTACTTGTATCTCGTTTTATAGAAAAATCACTACAATTAATGCCCTTTAATCTAATACAACCCAATAGATAACATTTTCAGGAAGATTTAAACTAAATATCTACTTTTAATCATAACTTATTTTTATTAGCTCACTACTTTTGCCATCTGAATTTATTTAATAATATATACCAGTGTTTGATATACCTACCTATATTTTTACTACATTTTCAACTTTGAAGGATCTATATAAGTAAATTATATGATATTGTTGGTAGATTAAGGTATTATATAAACAGTTGGTGGAAGGATCAAACCAAGAAATGTAAATGTAATTATTTGAGTAGTATGTATAAACATCTCTAATATCATCGGAAGGAAAAGAGTAGCAATCTTACTCATCTTAGCAACTTAAAATAATCCTATCTTCTTCATTAATATAGTATTTATATTTAATGACATTTAATTTGGTTATCCCGTAGCAATTACCTAAATTTGGACATACATAAATCAATCTTTATTCAGGAGCATTCTATATAGCTGAAAGCAATATGCTAGTGTAATCTATTAGAGTAAAATATTTGCAAAATAAAGATTGAATTTATATGTTTATTAGTAATACTAATATTATCAAATTTGACTGCATATTTTTTACTTCTATTTATTTCTTATTATTTATTACAATTTATCTTTTATACAAAGTTTTACTTAAATTTAGCATTGTTCCTGATTTTGCTGATAAGCTTTTCATCTATTGGATGATCCAATTTCTGTTATTTAGATAAGCCCTATTTTATAGATATCTTAACCAATAATCACTTATCAGACATTTTTAATTACTCAAAAAGGCTTACATCAAAATATTATCTTTATATTTTATATTTTTTTAATCAATTAAATAAAATAATATTATTTTTAAACTACATTAAATACTTTTTAGTCAATTTGCATAAAGATTTTTAGATATCCTTATTATTAGCTACTATATTATTCATAATCTATGTCATATTCAATTCTAATGGATGGAATAAGTGAGTTAGTATCTTTATCTATCTATCTCTCAATAATTTTAGCAAAAATAATGAAAATATCTGGGTTATCCTACAACTCATTTTAAATACTTCTTTTATTAAAATTATTATTTTTTAATAAATTCTAATTGCTACTAATTATATGAAAATATTTTAGTTATTTCATTCTTTAGAAGATATATATTGAGGTTTTTAAATTTTGAGTTTATTTTAGGTAAAAATATAGTTGATTGGCGGTTTATATTGAATCAATAAAAGTGAAAATCAGTGTTTGAATTATCAGATATATTTTGAAAGAATAATAAACACAGATAGATATATGTGGGATTTATGTACAAGGAAGGTGTCTATTATTTTCAACACCTAATTTAAATACTAATAAAGGAGAGGTAATACAATTTATTAAAAAATTCTGTATTTTAGAGTAATTAAAAAGGATATTTGTAATAAAAATCAATATTCTAAAATAATAGGGCATAAATAGATATTTGAATTAATTATAATAGATTAATTAGGTTAAGGAAGATGGATTAAGATCAGATTTAATAAAAGATGTAGGGATTTTTGTAGAATATCAACGCTAATACAAAAATCAGCGATCAAAAGAAATAATAATTGATTCAATAATTAAGAGATTGTGAAAAGGAAGCTGCTGGAAATCCTGATGATTTTGAAGAGTCCATTCTATGTTTTAACAATGATGATATGGAAATTATCTTGCATCCTCCATAAAATTAGCAACCTCAATAAGGAGGATCTTAAATACAGCCATAACCCAATTATTATAATAATAATTTAGATTAAAGTGGAGGTGGATTCGCTCCACTTAATTAATCTAATGAAATGAATAATATGAGAAGATAACAATAGTATTCAAATCAAGGATAAATGTATTCAAATAATTATTCTAATTAAAGGCCAATTCCTCCTTCCCAGATATAATAACAGGGGCCTAATCAATATCCTCCTACATAGCAATAAGGAAATAAATCTTAAATGGGATAGGGAAATTATTTGTAAGCTGGAGGTTAATAAATACCCAAATAGCCTAGTAGCTAATCGTATAACCCTCCTGCAGAGTTAACACCTGAATAGAGAAGAAATTATATTTATTAATTCTACATGTCTATCATAAAGAAGCGCTTATAAGTTATCCCTAAACAAGATCCCAAATATCAATTTTACTAATAGAAATTTCAATTATTGTACGAGAAAATTCAGAATTAAGAAGAATTTGAATATTAACAATGGAGTTTTTTAGAATCGAAGTAATATGTTTCTCAGCAATTAAAATTATTTGATGATAATATGAGATTGTGCGTCGATTAGTAGAGAAGAGATTCACTATAAGCCAAATTGAATAATTTGAAGCACAAACTGAGCAAAGATCCTGACTTATTCTATTATTATGTTAACTATACTGAATTTTCCTTAAATGATAGAAAGATATTAATGTGTGAGGACCCAAATTGCTCCTAAGACTTGAAATTACTGATAGATTATTATAAATACACATAAAACTCTTAAATGCTGAGAACAATTGAAGTGATATAATAATAGAAATAAATCAAAGGTTTCGATTCTTTTATTAAGATAATTAAAGAAAACAACATTGATTCTCTCTTTGGCTGTTTAGATTCAAGGATACCAATATTTAAAAGATTTTATAACTCAATCACTTTAGAAACTAGCAATTACTTTAAGTAACTTAACATAGAACAATAGGTGAAGATTGAAAGACAATAAGGATTTGAGAAGTATATTTCATATAGAATCTAATAATATTTGTATAGAGAGCATTTAATCTTCGCTGATCAAAATGATATCTAAAGGATAGAGCCTTCACTCATTAATGCCATACTTAAAAATAAAGATTTTAATTAAACTATTTAATTTTTCTAATAGCTCTATTCCAATTCTCCCGAAATCATTAGCTTCAATTAAAAGAGAGACCCTCCCAGATAGTAATACTCCTCTTAAAATCCATAATAACAAGGATTAAATTCTTCAACTGGACCAGGTGGACCATCAAGATAACTTGAAGATAATTAAAATAGATAAGCTTAGTATCAAAGATAATTGACAAATCCTTCTGCTAATACTTAACCACCTGCTGAATAGATTTAACTCAATAACACTCTATAACCTTAATCAAGTAATTCCTAGTAGGGTTCTTTAAATAAATCTTAATAGCTGAGTCAACAAAGCAGTGTACCCTCTTAAATTCCCTAAGGATTGACTTAATCATAGCAATTTAGTAGTTAATAATTAGGAAACATCCCACTTCTAAGAAACTAGAGTGAATAATCAGTTAAGTAAGAAGAAGATAAAAGAATTATTCCTCCATAATAGTTATCGACATAATCATAGTAAAGCTAAGGTGGTTCTCAAACTAAATTACCAACAGCTTAAAGCTATGAAGATACCCCTTAAGGAGCTAACCCAGTCGCAGTAAAATAAGAAGGCCCCTATTAGTAACCACCCCCATAATAGGTAAAATAAATGCTTCCTTCTGCTATTAGTCCATTCTAATCGAAGGCAAAGGCAAAGAGATTATTAGGCGACGAATCAATCACAAAAAGACTCAATAGATTATGCGAAGAAAACAAAGTTGAATTTCCTTAATAATAGGAATTGCAGAATATTTTAACCTACTTAAATGAAGTTTTTAAGACTTATATGAAGAATTTAATCGAAAGACTACTTCAAAGTAGTATTGTTGAGAATATAGATAATGAATTCCGTCTATTTTGTGCTGAAAAGCTTGAACCCCATCTAGTTCCATTCCGTGGATAGCCTATTGATAAATATTTATTGAATAAGTAAGATTACTAAGGTGTTCGTGATATGACTTTCTTGAAGTACTATATTGTCTAATCAGAAAATAAAAATATCCGCCGTAGTATTTTGGAAAGGAGTGATGAAGAAATTGAATTAGCAAGCTATGAATCAATATTAAAAAATTCGTTATTTGACAAATCTATAATGAAGTGTGATCTTGATAGGACCTAGCGTAAAGGATGTACAGCTTCTGAAGAAATTAAAAATAACATCCAAAAAATGCCCCCATAAAAATCTAAAAATGCTAAAAAAGATCTCAAATAAGAGTCCATGCCTTAAGCTATCAGTCTTGCAACTACAAATTGTTAAAGATAAAAAATAACTCTTAAAAATCTATAACTATTCCTAGAAGCTGATCCAATATATCGTAAATCTGCTATTCTTCTTAAAACCTATTTGTAGTGAATACAAAGTATACATATTTATTGTTTTAAAAGTACTATTCAAAGTGTATTTAATTTATATTTTATAATTAGAACTTCCATTGAAATAAAAATTAAATGATGAATCAATCAATCGATCAAGCGATTAATCAATTAAAGCATTTAGTCTAATATATATAATCATTTAATTACACATTTTTCCTTACTTTAATAAGTTTATTCTCCCTTCTATTTATAAATATTTTTATTAAAGAAATATTTGATGATGAATAAATTGAATTATTATTATTTTATGTAGTGTACTTTACATTTTTATTAAAATAGAAAAAGTATATTTGTTTGTAAATTCAAATCAGGATTAACTTTATTTAGTCTAGATTGATTGATAGATATTTAGATAATCAGTGGATTAGATTAGTTCAAAACTATTAATTTATTCATTTGGAAAATTGGGCATTGTTTAATGTTTACGCAACAAAAAAATCTTTAGTTTTAATGTATGCTAATTATTAATTAATTAATTAAAGTGGTGAAAAATTTGATTCTTTTTACAAATATTATTATTAAATTAATTAATAAATAGAACATATACATTGAGATGATAGAAAGCGAGGATTAAACTAAGAGATTATTAGATTAATCATTTTGCCAATAGTGTAAGAAATCTCAAAAGATAAAGTTTATCAAGCTTTAGAGGACCAAAGTTGTTGATAGAATATGTGAGCAGTGCAAGGAAAGCAAGAAGGACTAATACTAGTTCAAAAAGGAATATTCTTCTGTGAATTTAATCCATTTAGCATTTCCAGAAATAGCAATCGAATTAATCAATGGAAATCTTAATAAAATCGATGGATTATCTTCAGATATCTACAAGAATAAACAGTTAAAGATAAATTAAAAAACTTAACTTAATGATGATTTTTATAGAAGCGTTGTATTTGCAGAACTTGTTCATATAATTATAGACTCGAAATTCATTTCAGAGTAAATAAATACTTGTTTATTTATAGTATTAAATTCTTTTTTGATGGCATCTATTTAATAATTAATAATGGCTTGGATTTTGAAATAGGGATTATGATAAATAAACTTAAATTTAGACTAATATCAAATATTTTAAAAATATAAGCCTAAATAATTATATGATATTTTTAAAAATAGATTAGAGTAGTCAGAGTAATTGTTAGAAGTTATTAAAATCTTGTAAGATAAATGCATAATCTTAGATATACAAAAAGATCTTAATTCTACTAATTCGCCTAACACTTCTTAGATGTTTTAATATCTATAGACTTTCTCTTCTTAGTTATTCCTTAAAAGTGAGTAAAAACTCTTATTATATTACAATTCACTATCTAAAATCTATAAATATTTCATTTTATAGGAATGGCTCTTAAATAGGCTCATGGAATAACGTTCAACACCTATCTTATGATATAGATCCTTTCTCAGATAACCATTCTTAATTAGATATTCCTAAATAGTTTCCAACTCTCAAAAGCATTGATTGTTCTATCAATTTATATGATACTTCTTGTAAAAAAATATATCATTTACATGATAGAATAAAAATAAATAATTATTTTAATTTAATAAAAGGTTAATAATTAAGCCAACTTTATGAATTCTTACTTTCAAATATCTTTAAGTTGAAATAAGCTGAATCTATTACTTTAAATATTTTAAGGTATTTATTTATTTAATTATTTTATTTAATTTAAACTTTAAATATTGGATTTAGTTCAGAAGAAGACTAAGCATTATATTTATCAGGATAAAGTGAAAGCATTCTTGATGAAGAAGAAGACGAAGAAGAGAATGAAAATAGTATTAATAATAGTGATGAAATGGATTTAGAATGGTAAAATTGTAACAATGAAAACGAAGAATAATAGATTGAAGATGATAAAAATAGTTATAATAGCGAAGGTGAATATGGAGTTAAAGACACAAAAAGTTAATCAAGCGAAGAAAATACAAAAAATTATAAATTAAACCATGCAAAATTGGACAATTCTCCTTATTTAGCAAGTTATAAATAGGAATTATAAAATGTGGATACTGCTAATATTAGTTAAATCAATAAAGATGGGAATGAGGAATTAGAATTAGAAGAAGAGAAATAAAATATAACAATAAATGAATAAAGTGTAGAGGAAATAAATTAGAATAATAGATTAGATAAAATATTTGACATATTAGTCTCATAATAGGATAAGTTGACTTAATTAAACAATTTAAAGAGTTTAAGTCTTTTCTATGAATCATACTAAGAAACTGATGAAAATGTTTAGAATATCCTGAATAGGAAGTTGCTCAAATTTATAGCCAATTATACAGGAAATCTTTCATACTTTATGATGGATATCCACTTAAATAGATAACTTTATCCAAGCTTTTCAGAAATTTTATTAAAAAACAACTCTATTACTGATATTGAATTGAGCTTAGATAATTTAAAATTAAGCTAGGAGTAATACTTGCATTTATTTACTACTCTTCATAAATATTAGCTCCAATCAGTCAAATTTAACTTATAGTAATATTTTTAATAATCTTATCAAAAGTTTAATAATTTCATTTATTTTACTATAAAAAAGGTAAAAAAATTAAGCCTGGGAAATCATCGTAGAATAAATAGCTTCATTAATCCATACGAACAGCACTATTTTAAAGAATTTAGAAATCTATCTTTTATCGTAAACAATAAATAATTAACAAAATTTAGTTTAGAATTTCAAAAATGATCATCAATAAATAATAAAATATAATTTAGATTAAAGCACTAAACATTTTAAAAGTCAAATTTAATTTTTTTGGGTTTAAAAATATCAAATAATCTATGACAATTTTAATTTAAAAAGCTCTTTATCATCAAATATAGAAAAGGAAAAATTTATTTAGCTTACAAATTGAAATTCCTTCAATTCATTTTGATAATATTTTATAAATAAAAAAACTAATTAAAAATATAATAATTAGGGGTGAAGAGTATAGCTTTGTTTAAGATTAATAAGCAGAATACTGCAAGGAGGAATTGTTTAAAGCAATTAGTAAGAATTCTCTACCATGTCTAAGAAATATTTGTTTGATAATTGACAAGTAATATTAGCTTTGATTTTTTTTGAAATGAATAAAATATATTGAAATAAATAGGTAATTTAGTGAAGGATAAAAGAGATCAATATTAGAGAATGTAATTAATAATTGCCACTAATTATAAACTATGTAGATAGAAACTAAAATAAATGATTTATACAAAAAATATAAAAAAATGAGAGAATATCTATGCTATATCACCCAAGCTATTTATTCAAAGCATCGATACACATTTAGAAAGGATTTGCTTTATCATATTCTTGAATCCTATATTTCCTTTTAATATATTGAATACACTTCTATTTGATTTATTCTTTGATTTCTTCATTGAATATAAATAGCAAGTAGCAAAAAAATAATTACAAAAACAAATAAAAAATTAAATAATGATTTAAATTCATCTGAATATCTTACTTAACCTCTTCAACTGCATTTAGTTGATACATACACACTCTCTTAATCATTTGTGTATCTATTTATTCCCATATTTATTTTAGTAAGAGATAACTTATCTAATTTCTTTCAATAAGGACCATTCATAATTATTTATTTATCTATATCTTAATAAAAAATTTAAATATATTCTATATAATTATTATTTATATATTATGCTTGCTCTTTAAATATAGTTCTTTCTCTGTTTTGTTAATATTTATTCAGATTTTTAATGAATAAAAATAAATAAAAAATGATTTCTCCGAGGATTGAACTCGGGACCTTCAGTGTGTAAGACTGACGTGATAACCACTACACTAAGAAATCCTTTAATGAAAGTATTAACAATTAGATTCAAATAATTTATATCAGAAATCACAATTATTTAATATTTCCATTTTGTTTAATTTTGAAAGAAATTATTATCTTCATACTATTAAATTTTATTTTAATAGCCTAAATTAGTAAAATTCATTTATTATTTCCTTTCAATAATGTTTATTTTTAGATATTTATCAATAATTTTACATTTTTGACAATTTTCAACAGTAGAAAACAATAAAAGAAATCATTTTAAAGTATAAATTAACATTTAATTATTCTATAACAACACTTCTTTTAACAAACTTAGTTAATTCTATTTTAAGTAAAAAAATAAAAATTGATTTCTCCGAGGATTGAACTCGGGACCTTCAGTGTGTAAGACTGACGTGATAACCACTACACTAAGAAATCCTTGATAGAAGTATTGAAGGGAATTTGATAAATTTTATTTTGAAAATTAAGTTGTTTTAAATATTAAAAGTAATGATTAATGATATTAATCTAATAATACTCTTAATTTTTTATGGAAATAATTAATATAGTATTGTGGCAATTTTTATTGATTTAAATATCTTTTTGTTTGTATTATACACAATTCGAAAGAATAATCTGTTGAATTACTCATAGAAACCAATCTAAAATATAGTTTATACTAAAAAACTGGTTTATCATAAAGGCAATATTAAATTTTAAATAGGGTATATAAAAAGTCTCCAAAAAAAACCAAACATAGATTAATAAACATGGACGATAAGGAGCCATTAGTTTAGGTGAGAAAAGCTTAAAATAGACTTTCAGAATCATTTCCCCCTGACACTTAAAATAACTTTGAGTATATAGCAGATGTGCATAAATAATTAGAAAAAGTAGATGTATAAAAGATAAAAAACTTAAGTAGTAAAATTTCCTTTAGATCAACAATAGATGAAGAAGATATGGAATAAATTAAAAAATTACATTAAGAATGGTTTCCTCTTCCATACACTGAAAGTTATTATGAAAGTATTTTAAAGGGCTAAGTGAAGAGTATTATCGTGGAATTCGAAGTGTAGAAGAATGTGAAAGTAATAATTGGATGTCTCTTTTATATGAGTAAAGTGGCAAAGCAGAGATACTTATAGTTTAGATACAAATATTTATTAAATGATTATCATGGAATCTACATTACTACTATTGGAGTAGTTAATAAATTCAGAAGTTTTGGTATAGCGAGTATGATGATGAGTAAACTCAAATAAATTTGTCGAAACTCTCCTTTTGTTTAGTACATATATCTCCACATTGTCACTTACAATTAATCTGGAATACGCTATTATGAAAGAAATGGGTTTATCAAAGTAGAAACAAAAGCTAATCATTATGATAATATAGAAGGAAGGTCCTATGATGCCTTTGTTTACGTTTGTTATGAAAATGGATCTTCTAAGAGAAAAGGTTGCCTTAATGATATTATGGCTTGCATAACTACACCAATAGTGTCAATAGTAGATTTCTTTAAAAAAAAATAAATTAAATAAGAAGAAGAAGATAATATCAATTAATACGGAAATAAAGACAAAATAAAATGATCAATTGATTGATCTTGAAATTAGTTTAAAATATATAGAAATAAGTTTAAAATTAAATAAAATATATATTATTTAAGTAGTTTAATATTAATTTACTTTTTCTAATCTTACCAAAAGAAATAAGTAAGGTTTTATATTTCAATTCTTCATTCTTTTTACTAGATTTAAATATTTTTTTGCATTAATAGACTACAAATTTCTAAACTTGATAACTTATTATAATAATGTAAATCTATAATAATTAGTACCAATTATCCTAGAATAATTTTCGATTTTCTAATCTAATAATTTATGTATGAAAGCAGCTACTTTGATAGTTTATTTAATTGCTAAATAATACCAATTTACAGTATTTTATAGAAAACTTTTATACTTTAGAATAGAAAATCTTCTATAAAAATCTTATCTAAGGAAAATGATAGTTATAGTACAGTTTAAACATTTTCTATATTTGAAATGAAAAACTATAGAGAGATTGTATTTCACTAATAAGTAGAAACTTACTCAATTATTGTTTGCAATATTATTTTAAATAAAACAAACAGTCTTTCTAATAAATTAATTTTTTATAGAAATAGTAATTAATATCTATTTATCCTTTTTTTAAAATTATATCTTTATGTGATATTTTTAGATTATTTTGCACAATGATAGGTATAAATATATATTATCCTATTTAATTGGGATTATTTATTAAAGCATATATGTGCTTTTTTTGATTAAATTCTACTGATTGAGATTTCTTTAAAATAGAAAATAATATGTATGTATGTAAATTTGTTTGTTTGTTTGCTTGCTAGTTTGTTTATTTGTATGAACATTAATGAACCTATTTTGTTAATATTGTAAGAATATTAAAAGGAAAATTAAAGAATTAATGGTAATATTTATTGATTATTTTTAAATAAAACTTTATACTAGGATATTTAATAAAAAGAGATTCCTAAAATTATAAATTTATAAGATCTAAATAAATGAGTAGAAAATTTATGATTAATTATACCTATCTACCTCCTTTCCCATAATTTAATCTTACAAAAACGCATTATTTAAAGTGTTTTTTTTAATTGATTAAATAAAGAAATAAATGAATGGAAGAATCAGGAGAAAGAGAGTTTATTTGATATTATATTGTCAATCAATCAATCAAATAAGAGGAAAAAGGATTCATTTTGTTTGAATAGAACGCATTTAAATTACTAAGTAAGTCGTTTAAAGTTGTTTAATTTTTTCTATTATGCGTAAATTTTAAAAATTCATTATTGATAAATGATTATTAATTTGAATTGTATTGCATAAATCTTAAAAAAAGTAATAAAAAAAAAGCGCAAAGAGATCTATTTATTAATATTATTAGTCAAAGATTTAATAAATATTTCTAAGAGTTAATAATACATATATACATACATATTCAATCATTCTCTGTTTCAATTTAAAAGGAGAGAGAGCTATTACTTACTTACTTACAAACTAACATTCAAACTAACTAGCAATCTAACTAAACTTAGATCTCACTCAATTACTTCTCTTTATCTGAAATAACAATATAAAATGCAGTAGTTTTAGTAAAAGGTTTCTGTAATTAATAATCTAGCTCCTTAGACATCTGTTAATTCAGCATCATCAAGATTGTAAAGTAGTAATGCAGTATTAACAAAAGAATATTTCAAGAAAGCTTTAGGCAATGTAGATAGTTATAATCCTCAAGTAAGAGTAAATACAACAAATACCTATTAATCCTAAAAGTAGCAGCAGATATTATTACCTAAAGAGAATGTTCAAATTGCATCTAATTTACCTTATAATTTTCATACTAACACTATCAGTAATATCTTTTAATAAAAAAACGCGACTGATCAAGTAAAACTTTAATAAATGTCAAATTAGGCTGCTAATAACAATTCAATCCTACCCCCTTAACCTTCTACTCGCCCTAGTAATTTAAATATAGTCATTAAAAAAGATAAAGATTATACAAGGCCTCAAGATAACTTCTTTAGTGCTCGTGAGGGTGCTTAGTAACGCAATAAAAACCCCTATTAGTATTAATAGTTTATTAATTTGAATGAAAACACAAAAAACTCAACGATATCTTAAAAGATTTAATAAGAAGAGACAATGACTGCTTCTTAAAAAATTTACAAGGCTAATATAAACTTGAGTTAAATTTATCAATAAACAATAGGTATGTAATCGACTGCTAGTAACTAAAATGCAATTCCATCTTTACCTTACGAAATAGGAGGTTATTAAAATCATATAAGGTAAACCAGTGCACTAAGCTATGGATAGAACAATTTGAAAACTAATCCTGATACAAAGGGAAGTGTTGAAATTTAAAGTTAAGACAAGAAAGAAAGTATTTAATTAAATTATATGAATAACCAACCTTAGCTTTAGGAAAGAAAGAATTCAGTCTATTACTAAAGAATTGATAATATTGAAAGTGAAAGTAATTAAAACAATAATATCTCTACTTATCGTAATATTTATCTTGAATAGCACTCATCATCTAATAGGTAGTAGAACTTGAGAAACAATTCCTTATTAGCATCATAAGATTATAGCAACAACCATAACTAACCAGTGTAATAATTTAGTTAACAATAACAACAGCAGCAACAATAATCTTCTTATTATTATTAACAATAAAATGGTTATTAATACAACAATAATTACTAAATATCTTCTTAAAGAGAGTATATATCTATTAATTAGTAATTAGATAGAATACCATCTAAGAATGAACAAAATGAAGAATATGAGAATAATTATTTGCAGAATTCTTAAAAACCAAATAACGTTTTGTAACATTAAACTAAGAAACTCATGCATGTTGTGAATAATGGTAGAATTGAAAATGTTTAGTAGAATTATTTTTAATAAATTTAGCCAGACTCATCTCCATCGTCTTTATTGGCTGCTAATTAATTTAATTTGCCAAATTACAATCCAATTACATAGTTTAATGATAATTCAGATAAAAATCTAGTTAACACATATAATCCATCAGCTACCTCAAGAAGACCTAGTATTAAATAAGTAAAGTCTATTTTATTTTTCTTAGATAATTTAATTATTTTATTAAAATAATCCTATCAGACTAAAATAGATTAATATACCAACTATTTCATAATTTAAATCCACTAAATTCAATTTATAATTATATCATATCTTTTTCAAATTTCCAAATCAAATATAAGAAATTCTCCTTAATTTTAATTAATCTATTCATTAATTTTTTTTTATTTTATATATTACTTTGGTAAAACTAAACTTATTTTGACAAACCGCTTCCAAAATTAAATAATATATAATTATTTGCCAAAGATACAATTGATATTTATTCAATTTAATACAAATATAAATAGACGTATATTTATATAAATTAATAGGACAATCCATTGACATTATGTGAGCTCACTTAAAGCGGATCCTGGAATAACTCAGGAAATGTTCCTTAAATAAGTCATAATGGATAACATTAGTTTCCAGTTTTAGGAGATAATAGAGGTTACCAACCATATTCATACATAAACCCACCAAAAGTAATTAGATAGAGACACAAGACAACAATAAATCATTAAGAATAGAATTTAAGAAATATTAAAACTAGCAGTAATAATCTATCTATCTACTAGCAAACTGCACAAACAAATAGATCTTATGATATCATAACCAATAATCAGACTTTAGAAAATAGTTTTATTAATGAAATTACTCCAACTTCTACAAGATCTATTTAAAATTATCAAATGGTATCTTAGTACAATCAATACTATTTAAACTAGCCCCTAAACACATAGAATTCGTCTGCAACTAGAGTTTCTTAGAACTTTAACAATCTAAATCTACCAAATTAAGGAAATTAAGCGAAAGAAAATAGTACTCACAAAATAGAATCTGAAAACACTGGGTAGAATTATCTTTACAATCAAGAAAGCATTTAAAAGTAAGTTTTATACACAAATAATTACAATAAAGTAGATATTCCTGTGATTCAGTCAAATATGTCAGGCGAGAAAATTAATAATCATACAATTAATAGCAATTAAATTGGAGTTAAGAATATAAGTAATATTAGTTAATAGAATTAATCCTACTCAACTTAAATTAAGTAAAATGACATAAATAGTCTTCATTTGTAAAAAGAATATACTAACAATAACTATCAATACAGCAGCAATACCTCTATTGCTAAATAACCCAGTGGTATTATTACCCATGAGCCTTTAAGTAGTCACAGAATAATTGACCAATAACTGAGCAGCTTTCCTACCTAAGCTGGAACTAATTTAAATACCTAAGATAAATACATAACATCAATACATAATACTTATTAAAATCTTAATATTGAAAAAGATAAGTACTATTAAATTAATAACTATCTTGAGAAGGAAAAGTAAAACATTATCTCTAAAGGAATTGATAATTTAATTACAAATAATAATTTTAGCACCTCTAATTAAAATATCCCTTCATCAATAGTGAATTACACAAATGACATTTTAGATGAAAATAATTACTTTAATAAAAATTTAACGATTACTAATTGTAACTATACCCATTAATATTATCCATCAACCCACACTAATCCTGATTTAAATAGTTAAATTTAGAGATAAACTAGTATTTCTGGGTACACTAAGTCTAATGGTTCTTTCATAGTGGCTTAAGAACAAGAGAAAAACTTCTTTAACTTAGCAACTGAAAATAATAATGATAAAATAATCCCTAATATTATCTCACATATTCCTTACCAATTCAAGTAAAAGAGTGAAGACTTAAAGTTATAAGATAATTAATCACTGAATAAGCAAACAGGTATTAGAAAAAGCTCTAAAAGTGCATACTTGCAAAGCACACAAAACGATGATTAATTCTAAAATGTAAATATGGTGAGAGATAATTAATAAAAGGAAAACATTGAAACAATTGAAAGAAATACTGATATTAATACATTTAGTTTTAAGTAAAAAAGAAATAATTCAATTCTTATCCAATCTCATAATATGCTAGCTGCTATAGAAAGTGAGATTAAGAGTAGCAACGAACATTAAATACCTAATTAGAGTAAGCAAGTTAAGCTTAGTTTAAAATCTCAATTAACAGCTTTGAACATAACTTAAAATAAGACTAATTCTAGCAATAATAGCGGAAATTATAATAATATTAATAATAATAGTTCAAACAATCCTCTAAAAGTCAGTGTCTAATCTAATAAAAGAAAATCAAGTAAATCTTTTATTTAACCAAATGAGACCATTAGAAGAAAGAATTTCGGAGAAGATTAAATTTTAAATTAAAATAATGAGATATCAAAGCAAGAGACTTAGTTTAATAATAAACAGAATAATAACAATAAGACTAGAGGTTTTAACACATAAACAATTAAGAACCTTTTAGTTAATGTAAACGAAGTCAAATCACTTTCAAACAGCAACAGACAAAATAACTCTAGTAAGAATTCTAATTTATCTAGCAATAATCAATAGGTTATGATCAATACCTTTTCAAAATAAAATATTTCTTCAACTCAGAGAATAGCTTCCAATAATGACAGCAAGTCTAATATCAACATCAATAAGTAATTAGAAATTAAATAGTAAAAGGATACTAATTAGATTAAAAATATGAAAAGCTAAAGTACAAGAACAACAGTCACATAAAATAACAGCGGCAATTTGAATTTAATACAAAATAGCAATAATAATAACAATAGTAACTATTAATATCTATAAGATTGTATTAACAATTTAGAAGAGAATAATATTAAAGAGTAATACAACAATAATCAATTCTACTATTAAAAGGAAATATAGAATGTAAATCTTTAAAAGAATGAAGAAGTTACTTCAGTTAAGTAAGAGAGATTTAATATGAATAGGATTAGTTTTCATTGCAACAACCCTTATTTAGACTAAAATTAAAATGAGGTGATTCCAATTTAATAATAATAAAATAAATTAGATAATATTTAAGAATAAGATTGCGATGTAAAATAAGTAAACTATACTAGTTATAATAATAATGAAGACAATTAATACTACAATCAATAACCAAGTAACTCAGATTATTATTAAATTAAATAGAATGATTAATATTTCACAAATTAATCCACTAATAACTTGAATTCTAATGACCAAAATAGTAATTTATAACAATTGTCTTCATCTTCAATTCATAATCAATTTAGTTATTCAACCTCTGAATAAAACAGCAATTTAAATAAAAAGGGTAGTAATGTTCTAAGTGGATTTTTAAGCAAAAATAATAGTAAAAAATAGATTTCTAAGTAGAATTCTTCATCTACTTATAGTAATTAAAATCCAAATGATAAATCAGGTCACTCTAAAAGTGGGAGTAATAATAGTTTAGTTTTAACTATAAATAATCTTGGAAATCAATAGAATGAACCTCAAAAATTAGATTAGATATATTTTAAGAAATCAGATAGTTCTTAATCACAGAAAGTTAGAAACAGCTTTTAGTTTATAAATAATGTATTAAGTTCTAAGAATAGTTCGGAAAATTTAAATAATTATTCTAATTCAAATGGTAATAATAATATAAATACCACCAATAGAACTCTGTAAGCTGTTAGCAAATCGTTAAAGGGAAGTTTTATCACAGTAAATCATGCACAATGCAACACAACTAGAGATCTTAGCTCTTCTAATCGATTAGTTTCTACTTCTTCTAATGCTTGTGTAGAGGATGAACTCAATAAACAGAAGAAAAGATTTGCAGACTAAGAAATAAAATTATCTCAATTCTAAGAATTCTAAAAGCAATCTAAACCAATGTTGAGTTCGAAACATTCAACAAAGGGAATTTCTAAACAGAATTAAAATTCTTAGAGAAGTTAAAGTGAGTATGAATACAGATAATTTTTAGATTAGAAGTAAAATGGTCTAGAGATAGTAAATAAAATTCATGAGAAATGTAATGACTTAAATGAAAAATAAAATTAGACTAAATAGGATTTCAATCCTATGACATTCTGTAACAAATAATAGTAATTCTTACTGAACAGTTAAGCTGATTCTAATTTCGAAAATAATACTAATAACGAGAATATTCCTCCAAGTTATTTCAATTAACAAATCTATAGTGTAAGCAGTTCAATTGCATAATCAAATAACAGCAATCCTCTAGAAAAACTCCAATAGAAATTTAACTAAAAGTAATTTAATAAATCGACATCAATACCTCATATGGCCAATTTACATTAAAATAATAATTTTGTTAATAACTACTAGAATAATTTTACCAATTTTAATGTTCATTAAACTGAGAAACTTTAAAATGCTCCTATAATCAAAAGCTCCTCATTGGGACTATATTAAGATAGCATTTCTCCTTTTTCATAACCTTACTCTTCTACAACAACCTCTACTTCTCCTCATACTGCTTCATCCCCACTATCACTTCTGAATATCTTACCATCTAATTAAAGCTAGAATTATATTTAAGTTAATTTTAAATAGGGTCCTCCCTCTTTAACAATAGAAGAATAAATTTAAATGTTTGAAATTGAAGATAAATTCAAAAAAAATGAGAAATGGCTAAAATCTGTTGAAGAAATGGAGTACTTGTTAGATACTGAAAGTAGCTATATTATCGATTACAACTATTACACCAAAAACCCATAAATGAATTAAAGATTCCGTTGTTCATTGATTGATTGGATGTAAAGATAAAGTATGAAATTCAATCTTAAAAGAGAAACTATTCACAAGGCTATTTATTACTTCGATTTATATCTCTCGAAATCCTCAAATATTAAAGAAGATCATATCTATCTTATTGCTATTTCATGTATTTTTATTGCTTCTAAACAAGAGGTAAAATTGATATAATTAATTTAATATTAATAAAAGTAATCAATCAATATATATAAAAATTAGGAAATATATCCTCCTTCCTTGAATGATATTTTATCAGGATCACAATATGCTTCTTAGAAGAATATCATTAACTTGTAAGAGATAGCCATAATTGAGGTATTATTCACATTTTTGAATTTAATACAAATTGAAATAATTTTCTTAATTATAAATGTAGTGCTTATAGTGGAAATTAAATCCAATTACAGGATGCTTTTGGATAGATCTTGGAATGGCACAATGGGATAAAATTTAGGAAATTAAGAAGAGTTTTAATTTAACGTTTAGATTAAGAGATGAATATTCTTATAGAAGATATAGGGAAGCTTACTAGTTTTTAGATTGTTTATTGTTAGATTCAAACAAATTAAAATATTCTTTGAGAATACTCTCCGTTTGCTCAATATATTTAGTACTCTGTAAACATTAAGGAGTTAATCCAGAAACAAATAATCAAATTGATTAAATATTGTCTGAGTATAAC
The DNA here is from genome assembly GCA_000260095.1 of Tetrahymena borealis. Lineage (NCBI taxonomy): Eukaryota > Ciliophora > Oligohymenophorea > Hymenostomatida > Tetrahymenidae > Tetrahymena > Tetrahymena borealis. The sequence goes on along the minus strand of JH651248.1, from coordinate 335,214 downwards.
TTCTATCAGATGTTTTCAGTGAATTCAAACTAAATCAAAGAGTGTTCAAAAGAGTATTTACTGTTATTCTAAAATCTCATTTTCGATTTCGAATTACCAAACGCTATAAAATTAAACAATTTTAATTAGGTAAAATATTATTCATTTTACAATTTATTATATGCTAAACATTATTCTAATTCTTAATAGAGATCTTACGAAGAGTTTCTAGCATTTTAATCTTACACTCCAAATAATAAATTAGCAATAGAAAATTAGTTTTGATTGTTGGTTTGATTTGATTTAGTTGCTGAAAAGATTTAAAAATGTAATTATTCAATTTGCACAAAATAAATACTAATTATAAACTACTAAAAATTTAATTTATTTATTTATTATATCACCTTCATTTTATTCATTATTAAATATTAATTAATAAATTAATTTTGTTTCTTAAGAAGACACATAAATTTATTTATACATGAAATTATTCATTCAGACATCTCATATAAGTATAAATGATGAAGACTAGCCAAATATGAATGTGAATGTACAGAGTTAATTGTACATTTGCTTTATTTTTATTTGAATACATTATCGAGAAAGGTTTCTGATAGTACTTATATGAGATTTATGACGAATTTAATTTTTATATGTTAAATAAATTCTATTTAATCCTAATTGATTTGAATCAATTAAATTGTAAGAGGATAATGCTCATATTATCTCTTTTTTCAGCTAATTTATTAGCTTTGTCAATTATATCTTCACAGATCTATTACGGGCTCTATTTTAAATAAATTAGACATTGATTGTCTGTTATTTTTTAATATGAAGTTACTTTTTAATTTTAAATTGAGGAGTCTATGAAAGATGTTATTGATTAAAGATCCATATTTTCTAGCAATCCATCTGTATGGCAGCATAAAAATTTATCAACTTATTTGTCAATATTGTAAATAGTGCATTGTATTTCAGAACTCAGCAGACTTTTCAAGTTTTTAATATTTTAAGTAGGAAAGTACTATTTATCACAATATTCATTTATATCCTTAAACTCAAATTATCCTAAACATCTTGAAATAGTGACTGTTCCCTGATTACAACAAAATTAAAATTAAATATATCTTATTGCTAGCTATGAATTTTAATTGTTTACCTATAGTCTACCTTCAGAGACATAACCCCCAGATTTCAATATTCTTTCTGCCTCATCTTATCTTAAAGGTGTGTGGTCATCTGTTAATTTTAATATTTTATTTTCAGTAAATATAATTGATTAACAGTCTCCCAACCACCCTGTAAAAAGCCTATTTCCTAGAATTAAATTGATACAAATAGTAGCTCCACATAATTTGGAAACATTAGGATATTTGCTTTAAAATTTATTATCAATTTCATAAATTGCTTATTTCAGATTTTCTATAACTTTTTCATTGAAACTCTCATCTTCGATGTAAACAGCATTTTGTTTAAATTAATTTTACAATATGTTTTCTAAATGACTTGCAATAAATCTGCTGCATTTATTTCCTCCTTAACCATCAATTACACAAAGAAAAGAACTTGAATATTCTTTGCTTAGTTCTGTTTAAATTAAAAATAATTTTATTTAAAATCTAAATCATCTTTAAAGTAATTACATAAATTTTCAATGACTAAAAGAGTATCCTCATTAATTTTTCTTGTGCCTTAATGTGATTTATATCCTAGATTGAGCCTTTGATAAGTAAATTTAAGATCACCTAATTATATGTGATCCTAAGGCTTAATTCTTATAGGTGAGTTAGATTCGTTCAGTTGCATATAAAGTTAATTATTAAATGAATTAAGGTGGATTATATCTTACTAAATATCTACTAATAGCAGTATTTATTTTTTTATCTGTTCTTTTATTGAATTTGGAAGATTCTCCAAATTTAATTATTTTTTATTATTACTTTCTTGTTCAATTTATAAAAAATCTTATAGTCTTAGCAGCTTAATTTTCTTAATATCCTTAAGATTTTATTTATCTTCTAACTTATGTGTAATTTTAAATTTAATATTTTAAAGTTTACCCTTTTCATCTATTATGTTTGAATTGTATATTTTACTATTATTATTCATTATATCCTACATACTCATGCTATTTTCATAAAGAAATTACCTACAAAATATTAAAACATCTACATTATTTATCAATTCAAAATCTTTATTTAAGCAAATTCCTAGCCAATTGAATTTAAACTCTCCAAGGTTTTCATCATCAAATTTTATTTTAAATTAATAATTATAATAGGAGTCTATTATTTTATCAATAGAAGCAATCAAAAGTTAAATCTCTTCTCTGAATGAATTATCATCATATTATTCTTTTGATTTCTTTTGTAGGTATTATTTAATATGAATTAATTAAGTCTCTTTATTTATTACATAGTTTTTAAGAAATATAGATTCTTTATGAATATTTTTGAACTCTTCAATAGGATTGATAGGATCTCCTTTACAAAAGAAGGTTTTAAAAATTAGTAAATAATGTTAAATATTTATTTTATACCTTTTTCAATCACAAATTTATGTCCTTCTAGCATATAAGTGTTTGAACTTTATAAAGATATTGGCAAGGAGAAGTTTGAAGAATTAGGTGAATAATATGTATTTCCTCCAACATGTTATAAATTAAAAGAGTCTAAAGAAGGATCGTATTCAAAATATGCATGTATATCAGCAAGATTTGCTTCGTGTATTATCATAGATATATTTTTATTGTTTCCTGATCCAAAAACTTCACCATCAGTAGATCTTTTTTTAAATTTTTAAAGTTAAAGTTACTCAAATCAAGTTTGTAATGTAGAAGATAATCTTGAAAAGTGAATGGCAATTTTAAGACAATTAAAGTTACAAATTAATAGATTTATTTTTATATAATCCTTATATGCATAGTAATGTATGGTTAAAAAGACTCTTTGTTGATAAAGTTCTACAATTGGTTTCTTTAATCTCAAAATAATTTATTATTTAATAATCTTTTTTAAGGTCCATGAATTTGAATTGTTTCTACAATTTTACAATTTTAATTAAATTGATTAAGAATCTTAATAATTTTCAATATTAAAATAAAAGTAGTCTATATAAAGATCAGCCCACAAATCGAATATATTAGTAGTAATATTCTTAAAATTATATTAAATTATTATTATTTAATTCATTTTATTTCCTTAGAAATAGATCAATTACAAAAAACTAGCTTCCTTTTTCTAAAAAGGGATATTGATTTATTGAGAAGGACTATATTAACTAGAGGTGAAAGTAAATTTTGATATTAAGGGAATACTTAAAACTTTTAAAGATAATTAAATATGGTTAAATATAGACATAAAACAGAAATGAAAACTAAATAAAACGAAAGGTGAAAAAAATCGTTTTTTTTTTTAATTGTTGTAGTTTTTGATATAAAGGTCTACAAACACAGTATATGTAGTGAAACATAAGTAGTATGAATGTATGTAGGTAATTAAGATTAAGAGAAGAAAATTTCAGTAAATTATTATCTTTGTTGATTTATTGGTTGGTTGGTTGGTTTGAGTTAATATTATTATATTATTATTGCTGATTTGTTATTCAATTGTTAAAAATAGAAAATATTATTTCCAAAATTTTTCTGCACGCATATCCTTAATTTTTTCTAATCTTGCTTACTTCTTATAGATGAATGAACCAGTTGGTATTGGTATCACGTTTATATAGGTTTTCCAAGTATCTATGACTCTCTTTCTTATGAAATAAATAACTTCGAAGGATTCTCAAATTGTAAGTTCTTTCTTTCTTTCTATTGTTCGTTTGTTCATTGGTTATTTATGAGTTAGATACTTATTTACTACCATCTATTCCTCAGTTTTTTCTTTTGGCTTTTAACTAATATAAATAATAAAATTAATTTTTCAAATTTTAGTTATTTATAGTAAATTCTGATTATTATTATTTTTATTATTTTTATAAAGTTGAGGTGTAACAGCTTCAAGAAGTAGTTATTATGTATAAAATGGTTTGTATTCTATTCTTCAATAATATTAAATTTATAAAGGAATGACTAGAATTAGTTGGTTGAATGATTAATTGATAGTTTGTTTGTTTGATTGATTGATAGGTATATATATAAGGATGAGAGTAAAATCTTGATTTAAAAGATAGTTTTTAAATAGTGGATGGATTGAATTGAAATGTTGAATTAATTAGTTGAAAGAGGGAGGGAGGAGGGAAAACATTAGTAAAGTAAAATTTTTACTAAAGTAGATTTTAATTCATCCATTCTGTATTAAATAGTAGTTAAATAGGTTTATTGTTATTATTTAAATTTGAATTTTACTTGAAACTTTAAATATTAATTTGTGATTGTATGATTATAAAAACGCTTTGTTGTTAAGTCGATGTTACTCTCTAGGTTTGATAGATATAAAACTCTATCATGTGTATATGGGTATAGGTAAATATGATTTGAATGAAATCATCAAAAGAAATTAGTTGCTTAGTCTTCTAGATATTATTTCTTAGATAGCCGATGTGATTATAGCTAAATCACTAGAGTTTAGTTTAACTATAAAGATATTAATTATAAAGTACGGCATTTAGCTAATAGATGACAAGCAACTTAATTTTATTGAATGATTTAATGAATTTGGTATAGCTATGGTAATAATACTAGGTCGTTATTAATTAGTGAGAATGAATGGGAAGAAGTCAGCAGGAAATTATTAGAATTGAAGGATTGTAGAAAAAAATTTATGGAGTTTATTATTTTTTATTTTATCATGAATTAATTATTTATTATTGATTATTAAATTGCTCATTATTTTTAGCTTGAGCCTGTTTATGATGATAACTTATGAATGATGAGTAATTAATTAATTTAATCTTAAGATTAAAATATTGACTGATCGATTGATTATTTTCTTATCAATAAAAAAAATGTCATTCATCATGTTCAAGTATTCATTAATTTTTTATTTAAATTCATAAACAAATCCATTTTATGAATTTCAACCAAATATGATTAATTTTTCTCTTAATCAAAAGTAACAAAACTAATAAAAGAAGAATCCTCTTTAATAGAAATAGTTTTAATGATATCATTTATCTCTATGCCTTAATATAATTCCATTTATTTATTTACTTACTTACTGTTTTTTTACTTAATAATTATCAAATGAGGAATTCAATTTGAGATTAAGATTTTTTTTTTTGCTAATTGTGAATTATATCTTAATTATAAAAGCATATTTTCTCTCTATCTATTCTTGATTGAATAATCTAAGATAAACTAGAAAAAAAGAATGAAAAATACATCGAAATTTCTTTATAATTATAAAAGCACTTCTATGATAAAATTTGTAAGTTTAATTTTTCCTCAAATTGGATTTAATGCACCAATATCCCACATTTGTAATATTTTTGTAATGAAACCTAAAATCATCATCAAGTGCATAAGATGATTTAAATTTGTAATGGATTTCAATAAATATCTTGCTAAAAAGAAGCAAACCCGTTTTTAATGATATCTTGATTTTATAGTTGCTAAAATAAAGAAAGCGCGGGTATTGTATTTAAATGGCGCCATGAGGATATCAGGATTATAGAGAAAATATGATAATGGTATAACTATTAAAGTGATTCATTTTTTACTTAGAATTTGTTGTTGATAGGATTAATTTTGAGAGGTTCTCTCTCTATTAGCGCTCTCACTAGAATTGGAAAGTAGGAGGATCAAGAAGACTTGGATCTGGTCCTTCGAATGTAGAGAAAGTTGCGAAATATTTGGTAGAGGAAGTTATGCTCTTTTCTTCGTCAGAAAAAGAAGAAGCGGAAGAATCGACTGGTGAATTAGAGTTTGATCCTTATGATGAGCAGCTACTTTGAATGAATAATTCCTCTGTTGGTGATACTTCTTTACAACTAAATTTATCAAAAAGACAAGTACCATCTACATAAATCTTTATTCCTTTTGCACTTGTTAAGTTTGATAAAGACATTTTTGATGCTAAAGATTAGGAAGAAGAGTCGGATGGTGTAGAGGAATGTTAGCTTTTTGATGATTTGGAATTACCCTTTTTGGAGTTTTTACAATGTTGCATTTCTTCATTGCTGAAACTCTAAGAGTAATTAATTTAGTGAGTACTTGCATAATTTTAATGCAACTTGGATGAATTTCCTTTTTTACCGTTGGAATGTTTATTATTTTAATACTATTATTGAGGCATAGCTAAATCATAATAAGAAGGGGAATTCATGAATTCATCTTAATAATATTGAACGGGAATGTACATTATTTAATTCTAATCTTAAAAGTTATTGTATTTCTTGTTATTCTTGCTAATATATTAATGGCTCATTTCTTTTTATCTGCGTAGATACTAATATGTTGGTTTAAATATTTATCTTGGCAATTTTCAGTGTGTGACCTATCTTTATTGGGGTTTCTAAGGACTTAAAAATGATTGACTTTTTCAGTTTCAATTCTTGAGTTTTATGAAGTTGGGATACAGTAAAGCTTTCTATAGAAGATGCTAGTACAGTCTAGGTGAATGGTAGAGAATACCTGAGGTAACTTCTAAAATTATGATTGCGATGTGATATTTAAAGATTGAGATTATTTGGTTCCTATCTAATTGAATTTGTTTCAAAATAGAGAGAAAGACTTAAATTGTTTTCCTTGTCTGATTAACACTTTTTAATTTCCTTTTCACACACACTGTGTAAATTATTTTTAATTGATTATTAGTTTTGCAATTAATTATATTTTTTGTCTATACTTTACTTTCTCTTTTTCATGCTTATTTCTTTTATTCCTCTCTTTTATTCACACAATTTACTCGTTAAATGAATGACACATTACTATTAATTTTAATAGGAAAAGGCTCTTCTTTTATTTTTTTATTTGCTTTTTGATGAGATAATAGGATTATTTTATATATATATAAATCATTGCCTTTTTGTATTGGCTTTGGGTTTAATGTATAATGAATAATAATAATGAATAATAATCATAGATATTTATGATAAAGAATACATAGATAGAAAAATACTAGTTTTCATTATTTTATGAATGAATTATAATTGTTTCTATTTATTTATTTCATTAAATTAAATTGTATCCAATTTATATTAGATAAATATATTTCAAATTGAACTCCCTTAATCCTATTCTTTTAAAGACTGTTGAAAACAAGAGAGAACACCTTAATAATTAAATAACTATACATTTTTACAAAAAATTGTATACAGATATAAAAAGAGCGTGATTTAATTAATAAAAATATATATGATCAAATTCTCTACCCTTTGATTGTTTTGAGCTATTTAATCTTTTCATGCTAACTTTCATCTATTTTTAATTAGGTTTTTCAATTACAAACATAATTAAATGAAGGACTGCAATAAAATTTTATATATATATTAATAATTCAGCCTTTAATTGATATACAGGAAAGAGAAAATTTAACTCCTTAAATTGTTTGATTTATTAATTATGTGTGTCCTCTCTTGTTTTCAACAGTCTTTATTTGGATAATCTTATCAATCCTATTAAAGTTATTGATTCGGATTTTCTTTTACCAGATTAAATTGTCTTTCTGATAATTTTTACTAATTTATTTTATATCTTACAAATTCATATTTATTAAATTTAAGGGATAAATAATATTTATAATTTAAATAACTTGATAAAATATATCATGTTTAAACTAACCAATTATAATTAAGATCAATATAATTAAAAATTATTCTTTATCAACTTGAGGTGTATAAGTAAAATATTTTCATTAAGATTATAACTAATATAGATTTTATACTCATAGACTTATTATGAAACCTATTTTGTATTTAAATAAATATCTTTGAGTATTCACTCATTTACTTCATTTTTATATTATTTAGATTTTCATTTAAGTTATTAATGACATTTCTGTTAGATTTAGAAGAGATGGAAAAATTTAAGTAGTTTTTATGAATTAAATTATCAAAAATTTATCGAATTTTTGTTTATTTAAATAATATTGGATAGCAATTAATTAATAATTTTCATTTTAATTATTTAATATCTAATTCTTTAGAAATAAGATATAATTTAAATGGTGCACAATAATTCTTTAATTAGTAAAAAAATATGTTTTTTTAAAAAGACAACCTTCTTAAAATTTAGTTCTACCAATAGGACTCTTATAAATTGATTAATTACATAGAAAAGTATAAGTACATATGCGTTATTTTTCAATAATATCTCTCCATAATTAATCTAAATAAACACCAACTTATATTTTGGGATTTATTCATTAATATAATGTAACAATAATTTAAATAAAAAATCTGAACTCTTGGTTGGGTATATGATTATTTTTCTATGAAATCAGATTTAGTTTGAATTATATAACTGGGTGAAGAATCTTAAACTAATTAACAAATATTGATAGATATATAGATGAACTATTTAATAAAATATATCAATAAATTTAATTAACAGTTTATTACCTAATTACAAACAGAATATAAATTTGATAGTTAATATCTAAAGGATATTACAGAGAAAGGAAATAATATATTTATGAAAGGAGGGTTTCAACAATTTATTTTAAATATTTTTGATTTTAGATGTATTGGATAATAAAATCTATTGGATTAAGGATCAAATATTTTTGTTTGCACTCTAATATTAAAAAATAAAAACTAATTTTAAATTCATGAAAAATTATTAATGAGTTTATTAAAAGTATATTGAAATCAAGAGGAATATCATTTATTCAATATTTTGAAGTTTATTTACCAGATTAATCCCAAATATATTTTTTTAAAATCCCAAAAAGAAAGCAATAGAAAAGCTTAAATAATAAACTATTAAAATGAATAGCCTCCTTCATACTTCCTTTAAGCAGAATCAATTAAATTAATAGAATAGATCACAATAAAATAAAAAAATAAAGGATTTAACACTCTTAAATTTAATATCAGGATACTCAATTTGTATAGCTCTAGTTATCATATGTTATCAAAGATAGTAGAATTATATTTTGGGATCAATTATTTTAATTGATTTAGCTATGATAGGATATTTAAAATATGCAAATATAAAATAGTAAACTACTGAATCATCTAAAGATACTTTAACTTAAGAGACTTAATAATAGGAATAAAATGTACAAACTTCCCCTAATGAACTTTTATATTACGAGTTTACTCTTTAAGGTCTAATTACAACAATTTACATTTCTATTATCGAAGTTATGATGGAAGCAAAATAGGAAAAGTAATTCTTCATCATTACTTCTATGTTTGCTATTATGTTTATAAATTGTTAAAACAACAATATGAAGAATAGAAAAATTTCCTTTGCTTTTGTTTTAATCTAGCAGCTTTATACCATAATGCGTCTTTAAATTATTTAATAATTTGATTTTTTTAGTTTGATAATTAACATATTCTTCTTCTCCTACTAAATCTCTCATAATAAAACATAATAAATTACAAACTAATTAGTTATTTTTAAGAATATTAACTCTTAAACCACTACTGAACTTGTTATGCGCTTATATTAAAGCATACTTTCAATAATTCCAGAAGGTATAGCAGTATTAAACTAAGATAAATAGCTTCTTTATGCAAACCCTACTCTTAAAAAAATACTATAGTGTAAAAGCAAGAAGGATATATAAGAAATTCTTATGAATCTTGGTAGTTCCAAAAGTAAGGAGACTAATGAATAAAATAAAAAATCATAGACTAAGGATATTTTGAATGTTAATAGTTCTAAAATTTTTAATGAAGTAAATGAAGCCAATAACAAAAACGATTTTATCAGACAGAAATCATAATTAAACAGCTTTGAAAATTCTTGTAAATTATTAAGTCTACCGTTTGCCACAGAATTAGGAAATTAATTATTAACTATGAATAATGAAAACCTTAGTTAATTATGCTTAAAAAAGAAAAAAGAGTTGAAAAATAATAGTTTCTTTTAAAAATCTTACACATCTTATCTCAATAGATAAGACCAATCAAAAGAAGAAACATTTAGTAGTGTAAAAGATAATCATAAAAGAAATAGTCTAAAAGCAATTACTTCACCTAATAATATTAAACCCTATAACCCTTAAAAGAAAAGTATTCATTCACACTATAAGCATTCGTATTCCATCAATCATATAGATCCAAATAATACAAATGATTCAATTAAATCGAGTTCATTAAAAAATATAGAAAAAAGTTCTAAAATGGATTTCAATTCAAAAGTAGCTAACATTTATTAATATATATTTATTTTACCTTGTTAATGAATTTTTTTAAAGAAAATATAAGGTTTAAGAGATTCATAGAGTTAGTCTCATTAGCCATCAGAAATAAGCGAGTTTTTATCTTATTAAGGATTTGGTATTTGTGATAATAAAACTTAATCGTTGAAAGAAGTTGATACTTAGGGTTAGTCAAATAGTTCATATTCTAAAAATAAAAAAATAAAAAATTAGACTAATCGAAGTGAATAAAGTCACAAATAAAATTCATAGTATAGAATAAATTAATAAAGTAAAAGCTAAAGAAAATATTTATCTGAAGAGTATAATATATAGATTAAATAAAGTTAAAACGATATTAAATCACCATAAAACATTACGTAGCTAGAAAATGAACATAAAATATAGGCTATTATTATGGATAAAACAGAAAGTAAAGAAATAATTAATTTTAATAACAATAGAGAATTAAAACTTTAAAATAATTTATAATAGAATTTAAAAAGCCTTAATTAAATTTCTAATTCTTAGAGTTAAAGCAATATTTAAATTTAAGATCTTGAAAATATTCTAAATATTAATTTAAAAGATTTATAACAAAATAATCAATTCTATTAGTAGTAGTAATAATAGCAACAATAATTGCAATAATAAAAAGAATAATATAATTAAGAAAAGAAATAATAGTAATTATTATAAAATGGTTATAATTCTTTCAATGTTTAACAAAAAATTAATAAAAATAATTCATCTGCAAAAAATTAAAGTAAATCAGAGACTCATATTCCAATCATGTAAAATGGCTCTAATAGAGAGCGATAGCCATCCGCTTCTATTCCTTTTTCTTTTAAGGTGAAATCAAGTAAAAATTAATTTAAAGTATTCACTGAATTTTTGAATTAAATGTATTAATTAAAATAATAAAATAGAAAGAAATTTAGATAATTAAATAATTAAAGAAAAGACAGATTTTTCTCATATTCTAGATAAAATATTTGGTAATTCTCTTAAAAAATTTGATGAAAGTAGTTTAAAAAAATAAAAAGATGGGAAAACAGAAGATAAAAAAAAGTACCCCTAAAATATAAGCAAGATGGCTTCTGAAAGTTCTAAATTAGATGCTAATCCAAATTATGAAAATTAAAATTCCTTTCTCCAATAAATCTAAAGAAAACCAGACATCGATTTGAATTATATTTAACATTCTGAAAATATAACAAAAATCTAAGTATCTTAATTATTTATTCACCTAAAGGGGAAGGATGATGTCTAAAAAGAAAAGAAAATAAAATATTTAATAATAAAAATTGACACCATCATGAATTGCATTTTGCACCTTCCCATTAAATGTTTAATTTATAATTAAATAATATTTTAAATGAAAAAGGTTAAGTATAAGAATAAAGATTTAGTCATTTAATTCATTCTTATTGATGTCTTAACTGATCATACTTAATAAAATCCTTTAGTCTTAGTAATGGTATAAGATATGTGGTAAGATCTATATCTAAAGAAAGTAGAGGATATTTAAAAAGAGAAAATGAGAATATTTGCCACTCTATCTCATGAACTTAGAACTCCTTTAAACTGTTCTATTTCTATGCTTGAAGTACTCAAAGATTCATTATCATCTTAAGAAATCTATTAACTTTAAATAGAAGAATATTTAAACCCTGCGTTATTTTCAAATAAATTATTATTAAATTAGATTAATGATATTTTGGATTTTGTTTAAATGGATAGCGGAAAATTTAAATACTCTTTCTTTGATTTTAATATTCTTAATTTATTATATGATGTCAAGAAATTAATTAGTATGCAAGCTCAAATGAAAAATCTAGAATTATTAGTTTCAACAAATGATGAAAGTATTAACTTTAATATATGTTCTGATCCAAATAGAATCAGATAAATTTTATTAAATTTTTTATCAAATTCTCTAAAATTCACTAAAATTGGTTACATCGAATTGGGCATTAAGTATCTTAACAGGGGTATTTACTAGCTATATGTCAAGGATACGGGTATTGGTATTAAAAAAGAAAATTTAGAGACTATATTCTCTTTTTGTAATAAGGTAATTATTTATATTTTTTTGCAATTAAGAAAAAATTTTCACCTAACCCTTAATAATAAAATAAAGATAGATTACAATTAGAGTGATGAAGAATTAAACAGATAAGGCTGTGGGTTGGGCTTAACAATATCAGATTCTTTAGCTAAAGGCTTAGTAAAATCTGAAGGAATAAAAAGAGGTATATCAGTAGAATCTGATTATGGATTTGGCTCAAAGTTTAGCATATTAATAGAAAATATGAATTACAATCCTTTAAATGAGATAACTCAAGTAAATGAAAGGGATTCTCCAAAGGATTAGAAAAAGACTTCAAAATTGAATATTAGCAGCCAACTTTCTTTAACAAAACCATAAATAAGATCACAAATCGGATATTAATAAACCAAAAAAGACATACACTCATATATTAATTCATCTTATATTATAACTGAAGATGAAATAAGTTTTATTGATACTCAAAATGCCACTTAGAATCCTTTGATCTTTGAAAATATAAAATTAAATTTACAATAATGGAAATAATTAGAAGGATAAAAGAATTTCATAAACACTAATAATACCTCTATCTCTTAGCTATCTCATAGTATTCAACCAGTCTATATTTAAGAAAGCGAAAAGTTTGGATCTGCTGATATTATTGAAGAGGATGAAGGAATAGTTCATAGTATACATCATTAAGTAATATAAATATAAGGTAATAGAAACTTTTAAGATGAAGAATCAATGATTGAATAGAAAGTATTAAGTCCTAGTTAGTTTTCAAAATATCATTCTTAAAAGCAATCTGTTAATACATTTTAAACTTACAGCTAATTTTAATAATAAAATAATGACTCTATCAACTAAGTTTAACCAGATTTTTAAAATCAAAATATCAATAGTTATTAAACATAAAATTCAAATTTTGGTGGAAATTCGCACTTAAATAATATTAGTAGTAGTAATCAAAAAAGTCAAATTAGTAATAGCAATCTAGTAACCTTAATACCACATTCATCAACTGTAGAAAGTTTTAACAAATATCCTGATGTTATTCATTCAAATATCTTAACAATAGATGAAAGAAGGATTGAGTCAGAATAAATCAATAGAAGGCTTAATTATATCTCTGTTAATAGTAACACAAAAAAATCAATAAATTCTATAAAAAATTTATTAGAAAATAAAGATAAAAATTAGATTTTAGAACAAGAAGGATTTAATTCCTATGCTCCCATCAGCAAATAGATTGAACACAGTTCTACTTAAAACCTATCAAACTCTTCATAAAATTTGGAAAGATAAAATAAAACATTATAGAATTTTAAATCTTAATTATCATAATAGATTTCTTAAAATAAAAATTTGGATGAAAGCTGCACTTCAGATTAAGCTCATAATAATGGAGTATAATAAACTCCTTTATAAATAGTAGAAAATATTTTAGAGTTTAATTCCTTTAAAAAACTAAAATGCAAATGCCCTCAAATTCTAATTGTTGATGATAATTAATTTAATTTGTATGCCTTAACTAAGACTATTCAATAATTTTAGTTTAGTTATTGTACTGCAATAGACGGTGATTAAGCACTAGAAACTATTTAAAAAATATACTTTTAGAATTGTTGCTAGTCTCCACAGATGATCTTAATGGATATAGAAATGCCTGGAAAGAATGGGTATGAAACTACCTAAGATATTATTTAATTCTACTAGAGCGTTAATTACACTCACATCCCAATTACTGTAGCTTGTACTGCTTATGTAGGATAGGAAGATCACGATAAAGCCTTACAATCAGGGATGGATGATTTCATTAATAAACCTATATTAAAACAAGCCTTTATGGATCTTATCGTAAATTGGAGTAGCTAATTCTAAAAGAGTGTTTGAAGAAAATATCAGACAGTAATCATATTATTAAATAAAAAAAATATCTTAGTAATAAAAGAATAATTAAATATTATTAAATAAATCTTTTATTTTCAATTTTATAACCAAAAGATAATGTAATTTATTTCAAAATATACTGCGTCCTCGAAATAATCGAAATAACTATCCATATATTTTTTAAAGATCCTACAGGTGTCGATTATTGAGAGCCATCAACTAAATTAATCTAATATTTTTCCTATTATTGTGAGCTTATATAATATATATTTTGATTTAAATTTGCAAAGAATTTATTATAAAATATTTCCATTTCCATTATTATGAGGACACACTATACTAATAAATAATTTATTCTCTTAGGATTTATTAATTCAAACATAATATAATAGTTTTTAATTTATTTAATAAAAAATACCAGAACAGAAACAAGAGATTTTTATCTAAAAAGAAAATAATAATTAATTTTTTTAAATTTAAAGCTTTTTTGAAATTCATATTACATTATTCATAATAAAAAATTAACTTTATTTTTGAAAGAAATTTTTGAAATTTCATTTCATATTTAAAAGAAGAATGTTCATATTAAGTTTATGTTTCTAAAAATATAAGGAGTTGATAAGTAATAATATAAATTACAAAACTTTTTTATTTGTAATAAAACATAAATATTTTACTTTAAAGAATAAATTGATAATTATACCTATAAGATTAATAAAAACTATTATTACATTTTAATCAATGTTTAATTATAATTTCTGAGCGGATCAAAACGAAGATAGTTTTTACTATAACTTTTCTTCTAAGCTTAATACATAGAGTTTATTTTCACTGAAATCAAAAAAAAATATAAAAGTGAGAATTTTAGTGGTTTTTCTAAAGTAGGAGTAATTAAATTATAAATCATTTGAAAGAAGAAATAATCCTATAATTACAAAATAAACAAAAATATAGTCTTTATGAAAACCTAATAACCCTAGATCAATGAAGAAATAGAAAGTAGTAAAGAAATAACATAGATAAGTAAAAGGAAATAGTACCTGACTATCACAAATTATACAGTTTGCTGCACTATAAGCATCATAGTAGCGTTAATTGGCTATTATGATGATAATATCAATTCAATTTTATGCTTGGCCATTATTATATAATCAGCACTCTTCTGCTTTGTAGAATTAAGATTTCATAAATAAAAAAAGGTTAAAACCACTTAGCATAATTAAGATAAATCTGATACTTAAATGTTATTGAATAAATCTAACTCTATACTTTCTAATATCAAGAATTAATATTTTGAATGGTTTTATGTAGCAATAAGAACATCGTTGTATGCTTCTCTATTAGAATTATTAATCATATTAGATT
The DNA here is from genome assembly GCA_000260095.1 of Tetrahymena borealis. Classification (NCBI taxonomy): domain Eukaryota; phylum Ciliophora; class Oligohymenophorea; order Hymenostomatida; family Tetrahymenidae; genus Tetrahymena; species Tetrahymena borealis. The sequence goes on along the minus strand of JH651248.1, from coordinate 319,668 downwards.
AACAGAAATAATAGATAATTTTAATTTCATTTTTTCTATCTCACTTCTCTAATTTGACTCTAAGAAATATGAAGAGATAATCGATTAGCTAATTCACTTTAGCAGCTCAGTAGATCTATACAGTTTTGCGGATTTAGATAGAACTAACTTTTAGTGTAGAAAATTTTATCCTTAACTTCTTTTATCTTATTTTCATGTTATCATACATTGATAACACAGTAATATCAAATTAATAGTAAATAATTAAACAATAAAATGAGAGAACTAAGACAGAAAATATTATGAGACTCTACTAAAGCATACTTTCTATCATTCCAGAAGGTATTGCTGTTATAAATTCTGACAAAAAGCTGTTATATGCTAATCCTACTTTGAAAAAAATACTTTAGTCAAAAGGAAAGAAGGAAATTGTTTAGATACTTATGAACTTGGGAAATAGTTAAAGCGGAGTATAAAGTAGCACTTAGAAGTAAAATGGAAATGAATTAAATGAAATTAAAGAAATCATTGATTCTAATAACAAATTAAAAACCCATAATGATCAGCAGTAAAAATCAAAGGGATCAGCTAATTCTCCAAAATTATAGTAATAAACACTAAATATTAATAATAATCAATAAGAAAATACCAAATAAATATCTCCCATATAAAGCCAAGTAAATGATAAGAACAGGTTTTAAGAATAATGTAGTATAGTTGATTAAAAAGGCTTTACTGATTCCTAAAAGACTTTAAAAAGTAAATAAATGAGTAGATAGTAAGAGCCAAAAGAAGATTGTCCCCCCACTAAAAATAAATCTCAAACTTCAATATCGAATTTCAATAATTTAAGAGGATCAATAATCTAAAGTAAAGCAAATAATAATGAAAATAATAATTAGAATAGTGATAATAATGTCGGTATTAATAACAATTAATAAACTACATTAGAAAAGGTAGAAGATGATAATAGTAATATTAATAATAATAATAAGCAAAATAATTCTAAAAGTTCTTCAATTAATAAAGTAAGCTCAATGAATATAAGTAAAGAATAAATTAAATCTTAGTATTCTCAAAAATCTAGTAGAATTATTAAAAAATCAATCCGAAGAGACTCCAAGCCAGATTAAAATAGAAGAGTAACTTGATTTAATTTAATATCAAATTTAAATAATTTCTTATTACTAAATAATAGTTAAAGACCCTTTATGTAAAAGAAAATACAAATTAAAGTTTAAATAATTATCAATCAGATCACAGCGAAATATTGTCATATTAAGGATTTGGATTCAATATGGGAGAAGAAGAATCAGAGCAAAATAATAATAATAATAATAATAGTTAAAAACCTGTATTAATTTCATAAATCACTTATAAGAGAGGCAGTGAAGGTTTTTCAAATAAAGCAAATTAAGCTGATAATTCTCCTATATCAAGATCTTCTGCTCATAAAAAGAAGAGTTTTAGCATTACTCCTTCATCTAGTTTTTGCCATTCAGCTTAGAGATACACAAGAAAAAAATTCACTTCTAATCAATAATCTTCTTAAATCTCTGAAAGCCAAATTAAATAGCAGCTACCGGTAGAGGTTGATAAATCAATTTAGTTATCTCTACCACCTGCTGTATCAAATATATCATAATAATAGTTTAGTGAAAATACAATAAATGATTCAGTAAATTAAAATGAAAAAAAATAACCTAGCAACAATTCCAATAATAATGGAAATTAAAATGATTAACTTAAATAATCAGAAATAAAAATTATCAATAATAGCGAATTTAATATAAATATTTTTCAGTGTAAATAAGATGACCATCCTTAGAATTTCAGTAAATAATTAATAGAAAAATAAATTCATATATTTGAGAGAGGTTCTTAATAAAATGTAAGTAATCATGCTTCAGGATTAAAAATATAATAACAAATGAATTATAAAGCAAGCTCATCAAATAGCAATTAATAAAATATATTAGAAAAATCTAAAATATAAGTATCTCATTAAACTATTACAACGAATAAGCAAAAAGATTCTTCGTGCAGTACTATTCCCTTCACCTTAAAAGTAAAAACAAGAAGTAATTTCTTTTTTTAATTGCTTGTTTCATATCAACTATCTTTTTATTTTTAAATAATTATTTAAAAAATAATAAAAGAACACTTATCTCAAAGCAAAATTGATAATAAAATTACACTTAGAAAAACAGATGTTTCAAATATTATCGACAAAATGCTGTAAAGTTCTCCAAGAAAAAAATAAGATGGAGAAAACTTAAATACTAGTGGCTAAAAAGATATAAAGGATCCTAATACAAAGCACAAACTATCTGTAAATGAGAGTTAGAATCCCAATATGAAGAGAGGTTCATTCATTTCTTAATTGAAAAAAGAAGAGAAGTCTGATTTATCTTATGTATAACAGACTGACACAGTAACTAAAATACAAGTATTATAATTTTCTTAAAATATTTATCAATAACATGATCTCTTATATAAACTAATGAATAAATAATAGGTTAAATTTAAAAATAAAGATCTGGTATTGTAGTTTCTAACTGTAGATGTACTTTAAGAAAACACAAAGAAGGATCCATTGGTGATGATAATGGTTTAAGATTTATGGTAGGATTTGTATTAGAAGAAAGTTTAAGATATTTAAAAAGATAAAATGAGAATATTTGCTAGTCTATCTCATGAATTAAGGACTCCTTTAAATTGTTCAATATCTATGTTAGAAGTACTCAAAGATGAAATATCCCCTCACTAATAAAAATATATTGATGAATATCTTAATCCAGCTCTGTTCTCTAACAAATTATTATTAAACCAAATTAATGATATTTTAGATTTTGTACAAATGGATAGTGGAAAGTTTAAATACTCATTTCTAGATTTTAATATTCTTGGACTTTTGAAAGATTGTTAAAAATTAGTGAGTATGTAAGCAATCATGAAAAATGTTTAATTAAAAGTATCTGTCTAGTAAGGAACTTCTGATAATATTTGTTCAGATCCCAATAGAATTAGACAGATTATTCTAAATTTCTTATCAAATGCATTGAAGTTTACAAAGAAAGGGTTTATTGAGATAGGATTTATTCCATATGATGATAATGGACTCTATGAAATATATGTTAAAGATACTGGAATAGGCATAACAAAAGAAAACTTAGATACTATATTTTAATTTTGCAATAAAGTAATCAAACTTAATCAATCATTTTAATTAATAATTTATTTTCATTATTTACTTAAAAGATTAATTATGATAAGAAAGATGAAGGATTGAATTCATAAGGATGTGGCCTAGGCTTAACAATCTCTAACTCAATTGCTAAAGGCTTAGTTACATTTGAAAATGTAGATAGCGGAATAAAAGTTAGATCTGATTATGGGAAAGGATCAACATTTAGTATAGTAGTTTAAGATATGAATCATGGTATTAGATAGACTGACAAAATAAAAGAAATAACAGATAACTTATAAATAGAACTTCTAAAGTAGAGCAGAATCTACGAATAGAGTAACAAGGATGATTTATCTCCTAATAAGATAGAGAGTAGACAGAGATTATCTTTGTTATTGAGAAATGGTGGCTAAAGAAAATCATTTACAAAGAAAAATCCTACTCATTTAGTTAGTCCTTCACAAGTTATTATTGAGGATGAGTAAAGTGTTATTGATTAACACAATACAAGTGTTGATTATCTAAAATGCTCTATCTTTAAGAATAACTTGCCAGATTATAATTAAGGTGAAGGATCTTTTAGCCCTGAAAAAAGATCCCTTATAGCTTAAAACCAAAAAGGAGGTAACTTATTAGATTCTGCAGTTGTGGTAGAATTCGATGAAGATAGTAGCTAGAAAATTAAAATTAACTCCAATATATCTATCAAAAATAATATTGATAGATTCTTAGAAGATGATTCTAACTATTAGAAAGAATAGTAAAATAACAATAATAATAACAGTTATAATAATGCTATTTTATCAAAGCATCAAATTTCTTCTACATCACAATATAAATATCCTATTTGTAAATCTCCTCTTAAGCAGTCTAAACATTAATTTAATTATGACTTTCACAATTAAAAATCTGAAACATTTAACAATCTAACTTCAGAAAATATTCCTTCCAGCAGAGTTATTGGAAATAATATGATTTATGGGATTCAAGATGATTCGAAATCGGATTTAGATAATAATATTGATATTAGAAAGTAAGGTATTTGCAGTAATTTTACAAACAACTCTAAGAAATATAAGACTATTAGTTCTATTTAATAAACGGAATTAGATAAAACTATTGTGGAATAAGAGGGTTTTACATCTTATGTTGGGTTCACTAAATATATTGAAGGGCCATAATCATCTAAAATCATTCCTTCTTCGATCAAAAACTTTGAGAAATTTTAATTATTTAAATCTTCTAAATCATAATCAATAGCTTAGGGTTATGACCCAGAATATCTTGAAGAATAAAAGAAGAAATAAAGCTCATCTGATTTTAATCATACTCCAATGGAAATAATAGAAAAAGTAATAGAAAATAATATTTAAAAGAAATAAACATGTGATTGCCCTTAAATAATGATAGTTGACGATAATTAGTTTAACTTATATGCTCTATCAAAAGTAGTTCAATAATACTAATTTAGCTGTGTATAAATCTCTGATGGTACTTAAGCTGTAGAGGATATTAAAAGCATGTATGAGGAAAATTGCTGCAAAGCTCCTAAAATTATATTTATGGATATAGAAATGCCTCTTAAAAATGGATATTAAACTGCAATAGAAATCAATTAATTCTATGAAAGTGCTAAATTTGATTAATTACCTGTAATCATAGCATGCACAGCTTATGTTGGATAGGAAGATTACGACAAGGTGATGCAAGCTGGAATGAATGATTTCATTAATAAACCAATTCTAAAAAATGGATTTTAATAGTTAATTAACAATTGGTAAAACCTTTTTATATGAAATTATTATTCTTATAATAAAGATTATCATATTACTTAGAATATATTATTATTTTATTAAATTATATAATAAAATATTAATTTCTCAAAATTATTAAATATTTCTCATTAAAAATACTTAAACTTATATTATTAACTTTATTAAGTTAAAGAAAATGAAAACTTTTACTCTATTTAATTTAGTTCATATATTTAAATATTTTATTACTAAACTGTATTTATTACATTTATTCAATATGTTTTGTAAGTAAGTTGTATAAATTTTATAAAATATTATTGTTTCAATATATATTAGGGAAGGAGGGAATTATTAACTAACTAATTACTTTCGGTCTAATATCTAAACTTTTTTTCCTATATTATATTAAACATTGTTTATTTATCATTAAAAAATGAATGATTCATAAAAATTATTACCATTTTTTGTATACTCATTATGTTGTTAGTCTGATTAATACCTAATATACTAATATTATAATTATTTTTATAAATTAATTTGCTTAATATATAGTTATATTATATCTTTATTAAAAAAAGGCATGCTAGCCAGCATACCTACCCTTACTATATTTTTAAAATTGTTTTTTTCATTTAAGAAAATATATTTAACATTAATTTTTATATTAATAAGGATTTATTAAAAATTGAGTATTAATAATTTAAAATACATTTATAAAAATGGCAAGGATTTCTTTGATATTTAAATTACCTCAATCAATATCGAATGCAATATTATTTTTAAAATAAAATAAGCTGTATTCAATTTGAATTAGAGTTGAAATTGTATTTACTAATTTTGCTATTTTTAACATAAAATTGTATGAAATCATTGGAAGAAGAAGCTTTATTATTTATATCTAAAATAAAATAGTTTTAGTATTTAATTATAAGTATCTTCTAAAAAATAAGAAGGATAAAACCCAATATTAATTTAAAAACCTATTGATTATAAATAAGTAAATATAAGCTATAAAAAATGTACTCTTTTATAGGTAATAAGTAAGAAACTCTAAGGATAAAGGATATTATGCTTGTTTGTTTATGTTTAGATAGCCTTCATGATATAAAAATGGTTAGTTCTAAACTTGAGATGATTGAATTATTAAATTCAAACTTATAGATACAGATAGGATTAGCAAGTTAGGAGGCATATAAATATTATTATGATCTCTTCCATAAAATTCGCAATGAAAAACAAACATTAGAATAGTATATTAAGGAGCTCAGTTCAGATTTTGAGGCATACAGGAATGAGCTAAGATCTTCTTATCTGAATAATGAAGAATATAACATTTTTTATCAAAATTTTATATAAATTGAGAAGATAATTGAAAAATAAATATAAGTAACTAGAGATAAATCCTTTTGGGAAGCTATCATAAAATTGACGAATCATATTACTGATAAAGATATTAACATTCCTATTAAAATATATATTGAGAATTTAGCTCTCTAGTAAAAGTTAGATTTCAATTATCTTTATAATTGGACCAAAAATGAAAGCTTTTTGGCTGGCATCTTAGCTGTATAGGTAGATTAAATAGAAAAAATATTCTTCTTTATTAAGAGGCTAAAAGTTCTGGTGGATATTAATGAATAATAAATAATAAAAATATATATTTATAAACTAAATAATAATATACATCTAAACTTCGACAATTAAGAAAGGATATTAGAATAACTCACTTCAAATGATAATAATAATAATTACTTTTTTGAATAAAAATTTTTTAATTAAGATTTAATTAGCAATTTAAAATTAGCAGTATCGAATTTATAAAGTCTCTTCTTAACATCTTAGAATCAATAATAATAAGCATTCCATTATGGGTTAATTGTTAAAGATTTTTTTTAATCACCCGATTTTTAAAACTAAATTAAATAAATTTCATAAATAATAACAAAAAATGAATATGGTATCTACAGTGAAATCAAATAATGTTACCAAATTAGAAACTCTTAGATATAAAATGAATCAAATAATAACTAAAAATCACAATTATCAACAAATTAATATTAATAAAAATAATAGAATAATTCCTATTATTAAATAGGTAATTAAAGCGATTATTAATAGGAAAAATAAGTGAATACCTGCTATTCTTAGTTCAATTTTTAGAAATAATCTGATTCGAATTGTAATTAGATATATAGCTTATAATAATAAGATATTATTAGAAATTCAAACTAATTTTATGAAAAATAAAATTACGAAAATAGTTCAATTCCAAAAAATATTTATAAAGAATAGAATTAAGACCATCAATAATAACAACAATAATAACTTATTGAAATTGAAAATATATTTAATTAAAAATTATAAGAATAATAAGACTTGAATGAACAACGTCTTTAAGATTCTATAGTTATTTTTAATGTAGATGAAAACTAAGTAGAAAATTCTGAATACTAAAAAAAATATTTAGAAGAAGCATCCTTAATCCTATCCAAATATGAAGAAAATCCTAAATATTAAAAAATCATAAATGATGCTTAATAATTAATTAGTAATTACAATTCAAGTTTTGGAGGTGAGGAATATTAACATCAAGATATCATGCAGTAATCCTACATTCATTTATATTAATCGATGTTAGAATCTAGAATTGAAGACTAATCAATCTAATTTAACCCATAAAGTATAGTTAAAGAAAGGTTTAGATAATTAAGCTAAATTCGTGACTCTTAGCGTTTAAGACATTCATAAATATTTTCATAATCATAATTGCATGCAAACGAGTATCAAGAAGGCTCATACTATTATGGATATTCTTAAATTTATGATGATAATTAATTATCATAAATGAAAGCTAACAAGTAATAAGAATAAATTTAAGGATAAAATCAAATTAATTATTAATAAGAAAATAGTTAAATTTAAAGCTAATTTTAATATGATTAGTAATTATATGATTTTGATCATTAATTCAATTCATTATTAAATATTAGTTAAAATTCATAAGTATTTAATGGTTAATTCTAATAAAATAATTAATACAATATTAATAATCATGATATCTATTAATAATCTCAAATAAGTTAACAAAATATTTCAGAAGTATATTAATTTCCTTAAAATAACAATAAATCAAATAATTAATAATTCTTCAAATAGAATTATATAGATAATGTTTAATAAAACTACTCTAAATCAGACAGATTAATATAAAATAAGAATAATAACTAATTTAACAATAATTTTAATCAAATAAATAAGCAATAATATTAGAATAATAATAAAAGTGAAATTAATTAACAATAATAATAGTAATAATAAAATAATTTAAATAATTAACTTTTAAATGTATTTTAAGGAAATAATATTTAAAAATAAATAAATAATAACTAGAGCTATAATCATAAAGAACCTTCCTTAAGGAAAAGTGTAGAAAAGAAGAAAGAAGGAGGATGGTTTTGGAAAGTAGTAGGAGCTATAGGTACTGTAGGTTTAGCATTATTGATTCTTTGAGTTAAAAAATTTTATATAATATTTTATTGTTTGTAGTATTGTTATTTGACATATTTAATAATGAAAAAATATTTACTTTAAATTAAATGAATTTGAAATTTAAATAGCTTCTTACTATTGCTAAGTACCATATAATTTTATAAGTGTTTATTAATTTATATTTCTTTCAAAATTTCAAAATTGATGTAAAGAGATTAAAAAAGGATAAGTTGATTTTTTCATATAATTATTTCCATTAATTCTATATGGATAATAGGTTAAAAATTAAGGATTTTGATTACACTTTCAATCATTAAAAAAGTAATAAAATTCAATCTTTACTTTTTCTTACTAATATGAATTAACAGAAAACATAAATTAATGAGAAAAGTTGATAAAAGGTTAAACAATTTTGATAACTAAAAACTAATCCTTAATTAATTAATTTAAAAATTACTAAGAATATAAATGAGTAGCCCTATAGGTATACTAAGAATTTATTCTATAATAATAATAATTATAAATTTAAACTGTTAGTAAATCTAAACAAAGAATATTTTTACTGAAAATGATTTTATTTTTTCACCTTTACCAATCTAAATAATGTAGCAAGAGAATACTTAGACCAGTCCTATGATTATGCTCAAAGTAGAATCTAAATCATTAATTATATTAAGCTTTGCAGAAAATGGAATAGGATTGTATAATGAAATTACTTTCGAATTAAATGTGATAAAATTTTAAGAAGCTGTTGAATAAATGATATTATTTGATAAGTAATAGTATATTTTAGTTTGCTTCGCTACATTTATATCTACTCATGAAATTATTCAAAATCATGACTTTAATTACTAACTAAGCATAAAGTAGAAGATAGAAATAAGTAATAATTCTATCACTAAATTAGTGTATTTATAAATATCTAAGAAAATATTTATTTTAGAATTGACTGGATAAATATAATCCTTCGATTATCTTGGAAAAGGAATTATTTAGTATGATAATACGTTTCTATTTCCTTAAGATTAAATATTAACTGCAGAGATAAGTTAGACTGAATAGTTTCTATTTATAAGTAAAGAGCAATAAAACATTAAAATTTTTGAAATACTTAAAGAAACTGATAAAAACGGTTATGTCATAATAATAGAATTTGTATCAATAGTTGAACTAGAATCAAGTTATTAAATAAAATAAATGATACTACTCTAAAATTAAGAGTTCTTCATATACTATATTGACTGTTGGAAAGGATTGTATTATGCAGACTTGAAACTTTTATATAGTTCTAGCAATGCTGACAGATAATCAATTTAAGGATTTTACTTTGGTTTAGGCTCTGCTAATATTAGTCCTACAACAGTTTGTATGATCCTATCTAATAAACAAATATACTTATTCTTAGGAGTTAGATCTCAAGGTGTATTAATTTATGACATAACTAATAGAACTAAGCCAGTATTATATTATTAGCTATTTGTCGATGCTTAAGCTTTTACATTATTATTATCAAATGATGAATAGATTCTTTATTTCTCTAACTCTAATGGGGTATATAAGTATAAAATTACTTAACTTTAATTAGGTAATAGTATACCAAATTTATTTAATTATCACAAATCCAAGAGTTTGCTAGATGGAGGTTCTTTCTATAAGTGGAGATGCTAAATTTCTAAAAATAACAATGTATTATACAGTGCATTTGATATCAATTAGCTATAGAGGTTCTTTTTGAAAGAAAATGATCTAATTGAAGGTTCCATGAGACTCTAATAAATTGATATTATCCCTTATGAAAGTGATAATTTTTAAAACACTGCCTATATAGATTCTGTTTTAATAGATTCGGATGAAAAATATCTTTATGTGCCTATTACAAGTGATGAATACGCTGTTATCAAATATGAAATACCCTAAACTGAAAATATTTTTGCACCATTGAAAGCAAAATAGTTTCTTAAGGTTAATAATATGTAATATTCAGAAACTATGAGATTAAGTTAAGATAATAAATATATTATTATGGCTTATTCAGTAGGTATTTTAATAGTAGACAATGAAAAATTTGAAACTATTAGACTCTTTGAAATACATGATATCAAACATAATTGCTATGGAGCTGATTTCACTAGAGACTCTAACTATGTTTTTGCAACTGGAAGAAATGTAGGTATTTGGATTATTGATGTTATTGATAAAAAAAATCCAGTAGTGAAATAAGTATTAAGAACAAGAGGTGGCGAAAGTGTTAGAACTTCTCATTTATTTGATATCATGTATGCAATGGATGGATTCAATGGGTTGATTATTTTTGACACATCAGCCTTACCAGATATATAAATCTTAAGTTAAATAAAGCTACAAGGATGGGTGAATGATATTACATTAATTAATAATGAAAACTATGGAATTGTTTCCACGATGGATAGAGGAATGATATGGCTAATCAATTTAATCAATAAACAAAACCCATTTTTAGTTTCTTCTTATTAAATAGATTAATAGAATGCTTAGTCTACCTGCATTGATCCATTAATGAGATATTTGATTATTTTAAATTCTTAAAGTGTTAGATATTTCCCTTTAGTCAGTAGTGTGTTAATTCACTTTGAATGTTCATTGAAATAAAATAATAATAAAAAGGATAGTTCTAGAATAATATTAGGCGAAAATGATTATCTGGAAGTAGGATAGACTTATGAATTAAGACTAATACCATTATATAGGAAGAAATATTAATAGATAAGTCAAGTGTACCTTTATTGGAACTATAAGAAATTAGAGCTACCTAGCTGGATAGATCATATGGCTGAATAATACTTAGAAATGACTATACCCAAGGAAGTGTTAACATCGTCAGCAAATTTTACTAATAGCAATTTATTCATATCTAAAGAATAAGGTGAAAATTATGATAATTCCTAGATTACACTATTAGTTAAAACTTCTTTTTCAATTTAAGAAGATTCATTTATATTCAATACAACTTCCTTCACTACTTCAAAAGAACTCAGCAAAAAAATATTCTTATTTTTAAAAACTAATAGCTTTCTAGATAATTAAGATTTATTAACAGATCTATTCAATCCAGAAATAAAACTAGAATTTAGTGATTTTGGAGATGAAGTGACTGATACTGAATTACAGTCAGATATTATGCAATCTGTTAGAGATTTATTATAGAATAGTATTGACTACAATCCTATTTCTTTTAAAGTAAAAAGTTCATTATCTTGTATATTTAACAAGAATATAAACATCTTTTAAGTTCAGTCTATATCAAATTATGTTTCAATTTAATTTTCATTCAACTTAAATTAATCTTTGATCTTCGTTTAAAAGAATTACCCAAATGTAATAACATTCAGAAATGAATAGGATACTACCCTTAAGTTTGATTCATCAATTGATATTATTAATAATATACTGAAATAAAATATTATTTATCATTATCATAATTCTACTCAAAACAAGAGCTAAATATATACAAATCCATACTCTAATTAAATTTCAATTGTTATTTCAGATGGCCTTAATAGCGATCTCTAATAGTAATTTAATATTTCTGACCTCACATTTTTGAAACTTAAATCTGAAATATAAAAGTTAAAATCATTGTAGGAATAAGTGGAAAGAATATCTAGTGATGGTGACAGTGATTTTGCTATTGAATAATCTCTTTTAATTTAATTTGATGATAAGAGCTTTTATGACCCAGATGAAATTTCTATCTAATATAAATTGTTAATATAATAAGATGGTTAATATATTTCTATACCTCCTTAGTATTTTCTGAAATTCGATTCTGAAAACATTAGAATAACAGGTACACCTACAACTGAAGTATTGTTTTAAGTAATCCACTTAAGATTAATAGCTACAAATGGTTATACTGAAGCATAGGATGATTTCTATATCAAAATATATAAAGTTTCTTTAATGTATGTGCTCAATTAAATGGTTAGAATATTAGGACCAGTAGCATTTATTTTAGGTATTTATAAACAAAGGAGTTATTTCATAAATGCAATTTGGAAGAAAAAAACATTCTATTCTAATGAGTTTGCTTAAGTTAATTAAATATATAGAAAAAAAATAACACTTTTAGGGAATGAATTAATCATAACTCAGTTATTTTTTAATAAATTCTGCTCCAAGAATCTATCTAAAACATAATTCTACAATGCAAATTAATCTTAGAATAATCTTGAATCATTCAACTAAAGTGAAAAAGATGAGCAATCTGAATTTAGAAAGAATATTATTTTTAATAATATATTAACTACTCAACCCTAATAAAATAATCAATAATCCTCATAAAAAATTTGTAAAAATACATCAATAGAAGCTATTGATTAAGGAATATAAAATTTACATGAAAAGCATTCAAAGTGGAAGAGAAATTCATACTTAAACAACTCATCAAAATAGAATTAAGGAGCGATTAAAAAAAGGCATTTCAGCACTCCAACAGTTGACATAAAACCAATATTAGCTTAATTTAGAAAAAATAATCGGGCTTAGACAAATTAAAAAAACATAACAAATTCCTCTATGAGTGATTTGAAAACTAATAATTTTCCCTTATTAAAAAAACTAACATATAAATTGAATGAACAAGAGGAGGATAGAGCGAATACAGCAAGAAAGAATCTAAATGATGCTAAGAAAAAGAAAGTGCCTTAAAATGATATCATATAAAATTTATGTTTCAGCAATCCTTAATTCATAATAAACATGTAGTTGTTCTTCAATTAAAAAGCATTTCAATAAGATAGCTAAGAGAATACAACAATATAAGATGTATATATAACAGGAGATGCTTTATTTAATAAAATGCTAATTGATGATTTAGATATTACATTTAAGAATAAAAAAATTAAAATAAGCAATTACACAAAAGAATACTCTAACAAATACAGCAGATTTCACTATTGCTTGAAAGCATGTATAATTAATTATTTACTCAAATTAGATGTTAGAACTCAAGTTGTCTATAAATATCTTAAATCATATGCTAAAGAATCATTAAATTATACCAAAAAAGATTGGTATAAAGCTTATGTTACTGTTGATCCTACAAATGAATTTGATAGCAATGGATTACCTATTCCATTTTCTAAAATACATTTAACTGAAAGTAACTTCATACCTCCCTTTTCTCATTTATAAATATACGGTGGTAAATAATAGTTCTATAACAAAATAATAGATCATGGAGTTAATCCAATTCTTCTCAAAGAAGCACTTGTTTATGCTTCATTAGGCCTGTTAACTAATAACTCTAAAAGAGGCTTTATGAACAAGTCAAAAGGAGAGTCTATTCATTTATAGCAACATGAGATTCTTTCAGTAGAAGCATTTAAATTGAAGTAACACAGTAGAATGAAATGTCTTAGAAAAATATTTAATTTAGAGTATTCGAGAATGCCTATTAGTAAATATTTATCATTACCTAGTTGGATTTAATTTGATTGTAAAAATGGAGTCATAATGTTGGAAGGGATGCCAACACATTCAGATATAGAGGAAGTTCTTATTAGAGTATACAATACATCAAATTGTATTATTATGTAATTCTTCTTAAAAATATCTGATGAATCTAATCTAGATAAAACTCAATTTGAAATTAGTTTATCTCAATAGATAAACTAATCTACTGAAAATATATTGGATACTCCACTAAAGAGTATTAATAATAATCTTAATAATAGCAATGGAACTATTAATAATTTAACTGAAAAAAACATGTTCTGTAAAAGATAAAAAAGATCTGTTTTTTCAATTTCTCCCTAAAAGTAACCAATTCAAACACTACCAAGCAATATCTCTTAAAAATCTCTCAACTTTGATTATGACATGTAACAATTAGATTCATTGCCTCCTTAACTATTAGATTAACAACAACCTTCTTTCCTCGAATAATCAATGAAAAGATCTACAAATTAGAGCTAACTGAGTAATCTAATTGGTATCAACAATAATAGCTACAATAATGTTACTAATATTAATAAGAGATCTAAAAAGAATAAATTTAGTTTATTCTTGTATTAATATAATAGGTAAAATAGCAATAAAGACAGCTATTGCGAAGACATAGATTAATCTGCAATAATAAACTATAATATTCCAATCCAAACAAGAAAAGTTACCAAATCTCTGACAGATGTTTCTTCACATTTATCATAGAGTCTGAAAAATTAGCTTTCCTCATCTTCATCCTATTTTGATTCTCAGGAACAGAGCAATTCTTTTACTGGAGAAAATCATAACCTTCCTAAATAAACTTATTTAAATATAAATGCTAACCCATTTGTAGAAAACGTATCAGAAACTATATGAGGAATATGCATATATTGATTAATATTCTTTAATTTTTTATTGAATCAAGGTTATTCATATTAGGATTAATAAATAGATGAATAAACCCCAATTAATTACTTATTCACTAATTTAATAAACAAATTTAATCAAATTATTATATTAAAAAGAATTAACTTATTATATATTGTGCTTTGTAAAGTATTGTATCCCCTCTTTATTTTTTTGTAAATTTGATTGAATTAATTTATTATTGGGTTAACAGGAGAGGGAGGGGGGTAAAATATTTTGTAAAATCCTATATATACACGAAAATGCTATTATAAGTATTTTATAAAGGTAAAATAAACTATAATAGAGAAATAATTTGAAACATATTCAAATCTTTACTATTTTTTAGAAAGTAAATTAAAATTTTTAAAAGTCTAGTAGCAAACAATATGATTTTGTTTTTATTCTACCTTACTACTTTCAAAACTACATAATAAATTTCTAAAACCAGAATTAAATGTAGATATGTATATCGTTATCGATTTTGTTTCAGTATTATTACAAATGCAATAAAATCAATCAATTAACATTATTATATAATAAATGTGAAATATTTAATTGAGAAGGTTCAAAGCTATTGATATTTAATCTTATTACTAAGTAAAGAATAAGATAAACATAATGATGCTATTTTATTTATAATAATGATTCAAAAATTTAATCATGTTAGTATATATAAATTAATAATGTGTATGATTTAACAAAAATCAATATTTCTTACAAAAGTAGAAGACATAATGAGTGATCAGTATTTTGGTCAAAGGGTTTTAATTTTCGTTTGTTTGTTTATCTATCTATCTAATTATTTTTTGATTATTTAATCATGATGATTTTATCTATTTGTAAAATAAAGTTATTTCAAGACCTTCAATTAATTTATTCACTAAATAACTATTAGAGAAAGAATTTAAAAATTAGCCATACCCTTTTAAATGATCATCAAAAAAGTAGAATAAAATGGTTAGGTTGAAAAAGAAGAAATAAATGGCATAAACATGAAGCTGTAAAAGCTTAAAATTTTTAATTTTTGTATGCTTGTAGGAATGTGCTTTTTTATTGGATCACTCTGCATTATAAACAGCCTATAAATATAAGGAATGATCATAATATGTTGTACAATTTTACTAATTTCCATAAGATGGGTGATGCGATAAGCTGAGTAATCTGATAAATAAAATAACGAATAATAATAATAAGGAAACTAACAATCTACAATAATATCTAATTTTAGAAATGTAAAACTTAAATACATACAATTTTCAATTCTTGGGCTGCATGCAGCTATTTATATTGCTATTTTTGAGTATATAATTAATTATAAGGATAATCATTCATAAATAATAATAATTTCTTTGTTTTTACAGCTATACTCTATTATGGTAATTTCCAAAATAAAATAGGTCTTCATTTCTCTATCATGGGTATTTATAATATAAATTTACATAATAATAAGATAATAATTCCTATTTGAGTTTAAAACGATTAATATTTTTCTAAATATTATTTACTTCCTCTACTCTGTCTCTTATTTTAACACTTCGGTCAATACTATATAAAAGAAGAACATCATATAGCAATAATCTGATAATAGACAAAACTTCTTACTAAGATTGTACAAAAATATATTATCTATTATTCCTGAAGGTTTAGCTGTTATTAATTCAGAAAAAAAGTTACTTTATGCCAATCCTACTTTGAAAAAGATACTATAATCTAATAAGAAATCAGATATAAGATAAATATTACTAAATCTTGGTAATAGCCAATAAACATAATAGCATCATAAAAAAAATATTTTAGAGTAAAGCGTGTCTAAATAATTTACTCCATCTAGATAAGGTGTTGGATTAAATAGCTAACAGCTTTAATTGAATTCACTCAAGAAAATCAATTCGTAGTTTAATATCCCTTAAAATAAACAGAATAATGGAGATAATTTAAAGTTAAAAGAGAGTATGAATAGAGATGAATCATAGAATTAAGTGGGATAAAAGGATATTCATCAATAAGAAATTTAAATTAGTATAAATAACAAATTAAATAATAATTTGTAAGACAGTAATAAAAATGACATTGTAGATTTAAAAAATATATTATTAAATAGTTGTAAAAAGTAAAATGATTATTAAATAAAGAGTTCTTAAACTTCTCTACAGAATATTTCCAAAAATCTTGCAGGTATTCCTGTGTGTAAGTAAGATATGTTAGAAAATCGTCTAGGAACATTAGAAGATGAATAATTAAAAGAAGATAGCTCCTCTAATTATTCTAGAAGTAAATAATAAAAATAACAATCGATTAGATCATCTAATTCTTTGAAATCAAATAATATAATAAAAAAAGGAATCAGCAGGGATTCTCAAAAAAAAGTAATATTTATATTATTGATATCTTTAAATTAATTTTATCAAAATATTTTATATTTGAATTTAGGTCAAATCATCTATTCTCAAATAACAGACTTTTTAGAGCACCAATATTTATGGGACAGAATAAAGTGACATAATTTCTTACAAAGGTTTTGGTTTGTCAGTTGGAGATGAAACTATTACTGAAGTTTAATAGAATTCTTAAATTTTATAACTTTAATGCTTAAAAGGAGTTGATTAAATTCAGCAAACTCCAGATAACTCCCCAAAATCACTAAAAGAAAAATCGTTGAATTAAAAAAATTCAAGTATTTGTTCATAGTACTCAAGAAGTAAGTCTTCTTATTCAAGAGCAAAATCATCTTAAAGAGCTCATTAAAAGAAATAACTTTAACATAATTATAGTTAGTAAATCTTAAAGAAACAATAATATAATCCAAAACAAATTAATAAAACATAAAGAAGAGTAAGTTATTCAGATGCAAATCTAAGGGAATCTAATTAAATATAGTAATAAGAATAAAATAATAATTAAAGTGATTATTCTTAAAAAAAATCCTTTCAAAGTAAAGATTAAAATAATAACCCTAGTAATAACAATATTAATATTAATGTTTTACAAATTCAGAATTAGTAAAAAAATTAATTTAATGACATCATTTTTGAAAACAATGTAAACAAAATAACTTAAAATATAATTCACAATATCAATATAGATTTAAAAGTGAGTCAAGCTCAAAAAGAGCTTACAATTGATCAACATAGCAAAGTAAAAGATCTTAGCTCCTCTATCCCCTTTAAGCTTAAAGTTAAAACTAATAGTAATATTTTACTGATTAAATTATCTTTTCTCATTCACTTCATTATTGAATCATCTTTTTAAATTTTTAAAAATTTTTAAAACATTTTATAAATAATAAGAACACATCTCTAGGAGTAATATAGATTGGCAGATTTCTTCTAAAAAGACTAATGTTTAAAGTATAATAGAGAAATTATTCAGTCAATCTCCTGATTCTAAATAAGATTAACATACAAATAGAAATGACGCATAGCAGTCAGCTTACTCAAAGAATAAAGAAGAAACATCTTTTATAAGATAAACATCTTTTACAAATTAAGTGAGGCAAACTGCATAGCCTAACATAACGTATTTCTAATAAACAGATACTATAGCTAAAATGCAGGTAAATTTGTAAAAAATATTAATTATTCAAAACATTAATTTAAAATAAATTATAGGTTTAATATAAGAAGTAAGATTTAGTTTTATAGTTTTTATAAGTAGATGCATTGGCTTAAAATGAAAAAAAAGATCCTTTAATTTTAATAATGGTTTAAGATATGTGGTAGGATTTATACCAAAAGAAAGTCTAGGATATTTAAAAAGACAAAATGAGATTATTTGCTAGTTTATCACACGAACTAAGAACTCCTCTTAACTGTTCTATTTCGATGCTTGAGGTTCTCACGGAAGAAATTTCATAGATAAACCCTGGACTTATTGAAGAATACCTAAATCCAGCATTGTTTTCAAATAAACTACTCTTAAATCAAATTAATGATCTCCTTGATTTTGTCTAAATGGATAGTGGAAAATTCAAATACTCCTATTTTGATTTCAATATATTTAGTCTTTTTAAAGATTGTTAGAAGCTGATTAGCATGCAAGCTCAAATGAAAAACCTTGAAATAAAAATTAAATTAGATGCAAATGTGCCAGAATTTATTAATTCTGATCCTAACCGAATAAGACAGATTATACTAAATTTTCTCTCTAATTCACTCAAATTCACTAAAAAGGGATTTATTGAAATGGGAATAATCTCTGTAGACCAAAAATAAGGGTTGTATTAAGTTTATGTAAGAGATACAGGAATAGGAATTAAAAAAGAAAATATAGAAACAATTTTCAATTTTTGTGCAAAAGTAATTAAAATCGTTTTGTATCATTTAAAATTAATATATTTTATTTTTTGATAGGTGGAATATAATAAAAATGATGAGAATTTGAATAGATATGGGTGTGGGCTAGGACTAACAATTTCTAATTCTATTGCAAAAGGTTTAGTAAAAAGTGAATAGGTAAGAGGTGGTATTAAAGTAGAATCTGATTATGGCCAAGGTTCTACTTTCAGTATACTAATTTAAGACATGGTAAATTAAAAGTCATAAGTAGATATTTTTAAAGAGATTAAGTTGATTACCGAAAGTATATAATTAGACAAGTAATTTTAATCAAATCTACATGAAACTTAAAGTTTCGAAATGGGTTCACCTCTGAATCAAGATTTTCATAATAGGATGGAATATTTAAAAAAGAAAACACAAAAAAAATAGTAACTTTAATAGCAGTTATAGTAATAGTAATAGTAATAATAATTATAGTAATAGGTAATAATAAGCCCTACAAAAATAATTAATAAAAAACCTAAAATGAAATTTAATAATTCTTAAATGATCACAGAAGATGAAAATAGTTATTTCGACGGAAACAATACAAGCGTAAGTATCCTTAAGTAACCATATACAAAAAAGTTTTTTAATAATCAAACCATAAATGTAACAGAAAATAAAATGGGTATGATAAATTGCTAATTTTAATAACAAAAAGATGTGAAAGTAGATTCATCAAATATTTTAGAATTAGAAGAAGATGTTAGTAGAAATTTTAAAATACATTCCAATTAGTATATTAAGCATTAAGGTTAGAGGTTTGAAGAGGTAGATGAATGCTCTAAGTAAGAATAATATGAAGAGTCTAATGAAAATTATTAGGGCAATGAGGAAGATAATAATGATGAAGAGTAAGGGGAGATAGATAGTCATAATATTTAGAGTAATTTCTCAATATCTAAGAAAATTATCTTAAAATCTATTCCTAATAGCTTTAGATTTCATAATAGAAAATCCTCTCCTAGATAAAGTCGATTAATAGATTCTAAAACATTTGATTTTAGGAACTTTAATGATAGCGATACTCAAATAATAAAATTGGATAGTAATGAAAGAAATAAACCAAGTGATGAGAATAATAAATTGTAATCTGATGTTAGCATAGAATACTTAAAAAAAAATGTTTTTTCAAATTTAAATAATAAATTTAAAACGGCTACGACTTCTAGTTAATATATAGAAAAATAAGATAAATCTTTCAAAGATTAAGAAGGGTTTACTTCATATTTAGGGTTTAGTAGATTTATTGAAAATTAAATTTCTTCTTAAAGATTAATATCAAATACGTTTGACAATAAAGAAAAATCTTCAATGAAATTATACTCTCAAAAAGAATTTGAAGATAGAGAAGAAGCAAGCAAAAAAAGAAGTGATTTCGAAAGTTATTTGACCCCACAAGAAATAATAAATTGTATTGTGGAGAATAATAAATAATTACAATTTTAATGCAATTGTCCTTAATTAATGATTGTAGATGATAACTAATTTAATTTATATGCTATTTCCAAAATCGCACAATAATACTTCTTTAGATATATCACTGTTTCTGATGGCTTTCAAGCTCTTGAAGAAGTGAAATCAATTTTTCATAAAAATTGTTGCAGGGCACCTAAAATTATTTTTATGGATATAGAAATGCCCTTGAAAAATGGATATGAAACTACAATCGAAATTACTGAATTCTATGAATCTATTTAATTAATTCAATAATAACCAATTACTATTGCTTGCACAGCTTATGTAGGTCAAGAAGATTTAGACTCTGCGCTTAAAGCAGGAATGAGAGATTTCATTAACAAACCAATCCTTAAAAATGCTTTTGAATCTCTGATATTGAATTGGAAAAATTTATTTTTGTGAAATAATTTAGAGAATTTAGTTAAATTTTTTACATCAATGGCTTTTTTCAATTAATTTAAATATATGTTTTATTTACTATATATTATTATTATTAAAAAATTATAATCCAATTATTTCTCTTTATTACATACAATCTGCAAATTAATATAAATAAAGGAAACAAATAGCAGGGAAAGGGTGGGTTGGTGCATGGGGTAAATAATCCAAAAGTTAAAAAATTGTAGATGCAGCTTTAATACGAGAGAATAGGAAAATATAAATTTTACAATAGTATTGAAGAGATTATAGTGAAATTCTAATATTACATTTCGGTAAAACATAAAAGTTTACATGTAGTACAAAAAAAGATATCATTTTTATAAATGTTCAATTCTTAGTCTTCTTTACTTGGTTCTTTTTAAATTTATTACCAACTTTTTATTAAGGTTATTAAATTTTAAGCTTGAGGGATTAAGCTTCTTTTAATTTAAAGTCGTTATTAATATTTTCAACTAGCTTTTTAGCATCACTGAAATATCCTAACTTAGCCCATTTGACTGCGATACTCATCTTGTTTTGTAGGAAATAGACTTGAGGATCTTCATTTTCTTTGGAGAATTATATAGAAGCCCATTTAAGAAGTTCTTCTTTCTTTTTGATTGTTTCTTGAACTAATTTTTGAATTTATTAGTTTTGAGATTAGTCATTGTTTTTAATAACACTGACGAGGAGTTTTTCAAACTCCTCTTACTTTCTATCAGCTTGTTCAAGGAGAAGTAAGAGATAGTGATAATCAAGAGGATCGAAGACAGAGTTAATAGTGATATTGCATAAAATATCTGAAATAAGATTATCATTTTCTTCGAAGAAGTGGAATAATTGTGAATTCTTTAGGTTTGCAGCAACAATCAAAGAATTTGGTAATTGATACTTATTGTTAAATCTAGATAAAAGAAGTATCTACTTTGGATTCTTACACAATCTTGCTTGACTCTTCCACATTTCTTACTTGTTATAATTATAAGCACTTAAGATAATTTTTGAAGCATTGATTCTCTTTGCACACTCAGTTTGGTCCTTCAAAATTTACTGTTTGGTAATTAATTCTCTGGTTTATTCAGTCATAGAATTAATGATGATATTCTCAATGTAAATTTCTTGTACAATATCGCTTTTTTCATAATTTTCATCAAAGGCAAATAAGTTATCGTTTATCATAAGAGGAATCAACTCTTCTATTTCTTTTTCATCGCGACTTTGAACTAAGTCCTCCCAAAATTCAATTCTATCTAAAATCTTTACAATTTTTTCTTCAGCATCAATAACATCCAAAAGATTCAAAATTTCTTAAGCTAAATCGCTATTTATCTTCTTTAGATTATAAAGGATTATAAAGATCAAAGTAAGTAATCTAGTGAAGATTAATTTTCTTTGAACAATTTAAGTACTTTATTTGGAGAAAATATCATTGATGAATTAGAAAATCTCAACAATAATATCAAGAGATTAAATAGGTTGAACAGAAATTTCTAAAGAGAAACGAGCAGGTACACTGATCTTATTGTCATCTTTTTGATCTGTAGTGAATTCAGAAAATTTCAAAGGAGGAAGTAGCTTCAAGTAGTTCTAACTTAGGAAGAAGTTGAAGGATTCGTTCTTGGAAGCTAAATATGAAACAGTGGCCCAAATAGCACAATATTCAAGTTAGTGAAGCTAAATGATAAAAAAATTAATTCAATATAGTTTTATTTAATTTTTTAAATAAAAAATTACCTTTTCAGTTACTTCAATTTGGTCAAAGTGTTTATCAACAATATTAAGTGTGTTGTTAACATATTTAAGGATCTAGCCATTTCTATGGTTGTAAACATTTTCTATTATTTAATAGACATCTATATTTTTATAAAAAATAAGTTTAAACTCCTTTTAATAATTCAATAAAATAAAAATTTACCTTTTTTCATTACTTAGTTTGACTTAATATTATACAAATAATGAGTATTGGTAAGTAAATTTAAAAGCTGAGCATATTTCTATGTACTTTTAAGATCAAATGAGATTTAAACTTGGTCTCTTTGAATAACCTTAAGTGCATTCTTTAATAGAACATTTCTGACATAGGGATCCAGAGAAACATTCCAGAAACCTTGGAAGGTTTTTTGCAAGCAAGAAGAGAGCAAACGCTTGCATTTCTTTAAGAGAGGTAAAGCTGTTTTTTTGGTTTTCTTTCTAATTCCTTCAAATTCTAAGTATTATTGAATTTCTTCATCTTCCTCTTCTTCATTTTCTTCTTCTAACTTTTTAAGGTATTCAAACTTGAAGAATTTATAAAGAGGATTAGATTTCTTGTATTTTTTATAATCAGGAGCCACATAATCCTTATTCTTATTAAGAAGCTAATCACCTTCATTTCTTCCCATAATAAAATCTGTTTCTTTCATTAATTCAGAATAGGCAATGCTATAAGCTGCTTATTAGAATAATCTTTCAATAGTATAAGTCTTAGTGCCAGAAAGCTTAACAGAAGTAGAAATTTTTCTAAAAGCAATGGGAATAGCGAGCTATATTAGTATAAAAATAATAGAAATCAGATAAATAAAAATAGAATATGTTTATAAATTTTTACTTTGTATAAATTATCTTTGTAGAATTCTATGATATCTTCTAAAGGAGAGGAGATATATTCGCAATCTAAATCTAAGAAATAGTATCTATTCCTCATCTTCTTTTCAAGGAACTCAATTTCTTTAATATAATTTAGAAGATTATCTTTGTCTTCCTTACTTGTAACTAAATAGGAAGCTTCTGTGATAGATCTTTTATCTCCTTTTAAGAGTAATGCTTTAATTTACTCTTAAAACTAATGTTATTCCTTTTTATATTTTACATAGTCTTTTTCATGGTTCTTGTGGACTTTACCATATCTCCTCACACAAAAATCTTCAAATGAATAAATCTTAATGTGAATTTAAGGAACAGTAAGTTTAGCAGAGACATTCTATTTATAAGAAAGGAAATGTGAAATTAATCTACTGCTCTTGTGAACATTAGCTCTAGCTTATCCCAAAGCAGAAAATAGATCAGAGTTATTGATATTAAGTCTTGCCTTAAGAGGACATAGCAAGGCTCTGAGAATTAAATAATTCATACAAGATTCGATTTTAACATTCTAATACATTTTGAGAATTCTATTAATTACTTAAATGAAATGCAAGAAATCATCTAAATCTATATTTATTTACCATTAATAATATTAAAAATTGATTTGTAATAAATTAAAATTATTTACCTAAATGTTGAAGTAAGATTTGAGCTAATTTATCTTAGAATTATAATTAAAATAAGAGATTGCTGATGAAACTGAAAACATCAAAAACTCTGAGCTTCATTAAATCATTTTCAAATTTATCATGCTTGTCTAAAATTTCAAGTGCGTTCTTACAGCACTTTCCAACATATTGGAAGAAAATGCGATCTTCTTCATTGCTTCTTGAGAATTACTTGCTTATCTTATGATTGATATATTTCCAGAAAATAGCATTGTAAGTGAAATAGCTAGGGAATTGAGGAATCTTATCATATTAGCCTTCTCCAATCATTAAAGACCTAGTGTTGAAAGAGAGATTGTGAGTAGTTGATTTTGATAGTTTAGGCTTAGAATTTTAGAATGAAACTATATGTTCAAGAGCTACAATAGCAAATTCAATTTCATCTTCAGTTTAAGGGACTTCAAATGGGAGGCATTCGAAATTAGGTTCACCTTATTTAATAGAAGATATACAAGAAGCCTTATTCTTATACTTCTTGTTGAAATTCAAGAATATAGTCTTATAATTGTTAAAGTCACTGAAGTAGTAGGCTAAGTTAAGAGATCTCTTATAATCCATAATAAAGAGAATCTTCTTCCAGTAACCTAATGAGAGGAATCCTCTATAAACTTCAATACCTAAAGAGTTATTTTCATCAGGAATTTCATCAGCTTCTTTTAATCTGATGAATTCAGGATTAATAACTTCAAAGAGATTATGGATAGCAATGTTAGCAATCATAGTTTTTTCAACTCTCTTTTATTTTTAAGGAGTAGGATTAATATAAACAAAATCAAGAGAAGATTCTTCAAAAGCTAAGAAGGAGAATTTGTGAGCAATAGAAATTAAATATCTACCAACCTTCTTGGTGAGTTTATATCTATTACAAACAAAAATAGCAAGTCTGAAGATATTATAATATTCTAGAGTATCTAGAATTAGATAAAGGAAATTAAGATCAATATTATCAAGATCAATCAATAGATCATTGGCTCCTTATTCAGTAAGAGTTTCATCGTTCTATTAGTTTCTGGAAGTAAGGAGAGCATCCTTAGATTTAATCTTTAGGATTTCAGATTTGAAGTTATCACTGAACATTGTCATATATTTAATTACTTGTTGCATAATTTCATCTTGAATGAAGATATCAGCACTTGTCTTTATCATCTAAGTCTTTGTATTAACCATGTCAATCATGTTAACTGAAGAGAATTCACTGCAAGAAAAGATACCACTGTTTCTGCTTTTTTAAATTATTTCAGCAATTGAACCAGTTTCCATCTTCAACCATTCATCTTCAGGATCGATTTCACTTAAATGGTCAAAGTCACTAAGTTGATTCTTAGATTTAATGAAATCTAAAGTCAAATTGCTTAAATTGAGGTCTTCATTATCATCATCTTGTTGATTTTCATTGAATGACATACCATCTATGAAAGAAGTATTATCATGCTTGCTTTATTTTACACTTTTTTCAATAACAGAAACATCTTGTAATTAACTCTTACTCTTATCAACTATAGAGAAATCAATGTTATTTATAGAGTCATCTTAAGTAACATTAGCCTTACTCTATTTAGTCTTGTTAGCTTGATTAATTTTTTCAATGCTTTCTTCTTTGTCTTCATTGCTTAAATCGTCTATATCAATTTAATCACAAGAATCTTCTTCTTCTTCTTATTCATCTTCTTTTTCTTCTTGATTGAGTTCATCTAAAACAGATTATTTTTCTTTCTTAGATTAGTCCTTTTCTTCAATTTCTTCTTCTTCTACTTCTTCTTCTTTTTAGTCTTACTCCTCTTCACCTTCTTTATCTTCTTCTTAACTAGCTTCTTCCTCATCCTCTTCGTTGATTTATTCTTTAACAATCAATTGAAGGGCTCTTTATTCCTTTTATTCATTTTTCTTAACAACTTCAATTTTTGATAAGCCAATATTAGAAACTAACTCTTCTAAGGCTAAGGGAGCGTATCTCTTAATGTAAATTTCTCTAGTTTTAAAGCTCATTCTTCCTTTAGCAAGGTTAATAATTTCAAGGATTCTTCCCCATTATTCACATATATCCATGCATTCGATAGCTTTAATGTACTCATTGATTTCCAAGAATAGTTCAGCAGCTTTATTATAATCTTAAATAAGATAATAGCATTCAGCAGCTGCTCTCTTATTATCAATTTTTAAATAAGAATCAGCAGCTCTCAAGTAATTCAAAGAACTAAAAAAGCATTTAGCTGCTTATTTGAATTATCCTCTATTGAAGAACTCCTCGCCAACTAGAGTGAATTCTTTTCTAGCCTGTCTTAATTGTTTATGAATTTAATTTTGTTTAGCTTCTTTTTCGCTCTTATTCAAACCAGAATATTCCATAATACCTTGATCTAAGAAAATTTATTCACGTTAGGCATCTTCAAGTTATTCTTTAGCATGATCGGCTAAATGGAAAATATGAGCCTATTTCATATAATCTTCGCATCCAGCCTTTTCAAAGCAGAGCATTGCTTATTGATAGTAACGCATTTTCATCATTCTCATACCTTATTACTTCCATTAATTAGTATCACTTTTACGTAAAAGAGCTTATTCGATATTGATACCGCTTTCATTAACATTCTTTTAAGCAACAGCACCAGCAATAACTTCAGCAGTAATGACTTCAACGCAGCCAAGATTTTCCCAGTATTCTTGAATAATATTACGGCTTTCTGAGTTTTAATCGTAAATAATAACACGATTCTTTGGACGGGTAATAGCAACATAAAGTTACTTTAATTCTGAACAGAGTTGAGAATAATCTTTTTGAGATATTTTATTATGCTCAAATTCTGTTCTATTGACATCTATCTTAACAACTTTAATAAGATCTTCTTACCCTTTCATCTTGATACCATAAACAGCATCACTTTGAAGAGCCTATTCTTGCTAGGCTAATTCTTCCATCTTTTTTTATCTTTGAATAGTACGATTATTAAGGATAGTTAACTTATTTTGTCTTTCAACATTATCCATAACGAATTATAACTTGCTGTGATCCATTTTATCTTTCCACTCTTATTCTATAATATCTCTTCTCATGATTTAGATATAATGTAATCTATGAACTCTTTCAATTTCTTATTCAGAGATCATTTCATCATATTAGTTAGTGTTCATGTATTTGCTAGAATATTAAATGTATCTTAACAAATTCCACTTTTGAGAATCCATTGGAGAATCTTCAAAGAAATTGTACAAGATGACATCGTCGAATTCGAGACCCTTAGCTTCATAAATGGTTAAACACAATGCATGAGAGAGCATAGGAGGTAAATTCTTTTTGCTTTCTTAGTTTCTCACTAAAACGACTTAGCTGCAACCAAATTCAATAGGATTTCTTCCCATTTTACCTTGATTCTCTGAGTGACGTTCACTCTTGAAATTTTGTTCACCAGTTAAAATACAGAAAAGCAAATCAGGATCACTGTCACCTAAAATGATAGGTTTAGGTCCTTCAACGCTAGACTTTTCTTTTTTAAGTCTATCAATTGTTTCAGGGAAGAAGAATTCTAGTAAATCAATAACAGAGTTAGCCAAATACAAAATTCTATTATGAGATCTAAAGTTAATCTTTATTATAAACAAATTTTTAATATTTAAACTAAAAATAAATAAAGAGAATATGAGAAAGAATAATTTTTACTGTAAGTTACTAAATAGTCACATTATCGGAGGCTTATTTATTATAGTCAACACTAGTAGAAGCAGTTATACTGGATGTAAAAAGAGATTTCAAACTACCATAACGGAAACCAACACCTTATGCGATAGTTTATGCAGTATCACCAGAGTAAAAGATACCATTAGTAGCAATCTTTTTCATGAGATAGAGCACATTCATAGGAAGATCTTAGACTTCATCAACCATGATGTAATGCAAGTATTGGAGACTCCTGTTATATCCGTAATTCATAGCTCTAATAATATAGTTTACGATATCCATAAAATCATAACAACCTTCATTGTTTTTCCATACTTCATATTCATTAAAGATTTCATACAGTTTATTCACATCATTTTCATTTAAACGAGTTTATTGTTAACTGTACATATATTTAGATAAGCCTAATTTATTTATTTTATTTTAAAAATTGCAATTTTTAACTTATTTCTTAATGATAAATAACAAATAAATACCATAAGTATGACCTCCCCAGTAATAAAAAGAATCGGCTGAACCCTTAATATTAGAATAAATTTCTGTCCAAACAAAGTGAGCATCCAAATTCTTATAACCAATAAGTCTATTCTGAACTCTCTTCCAGAAGAATCTCTTAAAGTATTCGAAATCAACTTCATAAGACATTTTTCTAAGTCTATTTCAAAAAAAATTTAGATAAATTAATTAAAAACATTAATATTACTAGGTGGTTTATTTCATCTTTTAAGCAGTAATTTCATTAATCTTCTTTTATTCATTTCTCATGGTTTATCTAAATCTTTCTCCAATTTAGAATTCATTTAAGTTTTGAGTATCCATGACATCATCATCATCGTCATCCTCAACTTCAGGTAATTTATTCAAGTTTGAAAAACCATCTTTTTCATCTAGTTATCCAATTTTAGTTTAGTTTTTATGGTTATTTGTGATATAGAGTGTACCCTTTTGCTCATTATGCCAAGTATTCTAAGCAGTTTAACCTTTAATCTTACCATCTTTATTTCTCTTGAAGAATGGATAAGTAATGGAAGCATCAATAAGCATGACTAAATTTCTAACAGTCATGAATGCAGGGAAATCTTCAGGAGCCATTGATTATAAGTTTTCGTATTTATCCATTTCTTTTTAAAGTTTTTCAGCATCATCATCTTCAAAAGTGATTTTTTCTTCTTTAGCCTTTTCTTCTTCCTCCTTCTTATTATCTAAAGGATTATTATCTTCAGTACTAATTTCTATTTTAAAAGTTTTATTTAGAAATATATTTTACTATATTAAGGATTAAAATACCTTTTTTCAATTAAAGACTCTCAAATTATTTTTCCATTAAAAGTTCTACTTCTTCTTTTTCTTCATCATACTCCCTATCTTGTTGAGTTTCATTTTCTTTTTCTTGTTATTCTCTTTCTTTTTTTAGTTCTATTTATTTTTCAAGCTCTTTAGCTTAAGCTTATTCATCCCTTTTAATCAATTCTTCTTTTAATTATTTGGTGAGTCTATCGTAATATCTCTTAATTTCATTAGTTAGGACAGGGGATGCAGTAACAAAAATACATCTGAGGCCCAAATTTTTATCAATATCCTTAGGGTTGAATCTAGTTTTTTCTAGTGATTTAGAATGTTTTTTGTGATAAACAGATAATCTATACTTGAAAAGCATTTCCAAAGCAAACATTCTTAAAACAGCACTTGTAGTTTTACCTTTAATAGGACACAAAATTAATATACTATAATAAAATAATTAATAATAAATACCTGTTCCTGATCTACCAATACAAACAACATTTCCACTACAGCTGATAATATGAGATTATTCGCTACTCAATTTTACTTTGAAATTAGGAATTCTTTAAAGTACATCGACCAATTTTTATGCAGACCCAAAATTAAGACATTATGAAATAACATAGTTGCTGACTTACTCTTGGTATTCTTTAACTGATTGAAGTTCTTTGAGAAAATCTTAGTTTTGTAAAACCCATCTATTTTTTCTAGTATCATAATAGTAAGTATCTTCATCATGTTTTTAGAATTTATGGGGGTAGAATCTGTTAGGAGTATAAGCAGTAACTCCATCATAGAAGGGGTTAGATTCGCTAAAAGGTTTATTATTAACCTATTAATCATCTTCATAATTAAATCTATAATTCCCATTAATATACTCAAATATATTGGTTTCATCAGTTTTATAGGGATTAAGCATCCTTTAATTAAGGATATATCCATTTTCTTTAATATAATCAGCTATAACTTTATTATATGTTTTTGTATGAGTTTTTGATTAGAGTTATAGTAATTGTGCAGGTGTAATAATATCTAAAAAGACAATAACTTAAGTAAAATCAATTTTAGCTAAAACCTTAAATATTTTAAAATATATTATTTTAAAACAAAAGATAAATCAAATTTGAATCTAATTACTTTTTGATTGTTTTGAACTGGAGTTTATTGAATTGTTATCATAAATACAATATATCTATTTGGTAAAACCTTTGCAGCAAACATCTTTTCTAATTCCTAACCTTTGTAAGGTAGTTCAATAACCTCAAAAACATCTTTAATCTTTCTAAAATAGCCTTATGCAATATAGTTCATATAAGAGAAAATAATTCTTTGCTTCTCATAGTTATTTTAGGAGAAAGATAGTATATAATTATCTAAATTTAACAAAAATAGTGATTTAAAAACTGCATTTAAAAGATACTAAAAGGAAAAATAATTAAAAATATAAAAACATGTTAGATTAATTACCAGTATAATTGCATTTGAAAACAGATTTATATAGCAAATTCTCAAATCTTAGTTGAGCTTCAACAGATTTTCTCTCAACTTTATATAAATCTCTATATAATTAATAAAATTATCCAGAAACCTCTTATTATTCAAATCTAATGTTTTGCTATCTCATCCATTCCACTATGATATTTTTAGACGAATGGTAATAAGTCCAATTCACACCTCTATATGGAAATTTAGTGCAAATGAAATGAATCCTATCCACATTCGAATCCAATTACTTAGTGATTTCTTCTAAATAATAGTAAATTTCCATCGCGCTTAAGTAGATCTTGTTTATAAATATACTTCTCTTTGAATTATCCTTTATTTACTAATATAATAAAACAGTCTTTCTTTTATTTATTATTTAATATTAATTATTAATAATCTGATAATGTTCCTTTTAACTAATTTTTATTTATTATTAAATAAAAAGCTAGCCACTTTTGGATTTCCCTTTCTGATAACTGTTGCATGTATAAGAATTGATTATCAGAAAGACTCTTTAATTAAAAATTCTTCTTATTGCTGATTAAAATTAATTATTTGAAGATTAAAGTATATATTATATTAGAACTTAAGTAAATCATCTATAGCCTCTACACATTATCTAGTATCATATCTAGATATTATATGTAAATGAATATAGTAAAACAAGTCAATAGCTATTTTCTCAACTTTCTAATTTATAATCCTTTGTGAAATCATTTATTACCATAGAATCAACTTTTACACTTATTTATTATATACACTTCTGCATAATCCAAACTTTGAGTATTCTATTTAAATTTTATATAAAAATAAATTGTTATATTGAAATAGGAAGAATTGTTATAATTGCTTGCCTATTTGATTTAATGAAAAAGTATTAATTATTAATCTTCTACTTTATTTTAATAAATTCATAATACAAATGATATTATGTTTCAAACTATCTTATATTAGCTTAAATTAAACAAAACTAATATTTAAATAGCCTATTTCTTCATTTTATAGAAATATTTCCCTAAGTATTTATAATTGCAGTTTATATTATTATGAAAAATGTAGAAATATGTGAATTGAAGATAATAAATATTTTCTATTGAAATAATCAGGTATATAATTTATGAAAGAAATTTCTTATCATAAATGATCAAATTAACTTAGAATTTTATTATAATTATTCTTTTATGTTAGTGAGAAAGAGAGAAAAATAAGTATAATTAACAATATTTACTTAATTATTATGATTGGTATCAAGCTTTTATAATATCCTTAACTATTATTTTAAAAAACTTTATAATCTTTATGTTTCATACTTTCATTTATATTTAGATCTAATTTTATCCATTATATTTTTTGTTTGTTTGAGCATTTAGCAGTGATTAAAATAATATCAATATTCTTTATCTATTGTTAAAGGTAATTATTTTAGAATATTCAATTATACAGATTATATTTTCTTGAAATCTAAGAATATTTAAGAAAATATTATTTTATATTAGATTAACAGCTAATTATGAATATTCTTATCTATTATTAAAGGTAATTATTTTAGATAATTGAATTGTACAGATAATATTTTCTTGAAAGTTAAGAATACTTAAGAAAATATTATTAGATTAACAGCTAATTATGAAAATCGAATGATAAAATTAATCAAATAAATATAACATTAGTGAAAATTATGCTATTAAGAATAAAGGAAAAGTAAGCTTTTAAACGTAGATCTAAAGTAATAAAATATTAATCTGCTTAAATTTAATAAAAAATTTAAAAGATAAACCCATATTTATTTGCTATAAAATTAAAACCTTACCAACAAAAAAAGAATAGATTTAGATAAATATAAAGTTAATTAATTAAAGCTAATAAATGAGAAATGGAAATAAATAGCTGATTTTATTGTTCATTATAATCCTTTTAAATAGTTATCGTATTTTTTCCTCTTGTGATAAAGTAGACTTTGTGTTTTCACAATTTCCAATAAATAAGATTTCCATATAATCAGACAAAGAAGAATACTCAACATGTATTGAATAAGCAAAGGTTGCGCATTTAATTTTTATTTGCTCTGGATAAGGTGGAATAGCCATTATAGATGAACCTTCTGGGGTTAAAATATATGAAAAAACTCTTAATGAGAGAGTAATTGGATTGGGAGTGACTAATGATGGCTAATATGTATATGTAGGTTAGTAATCATCACTGGCACTCTTTAATTATAATAGATAAACGAATGAATTATAATTTATTAAATCTGTTTAATTATATGTTATGAAGAGTAGAATTTAGAGAGTAGTTTTTAATTATGAAGAGACTATTGCCTTTGCTTTGGGTGAAAGTGGATATGTAACAGCTTGTGATATCTCTAATAAAGGAGATATCCTTGTTATCTCTGAGCCTTTTTCTACTGGATCACCTTTTATTCACTAAGGCTAAGTATCTAAAAATGGAAAGTTTCTTTTCATTGCTGATGACTAAAAGGGTATAACGATTTTAAAGATTCAAAAAAGTAAATATTATACATAAAAACTTATCATTTTAATGGTTTCTTCTGATATCAAATTGTAGGATAAATTGATTCTGTCAAGAGTAACATAAGTGGAAAAGGAACTTATCAAGGTAGTTATTAAATAGAATCAATTTATTCTTAAATTACTCAAAGTTTATATTTATAATTCATAGAACCAATTAAGCTTAAGTATTACTAATTAAATATCTTTTTACTGAATAAATAAAGGAGAAATCACAGACCAATCAAATATCTCTACTATTTAAAATGAAGATAAAGGCAAAAGATACTTAAAATTTTTTAATTAAACTATTAATGATTCTACTGACGAGAGTTTTAATAATTTTATTGATGATAAGAAATAAAATGTTGATAAAGTAAGAATACTAGATTAAAAGAGCTAATAATATTAATCAAAGCTGTCAATTAAATTCATAATTGTAGGTTAATATAGTTCTATGGGATGGATTTATGATTTTGCAATAAATAAAGATGAAACAAAGATGTTCTGCTTGAATATTTGGAGAGGAGTTTATTTCATGGATTTAAAAGATATGGAATAAGACATGAATGGAGATTAATTTCCCATTACTGGTAAGTATGAAAGATTATAATGGCCTTACTAATCATTAAGCCCTAATATTTATTGTGGAACACTTTCTAAAGATGAAAAATATCTATTTGTAGGTGTTCGCTCTTAAGGTATCATTATTTTTGATGTTTCTGATAACCGAAAATTGTAAGTCTTACAGTAGATATATATAGAAGGCCACTCAAATGCTATTGTATTATCTGAAAATGAAAATTTAATTTATTATAGTAACTCTGTGGATGTCAGAATATTCTAAAAATAGATGCCAAATCTTAACACTGAATATCCTAATTTATTCAATATTCACTAATCAATGGAAGTTCCTATTGGAATTGGGGATAATTATAAATGGAGATGCTATATTTAAAAAAATGGATTGAATGATTGGTATGCTTATTTTGCCTTAGATTCAAAAATTTCTATTGCGAAAATTGAAAGAAATGACTATACTTAATCTCATTATAAAGTAACTGAGCTTTCTATAATTAAATATTCTGGTGCAACCTCCTACCTAGATTCTCTAGCTTTCACTAAGAACAAAAATTATATGTATCTCGCTGTATAAGAAGAATAAAAACGAGTTATAGATGTATACGATTTAACTGATCCTTTTAAGCCATTCTTAAAAAATAGTTGTGAATTATTTATTCTTATTTCATACTTACCATAAATTTTTAGATTTAAAATAATTCAATTTATTATTAAATCATTCTTTCTTTAAAATAAATTGTAAAAATTAAGCGTTTTATTCATTTTATAAGAGTTTATAAAACATGAAATTTAAGGTAAGTAATAATAAAAATAAAAAATAATGTTATTTGGTTAAATAAAATAGGTTTATTGGAATAGAATCCTCTTCACGGAGAATAAATATTTATGAGCATAGATGAACTGTATATAGTTTTAGCATATGAAACATCTGTCTTACTGATTTCTAACCCTAATAAAGACGGTTCCGATATGAATATTTTATTAAGGCATTATTTTGAAGGAGAAGTATTGGGTTCATGTGTAGGGTCTATTTTAACAAATGACAATAATTATATAATTTCTACAATTAGAAATTATGGAATAGTATTAATTGATGTTACTGATAAAAAGAGCTCAAAACAATTGGCAACTTTGTTCACTATGGGCGGAGAAACTGTTAGAATTTCAAAAGATGGAAAGTTTGCATTTGTTTCTGATGGGTTTAAAGGCTTCAAGATACTTAATCTTGAGCAATTACCAGAATTAAATGTTATAGGATCTTATGAAATTCCTGGATGGACAAATCACATAGAAATAACAGATGACACAAATTATCTGATTGCTTCTACGATGGATTACAATATGATTTCATTATTTGATATTCATGATAAATCAAATCCTCTCTTTTTGTAAAAATTGCTCATTTCATAACAACATGCTTAGGCATCTTGCATTGAAAAAGATCTTAGTTTTGGATTCATTTTAAATGAATTTCCATTAAGATTCATTCCACTACAAAGCCAAGTAAAATTGCATACCGAAATAGCTAAACTGAATAAAAAGGGAGAAATAATAAAGAATTCCTATAATGAGAATTCAGATGTAAAATTAGGAGAAACTATATTAATTCACTTCACTCCTATTTACTTTAAAGAGAAAGGATAGATAACAAAAGTGTATCACTACTCGAAGAGCCTAGCTATAATGCAAGATTTATAATCTAATATGATTCTATAATCAAATGGAGATATTATTATTAAAGTTGAAAAGAAAAATTTAGATGATGAAGATAAAGAAGATGAATCTACAATTTCCTAAACTCATGAGAAGTAAAGAAAATATTAGCTCAGTTCTATTACCTTGGTAGTAATGATTTCTATTGAGCTTGATTAAAATTCCTTTATCTTCAATAGAAATTAATCTGACTAAAGTCAAGCTATCGAGTAAAGCAAAAAGGTTTGGACATTTCTAAAAGATAAAGGTTGCTTAAACAGTTAAAATCTTGTTTAAAATGATTGCCATAAAACAATAATTATTCCTGATATGATTGCTAATTCATCTGACTATAGAGATTACATCTTAAATAAGTTATCAAATAGCTATTATTACAATCCAATCATTATTAAAATTAGAAGTTCTTTTTCCTTCAACTAAGAAGATAAGACTTAAATGATAGAATCTATTTCAGATTACATTGAAATAGTAATTGATTTGGTTTCCTCAAATTAAGGAATTTAATAAACTTCTTAAAACATTACTAGTTTTGATTCTACTTCAGAAGCTCTATTAGGGTAGAATATAATCTTCAGTAAGACTTCAAAATTTATTGAAAAGTAATATTAGAATGTTCTCCATTCTGTAAGTTAATAACAAAGGTCACTAAAAATTTCAGGAAATCTAAGAGACATGAACAAACTACTGTCAGATACTATAGTCGTTAGCTATAGTAACTCATTAGATTTAGTAGAAATCCATATAAATGATTTTATAAATTACCAAATTAATAGAACATTTACAATTGGATAAGCTAAATTTATTAGTTAAAAGTCAGCAATCAAAAGAACAGGATTTGTTAAATCAATTTAAGACCAAATCATATCTTAGAATAAGAACTCTGTAATCGAAGTATCTACCCCGTTTCAAATATCCTTAGATAGAAATACTTTTACAGATTCAGATGGCCTTCCTATAAAGTATACTGCATATTTTCAAATGGATGGAGAATATGTTCAATTCCACGATGCAATTTGGATTAAATTTGATTAAGAATTAATGAAATTATTTGGAACGCCTCCTGATTCATCTATATTCACAACAATAAATATGAAAATAGTAGGAAGTAATGGAATAGATGAAAGCAAAATTGAAGAATATTTTTATTTGAATATATATTCTATATCTCTCCAGTTTACAGTCAATGTTATACTTAGATTAATTGGTCCTCTAGCTTTCATTTTCAGTCTCTATCGATATAGAGTTCATTTCTTAAATACTCTATTCAGAGAAAGATCATTACACTCTAACGAAATAGCATACGTTGGTTAAACTTATAGAAAGAGAATCACTCTAGTAGGAGAAAATATGAAAATAGCTGAAGCTTTTTTTAATAAATATCTTAGTTCTGTGAAATCTAGAAAGAAACAATTGATAGATATTGTATAATATTCTCAATAAATTGGCTTTAGCTAGAAAAAGAATTAAGTTAAAATAAACCACAAAAACTCTTCAGGTAAAAAGTAAATTTAAAAAAAATCTTAATTCAATAAAACCTAATCTGAGAATGAAGTAAATATTTAACGAATAATTCCTTAAAAAAAACTTTTAAATAATAATGTAATAGATTCTTTAAAAATCAAAAAACAAAGTAATGTATAGAAAAAATAATTGAATAAAAATTATTAATAATAATAATAATTATTATAAAAATAATAGTAATCTAATAAAAATCTTATTTCTAACAATATCTTAGACAGCAATTTTTCTTCTTTACATAACTCTTTCAATAGAATTAAATCTCCTTCTTTTGGAATTGATAAATTAAAGAAAAGTATATAATCTAGTTAATTCTTTTAGAATAGAAATGTTAATTTGAACTCAAATATTTTAAGAATTTAAAGAGGAAATAACTTATAAGTTGTATTAAAAGGTGATAATGATTCATTAAGAATATCATAGTAAACTTCAGCTAATAATGTAGCTCTTAAACAAATATAATAACAATCTATATAGTCTTAAGATATAGATGCAATTTAATTGTCAAAATATCTCTTAGAAAATATTCCCAATTTAAATTAAATAGATCCCGAAAAGAATTTAGAAGAATAATTAAACTTTTAAAGCTTATCTTCTGATTTAATACAAAAGATATTATTATACCCTGATGGAATGATAAATTTAAATATTCTAATAAAAGAAATATTAGAATATGACCTATCAGTATACTTAAATTTCAAGAAGATTAAAATAAGCGGATTCTACAAAGATCTTAAAAATCCTAATAGCTTATTTTATATGTGCTTGAAGACACTAGCCGGGCAATACTTAATTAATAGAGATAAAAGAAGCTAAATGGTTTATAAATACCTATAAAAATATGCTATAAAAAATTATGATGTAACCTAATCTGATTGGTATAAAGCTTACATAAAAATAGATTCAGAAATAAAATTCGATAAATACAAAGAAGTAATTCCTTTCCCTTAAATAAACATATAAGACGATATCTTTGATTGTGCTATTAGTAGGCTATCCTTAGATGAGTTAGATAACTTCAATTCACTACTTAAGTATGGAGTTAATGTTTTATTGATTAAAGAGTTACTTAAATTAGACAGTATTGGTTTAAATTAATAAGAATGCAGTTTCATGAAAAAATGTGTAGGAGAATCGCTTCATCTACAATAATAACGAATTTTATCAGTGGAAGCATTCAAAAGATCTCCAAATACTCAATTTTCTGCTTTAAAGAAGTGGACGAATAGAGATTTTTAAAAACTTCCTATTTCTAAGAATATGTCTTTACCTAGTTGGATGTCATACGATTGTAAAAAAGGAGTGATTACTCTCGAAGGTATTCCAACTCAGTAAGATTAAGATGAATTATTAATAAGAATATATGATAATAGTCATTATATTTTATACCAGTTCTTTTTGTATGTAGTAAGTAATGATAATGAGATACAAAGCATCTCTAACAGTAACTTTTTATTAAATGAGAATACTGAACTTAATCAAAATGGATAGAATTCTGTGAATCATATAGAAATGTAAGAATTTGATGACTTTAGGAAACCTACTTAATTAGAAATTAATAATGAAGGATCGCAAAAAGAACTATGTGTTGGAAACGAATAATATTATAACGACGAATAAACGTAAGTGTTTACAAATGTTAATTTAGAGGGAGAGGTTAAATAAATTGAAGATACTCAAATGAGATTCTCATTTAACAATTTAAAAAAATATTCGGGTAATAATAGAAATTAAATTTAATCTTAAAATAATTAATATTAAAATAAATTATAAATTACTAAATATTCTGATGGGAAATTAGATGATCTTATTTTTTAAGATAAAGGTTAATTTGAACCTTCAATTTTACAAGAAGACAGTGCACTATCAAAAAGTAAAGAGGAGATTGAAAGTTGTAATCCTGTAAATAAATAATTTTTTGATTTTGAAATGAATTAAGAAAGCAAAAACTAAGCACCCTCTTCTCAAAATGACATTGATGAATCTAATAGAGTAGATTCCTCGATTTCAATAAATTACTTGCCAACTAAATAATTAGCTGCTTTTAAAATAAAGGATTTGAACTGTCTTCCTAAATTTGATACTAACAAGAAGTGATAGATAAAATAATGATTAATTCACTAATTCTAGTTATACTTTGTACATATTTCATAAGGTCTATTTATATATATTCCTTATTTAGAAACTATCTAATTTATACTTTTAACCTTAAATAACAAAAAATTAATACAATATTACAATTAGATTTGATAAAGATCAAATATTTATCAAAAAACAACAATAATTTAAAAGTTTATTTTTTTAATCGCCACAAAATTTTTAATAAAAAGAGTATTAGTTTAATATAAAAAATAATGATAATAATTATCTTAAAAAGTAATAAGTATCCAAAACAATAACAAAACTAAAAATTATTAGTTTTAAATTAAAACCAAAAAAGTTGAAGTTTAATAACTCAAGTAGAATGAAATAAATGAGTAAATAAAAATCTTTATTTGTTCTATTATCTCTGAACTTATTAGTAAAATAGTCAAAATTTTTTTGTAAATTGAATTGATTTATCTAATTTTTTAATGATGATTATATTTAAAGGGAATTGAAATAGTTATTTTAAAAATTGTAAGCTAAAAAATAAATTAGATCTAGTGAAAGAAACCGCAATTACAATATTGATCAAAATATTACTGTTGATGAAGACTTTTCAAATTAAGAGTATTTTCTTTTTGCTTAAATGCATAGTTGTCTCATATTCTATAGAAGAAGACATTAAGTTTGTATATTCTTAACTTCCTCGGGAGTAGATTAATTTAGAAACAGGAGAAAAAGAAACTTCTACTTGTTATGAGAAATCATCTACTCATAATATTATTTTTTTGTGTAAAGGAAATAATACCATTATTTTATTTAGAGAAGATCAGACTGATTAAATAATTGAGCAGAAATTTGATTTTTAAGTGACTAGTCTTTCTCTTTTTAAAGATGGTATACATATTCTTATAGGAAATAGCTAAAGGCTCTACTTATTTAAATATATTGTAGAAGAAAAAACATTGAATTAGCTACTTACAAAACCAGTTTTAGTATTTTATACGGTTGTGAAGAAAGTAATCTTTAATAAAGAAGGTTCTATCGCTTATGTATTTGGAGTTGGTGGATATATTTCTGCATATGACAGCAACTTCATTGAGTTAAGCGATCCTTATATTACAAAATCGGCTATAACTAGATCAGCTTAGCTCCTTTAAGATGAATCATTTATTTTATTTTCTGACGATTAAAATGGAATTTTAATATTTAAAATAATATTTATGAAAAATAATCGGATTTAATTCCATCTAGCAGGTAATAATTCAGAAATGGGATGGATATATAACTTATAAATTAAAAAAGATGAATCTATTTTATTTGGTTTTAACGTATGGAGAGGAGTATAATATTTTGATTTATCTAAAATAAAATAAGATCTTTAACATATTGAGAACTATCCCCTTTTTATACCTTATAAATATTTGAATTGGCCTATAGAAAATATGGTGCCAAATGTTTACTGTGGAGAACTATCTTAAGATGAATAGTTTCTATATTTAGGTGTTAGGTCTCACGGAATTTTGATCTTTGATGTTAAGAATATAGAGAAACCATTATTATTATAATAAATTTATGTTTAAGGTCATTCTTTGGTCCTTTCATTAACAGGTACCGAAAATAATATAATATACTCTAATAGTATGAGAATTTATATCTTCGAGAAAATTTAACCTAATTTGAATTCAGATTTTCCTAATTTTTTTAACATGCATCAATCACAAGTAATACCTTTTCAATAAAGTTCGCCCTTTAAATGGAGATGTTATATTAAAGAGAATCCTGATAAAACTCCTAATTCATGGTATGCTTACTTAGCTTTAGATAATGTAATTTCT
The DNA here is from genome assembly GCA_000260095.1 of Tetrahymena borealis. Taxonomy (NCBI): domain Eukaryota; phylum Ciliophora; class Oligohymenophorea; order Hymenostomatida; family Tetrahymenidae; genus Tetrahymena; species Tetrahymena borealis. The sequence goes on along the minus strand of JH651248.1, from coordinate 278,709 downwards.
GGATTAAAAATAGAAAAATCAAATTAATTTACTTACAATGTAGAAGAAACATGGAACATAACATTTTCAACCAGCACTTATGCTGATTCTTTAGCATTTACATAAACTGATAATATAATGTATATTCCCATATAAGAAGAAGGTGATAGGATACTGGATGTATATAATATTACTAATAAATCAATATAGCCATAATTTAAAACTAGTTTAATTGATTTATAATAAAAATATCATGCTGAGCAGATCTATGCTAGTGGAGATTTTATTATTATGTCATATGATACAAGTATTCTCCTTATTGAAAATAGTAATCTTGATGGATAGAATATGAAAGTTGTTGTTAGATATGAATTTTAATTACCGGGTAGCTGTGTTGGAGCTTTTGTCACTAAAGATTAAAAATATCTAATTGGTGCTCTCAGAGATTATGGATTGGTGGTTGTTGATATCAATGATAAAGATAATCCTTTTCGGGCTGACAATTTGTAAACTTTTGGTGCAGAAAGCTTATTCCCTTCATAGCTCTACGATTTAGTTTATGTATCAGATGGAATGAGCGGATTTAAAATATTAGATTTAAGCTATTTACCTAAGATTAAAGTTATTGGATAGTATTAATTACCGGGATGGACGAATCATATTGAATTGACTCCAGATGAGAATTATGCAATCGTTTCTACCATGGATTACGGAATGATAACTTTACTTGATATTTGTAATAAGAATTTCCCTGTGCTTTTGCAGAAATTTTAGATATTAAATGAGAGTGCGTAATCTACTTGCATACAAAAAGATCTAACATTTGGATTTATTATGAACTAGAATCCCATAAAAATGTTACCCCTAAAAAGTTAATTAATACTAAATACTGAAATAGCTTTAATAAATTCTTAGTAATAGATTTAAACAACGAAGTAGCGAGCATTCTATGTGGGATAGTAGATCTTGATTCATTTTACTCCTTTATATATTAATGAGAGTGGAAAAATTACATCTATTAAATTGTACTCGAAAACATTAGGTACTACTTCAGATCTACCCTCCTACATGAAATTACAAGAAAATGGAGATATAATATTTAAAATCGATAAATTTAATTTATCAGAGGAAAATACTAATAATTCTCCTATTAGCACTGTCACATTAATAGTGGAATTATAAACATAATTATCGCCTAGGAGTTTTGTATAAAATTTTAATGAGAATAGTTAATTACAATTAAGCGAATAAGTATTCAATTTTTTAATTTTAAAAGGTTGTTTAGATAAATAACGCTACTTATTAGATAGTTGTAAGAAATAACAAATACTAATACCTAACAGTATTTCAACTGATTAAGAATTCATAGAATATGTAAATAATAAACTATCATACAGCTATTTCTACAATCCAGTTATTATCAGAATATCCAGTTCTTTATAATTCGATTAAACCAATCCATCTTAAATGATCAAATCCTTATCGGAAAAAGTTATTCTCATTATGACTATTTAAAATAACGGGAGTGAAGAAAAAAGTAAATTTATAACAAAATAGTATGACAATTTAATCTTATCATACAATAGTGATTAGAGCTAAATAAGATTAGAAGGTAGTTTAACAGCCATCAATAAAGTTATAGAGAATAAGATAGTAATATTTACCAAAAATAAAAATGATAATATCTAATTATAATTGTAGGACAACATTAATTATGAATTAGATTTAACCATACCTATTTAATAAGCTTTATTTTTAGAGATAAAATAGAATTTAATCATTTAGATCCCTATTCAAGATTAAATAGAAAGCATCTATGATGATGCTAGGATATATGTATATGAGCCATTTACCTTTAATATTGATAGATACACTTTTTATGACAAAGATCAAATTAAACTCACCTATTAAGCTTATTATCTATTCAAAGGTAAATACATTGGACTAGATTCCTCAACATGGATTAAATTTGATTAAGATAATTTTAAGTTATACGGGATACCTCCCTATAGTTCTTTATTCTCAACAATATATTTAAAAATCGTGGCAGATAATTAGAATTCCTAAGCAGAATAATATTTTCATTTCAATATATCTAGGATACCTTTCTCTTTTGTAATTTATTTAATTTTATAAGTGTTGGGACCATTAGCATTCTTATTCAGTCTATACAAAATAAGAATTAACTTCTTTAATGCTTTATATAGAAAAAGAACTGTCTACTCAAATGAAGTTGCTTATGTAAATTAGATATATACTAAAAAGATACTTATTGTTGGAGATTAAATGAAAATAGCTAAACTCTTCTTTTAAAAGTTTCTAGATCTATTAAAAAAAGAAAAAATTTCCTAAAAGAAAAAATGGGACTCAGAAAATTAATCTAGAAAATTTTCTACTTAAAACATTAATTAAATTACATCCAATTTTCTTAAGTTTAAAAATAATGTAAATAGTCTGTCTAAATAATTATAAGATGGCCAATAGTTAGATAAATCCGTTTAGGAAAGGTCAGAAAGCGAATTGATAAAGAATTGTTTCAAAAGCATGAATGATTCTTAATAAGAATCATTTGATAATTAAAGGAATTCTGCATTTGCTAAAATAGCAAGTAAGGTGTTATCTAACATAACAATTTAATAAAGTAACTTAAAAGGGGAGTCGAATTCTTCATAGCTGAATACAAATTAATAAATAACAGCAGCTGATATTAGTAAAGATAAAAACCAATTATTAAAGCTAATAAAGATATATCCAAATTTAGAAATACAAGATGAGAGATACCTTTTGAATAATTTAGTATCAATTGACTAAGAGAAGAGTATTTCATTTGATGTAATGATGAATAAATTAATTGAAATGAATATTTAGATTAGGTAAGGTTTAAAAAAATATAACATCAATTAATTTAAAGATTAGTTAATGGATTCAAATAGTCTTTTTCATATGTGCATCAAAACATGTGCTGTAAAATACATCAGTCTTTTTGATAAAAAAATTTAATATTTACTTAGTTACATGCTAAAATGTGCTCTTAAGTATAATTCCTACACACATAATGACTGGTATAAAGCTTACCTTGAAATTAATGGATAAAATTTATTTAATTAAAAAGAGCAGTTGCTATTATTTCCTAAGATTGATCTAAAGATAAAACCAATTTTATCAGTATTTTAAAAATTAAACTTATTTGATAATTCTTAAAATGATATTAGATAAATCAATAAATTCGGAATAAGTTTTGAATTCCTTAAATTATCTCTAGAAATAACAGCTTTAGGGCTCGATGATTCTAGCTGTATGTTTATGAAAAAATGTTCAGGTGAGTCCATACATGAAAAATTAGATTTTTTATTATCTATAGAGGCATATAAAATTAATGAACAAAGTAAGTTTAAATGTTTAAGCAAATGGATTAATAACGATTACAAACGTTTACCATTATCTAAAAATATGTCACTTCCTAGTTGGATGTCTTATGATTGCAAATAAGGAATATTAATATTGGAGGGAATTCCTTAATAGGTAGATTAAGAATAAATTCTCATTAGAGTATTAGATGTCAATCATTATATTTTATTATAATATTTCCTAAAAATTACAGTCAAAGGTAATAACTTAGAACCTAAAGAGAAAAATGAATTTTTATCTGAATTAACAGATTAACCATTTAATGGAGGTATTAATGGAAATAATAATATCCAAAATTAGATTTCAGTTGAATCAAGTACAGCTATAATAAATAAAAAAGATTACTTTTTATCTAGTAATTCTTAAATCAGATTAAATAAACACTTAAAATCAAGAAAAGAAACATTTTTAAAATAATAAATTCTTTCTAAAATGGAGATTAAATAATTGCAAGTGTAATCCTCTTATGATTTAAGAAAGCAAGATAACTAAAATAATGGTAAACTGAAAAAAACAAGATCATATATTTCCTGTTTAGAAATAGAAGATGAAATGACTTAATCATAAAGAGAATAGCTTGCTCATTACGATATCCATCCAAATTAATAAAAAACTGCTTTATCATTAAATAACTCTCCTTAAATGAAATTTATGAAATAAAAATGAATTTAAATTTTATAAAAATGTTTTCATTTCAATATAAATTAAAGGTGAGGATTTAATCCACTAATTATCTCCTATTTTTATAATTTTAATTGGAAATTATTAATCATAATTTATATTTTAAAATAGATTGAAGATTATCAATTATTTGAAATTTTTCAAATTTTTTTATAAAACCAGTTAATTTGATAGGGGAGTTTACATAAAATTGTCGAATCTAAATTGATTTGAAATTATGTGTTAAAAATTTTCATTAAATAAATACTTGTTGATTAAAATAAAATACTGAGGAAGGGAGGAGGTAAGTTAAAGAATAAAAAATTTTATTAAAATAAAAACCCATAGATTTAATATATGAATATGATATTTTATCAATAATTACCAATTATTAATATTTTTATATTTTTAAAAATTTACCATAAAAAAGATATTGTACATTTACTTAATTTCAAAAAGCAATTTATATAAAAATTTTCCGAAAACTTAAAAAATTTTTTCAAATATTTATTTTAAGCAGCAAAAATTAACTGATTCTATTATCTAATAGTTTTTAAGGTATCTTAATAGTATTTTATAAATATGAATGATAATTTTTTTGAGAGATTGATAATTGTAAATCAATGTAAGAAGATTAAATGATTTTTTTTTAAATCTAAAAGTATGATTATTATATTTTTACATAAACCTTTGATTGTATTGTATACATATGAATATATTTAAAATTTATTGACTAACTAATTTTGCTTAATTAATAATCAGAAATAATTGAAATTCTAAATTTAATTTAATCAGTAAACACTGGCAATAGTTCCAATACCATAGCAAACGAAGAGAATACCACCACAAAGAGTGAGAGTTCTTTCAGAGAGCTTTTCAGCTAATAATTTACCACCAGTAATAGCTAAAAGAGAGCAACAGAAATGTCCCAATGCAGCTCCTACGAAAACTTTATAGAAATTGAAAGAAGCACCCATAGCAATAGTAGATAATTGAGACTTATCGCCCCATTCACCCAAGAAGTTTTAGGCAAAAGTTAAGATAGCAATAGTCTTGTTTGAGACTAAAAGATTCTATTGCTTTTTGGCTTGTAAAGAAGAAGGTTCCTTTTCCTTTTATTCTCTGTTAACAATAGCTTGATTTTCAGAGAGAGAGTCATCAGTACCCTTGCTCTTCTTGACTTCTTGCTTTTATACTTATTCTTTCTTATTATTTTAATCATCACCACTTTTGTTTAACTTTTCTTCAAGGACCTTCAATTCATTTTGGATTTCTTCATCTTCATCTTCAACTTGATTAGTGGCAGCTTCGTACACAGACTTAACACCAAAGATGAAGAAAAGAAGAGCAGAGAATAACTTAATGTATAATTCAGGAAGGAAGTATTCTGACATGTTACCAATGAAGCAAGAAATGAAAGTCATTAAGAATAGAGCTCCATAGCTGCCAATAAAGACCCAAAATTTATTATACTTAGCAGATAAAACTGCAGTAATTATAAAGGTCTTATCTCCGATTTCAGAGACTATGATAGACAAACTAGAACCTAATAATGCTCCGTGCTCTCTTAACAAAGATAAGCTAGATGAGAATTCCCCATTTTCCTAAATTGTTAAGAAAAAATATTAATATTTTTATTCTACTTTTGGTTTTACTTGTATTTAATTAATAGTTTTTTAATATTAAGAAAGTTATCTACCTTTTAAGCTTCTTCTACTTTAGTTTCTTCTTTTGATGAAACCAATGAGAAAAGATTACAGCCGAATAAGAATAATATGGCTAAATACTTTAGGTTCATACCTTACATTTATTTTGTTTTATTTATTTTGCTACTTTTGATATTAATGATTTTAGATTTATTTAATTTCTGAATAAATTTATTATATGAATTAAGTAAAGTTTTGATCAATATAAAACTAGTAAATATATGATTGATTGCCAGCTTTAGAAACTAACAAAGTTACAAGAATATGTGGCTAGTTTTTTATTTTCTAACAAGAATGCTAATATAAATTAACTATTTTGTTAAAACTAACAATGATTCGATTAGGATGCTAATTATTGCTTAAATAATCATATAAATTAATTAAAAGTATGGTTACATTATCAATATAAAATATTCTAAAGAAAGAAGTTGTACGCCCACCAATCTAATTTTCTATTTACACTTTTTAACAGGCGTAGATTTTACTTTCTTAGATTAATTTGACTATATTAATTTTGGCAACTGCTGTATATCTTTTTAATTTTGACGTAACAACCATGCAAACCTAAACATTCAATAAAGAACAAATTAAAATAAATTAAGATAGATTCCCCGAATTATTCACATCTATTTTTTCAAATTTTTAATATTGGATTTGCTCAAAATCATAAAATAGAGCAGAGATCTTAAATTATCATGAAAGTAAGATTAAACCATACAATAAAGGTTGATTTTGTCTATACTTTCTTAATATAGCTAATTTTATATACTTATATTACTCTTTTTAGTTAGAGAATTTTAATTTTTAGCGTCAAATCAAATAATTAGCTGTAATGCATTAATGAATCGAAAAATTAAATAATAATATTACACTCTCTATTCCTTATTACCATATGTTAACATTAATTAACCAAATAAATTTTAACAACACTATCTAAATTCACCCGATAAATCAATTTAGACCTAGTAATTTTTCCTAAATTATAATTTTTAAATTACAATAGCTGCTTGAATCTGTGTTTTATTCTATTGCAATTTTACTTAAAAAGCTTAGATTCTAAGAAATTAGTAAATACTACATAATGAATACTTTCAAATAGTAGCGTAACAATCATAAAATAGGCTATTTACAATCTTATGTAATTATTTTAATACCTTAATAGATAAAAATATTATACTAAAGTATTTTTTTTATTTATTTTATAATTCTAATTTTTTTGGATAATTCAATATTAAATAAATTCATTCAAGAAGCATTCTTTAATTATTTTGCTCAGATCTCAAATATATAACAAGTATAAACATTTAGTAAAAATTTTTTGTTTTTTTGAAAATGAATGTTATTATCATATCAATTTATACTTTAGAGTTAATATTTTGTTCACTAAAATAGAGTATTTTTTGATTTTATTCTTTAATAATTACAAAATTATTACTTAGAATATTTAATTTTCGTTTTTAAATTAAGGGTACTGCTAATTTTTGAATTAAACCTTAGTATTGAGTTTAATTAATTTGGGTATTATTAACTTTAAAACTTATAATTTTTATTGCTATCTAATTAAATGTAATAATTATTTTAATATTTTATAAGAAAACTTCTAATAAAATACATTAAATTAAGGATTTTTCTAAATGTTTATTTAAATATTGTAGGTATAGGTTTAAATCATTGCTCTTTATGAGTAGATGCCTTTAGTAGAAAAATGTATTTATAGCGAAAAAATCTATTTAAAGTGTCTAAATCATTATAACGAAAATGTAGAGGGTGTTTGTGATTAAATTAACAAATCTAAATTTTTAAGTTTCTATTTAGTTATTAATGACACGAATTATAAATTAATTGCATACATAGTAAAATTTGTGATAATCAAAAGAAGGAAAGGAAGATTTTCAAACGTAAAATTTTATAAAGTAAGAAATTTCTTAAAGATATTTGTTGAAGAAAAAGTAGTAAAAAAGTAGAATAATATAAAAGTTAATAAGTGCAAGTAATAATGAAGTTATCAAGATAGTACACATTCTGGTTTGTTTCTGAAAGAGCTGAAAATAAAGATAATTATGTTAGTTAGCTCAAGAAAATAGGTTCTTTCATTGAAGCAGAAGATTTTTGGAAATATTATTAGCACATGGCCAGACCAGAAAAATTACCTGAAGGAACAACATTTTATTGTTTCGTAGAAGGAGTGAAGCCAATGTGGGAAGACCCTGCAAATGTTGGAGGTGGTAGATTCTAAATGAGAATAAAAATAAAATATGCAAACAGATTTTGGGAGGATCTCCTTTTAGGTTTAATTGGAAACTAATGCGAATATAATGATTACATCAATGGTATCTCTCTCCAAGCAAAGGATGCTTAGCACGTAGTGATTCAAATTTGGTTGAAAGATAGAAATAAAAACGAAGCAATTGATAATGGTATCAGAACATTTTTAACCAACATTTATCAATTAAATGATGACTCTTCGATTGAATATAGAGATTTCCCTAGAGAACAACAAACAAATAAATGAAGATCATGAATTATAAAATAGAAATAATAATAATAACTATTTGATCGAAAATTGAATTGGCAATATAATCACAAATCTCTCTTAAATAAAAGAATCTTTCTTTCATTATTTATTATTGTCATATTTATAAATAAGATGAGGAACAATAATTACAATAATATTATTTTACTATAAGGTTCCCTTTAATCCTAAGTATATGCAATATTTATTTATATCTAAATGTAAATTCCACTTTAATATACTCAAGAAATCTAACCAAAAAATCTCAAAATAAGTATTAAAATATATAAGTATTATGTTTAATATTAGCTTAAATCAAAAAATATCAAATTTATTTGTTTATTCATAAAAAGAATTAAGATCTAAAGAATTAAGATAAAATTGTAAAGCCAACAGAATCATTAAAAATAATACAACTATTAAAGATATATTTGGCTTATTAGAATATGAAATGATGGATGAAGCAACTAATTTGAATTTAGATATTTCAAAATAGGCAAAATTTGATGAAATAAATTATATTCTAATAAATCTTGAATACTCTCTATAAATAATAGAAACTGATTGAAATTATATCTTGAGAAAATAAAAAAAACTTAATTACATATTATATAATATACTCACTATTCAACATTATTTAAATATCTTAAAATAGAATAAAATCCTTTTATTTTACTAAAGAATTAAAAAATTATTTTCTAAAAGTTACTTTAATTGAAATTACCCCTAGAAGTAAAAGTAAAATTTGGTTAAATAATATTTTATTTTACTAAAAATAAAATCACTTGATTCTCTCATTATTTATTGAGTAAAATTTGGTTAAATACTATTTTATTTACTAATTTAAAAATAAAATCACGTGATTCTCTCATTTTAGATTCTAATGCCATGGAAATGTCTAAATATTCTTTTACATAATACTTTGAGAATAAAGATTAACTTTAAATAATATTATAAGGGAAATTGAAATTAAATTTTCATTCACATCAATTTAGAAATCATCAAAGGAAATATAATTTATAAAAATACAAGTAAACTAATAAATAAATAAAATATATTTTAAAGTAATGAGCAAGAATAAATAGAGAGAGAGAAAATACTCGACTCGAAATTAAACCAATCAATTGATTAATATATTTTTTATTTGGATATCAGAATACGGTCAGAAAAATTTGGAAATTAATTCAAATCAATGATTAATTACTTTTTTAGTAAATGGAAGGGAAAACTTGAAAAAATTTGTATGGAGTCATTACCTGCTCAGAAAATTGTAAATAATTTAATATCATACAATCAACTGGGAATAATACAAAGAAAAAACAAAAAATTAAAGAAAATATTGATCTGATTAGATAGATTCGTGCTCTTTTATATAGATTTATAATAAATAGAAAGAATTAAATAAAATCGACTATTTACTAAACAACATATAATAATAGTAATTTTAAAGTAATGACAAGCATTCTCTTATATTCTTAATCTGATAAGTCACACTCTACTTCAAATGATAATGAAGTTATTTCTCCTATATTATATGGGTGTAACTGTCATAGTGCATAACAACCTTAAAACCTTGAATCAATCTATTACGAAAATCTATCATCAGCTTCTTATGAATAGAGTTATAATTCTTAACAAATCATCCCAAAAAATGAATAAATTCAACTCAATCCAGTAAATAATAATAATAATTAACATCAAAACCATCGTCCTACTCAGAAGGAATCTATATGCATTATCCACTCCTAAAACGTAATTACTTAAAATTAATTATAATCCTTCATTTTTTGTAAAATTTTGTTTGTAAAAAGTATCTCAAAATACTTTAGTAAAATAGAGATATTTTATAGAAACTCATAAGAATAAATTTAGTTTATTAATTACAAATTAAATAAATTGAAATTGTTACTAATGATAGCATTCTAAATCAAGCAAGCTATCGATCAATCAATCAACAATAAAAATAATTAAATATATAAGAGTTCTTTTCTAAAATCATATTAAGTTATTATATTAACCCTTATCATGGTTATTAATAAAGTTAGAAATCATAGCAAAGATGGAGAAGGATCTTTTGCTAAATGAAGAGTATAAATAAAAATTCTATGCTTCATCTAAAGTGAGAGCATCTAAAAATGAAAAGCCTATTTGTGGTTAAAGTTTGAAAGATGTCATCAGTTATCATTGTTTTGATTGCTTTGAAGATAGAAAGGCAGTAATCTGTGAACAATGCTTCGATTTGTCTGATCATTATGGGCATAGATATTATAGTTAAAAAGAGCCATCTGGTCTATGTGATTGTGGAGATTAAGAAATTTTGCATCCTAATGCTAAGGTAATTCAATATTGTTATTTCTTTACTCAAAATTACAATTATTTAATAATAATACAAAAAGGTTGGTTGCGCTTTGCATAAGGGAAAGGCTAATAGCAATATAAACTTGAAAGAAATAGATTAAGAGTTCTTAAAACGTGCTGAGACATTGATCCCTGAATGGTTTAAAATTATATTTGAATCAGCTGAGCTTTTCTTAATTAAGAGAGACCCTTAAATCAGTGAATTTCAAAATAAAATAATGAACTGTGCTTTTAAAGTGATATAATCTCTAGGAGCGAATAATGATATCGTCCTTTCCAAAGCTATTTCTGATATTTTAATTAAAAATGGAAATAATTATTCATTATATCATGATTGCGATGATTACGAAAATAAAATACCAAGTAAAATTTCTTAAGATAAAATATTTAATTTTATATTTAAACTTTATAAATAAAGTTGGCTCGAACCTTGCTAAAAAGGAGTGTTCTTGCAATATTATTGAATTAATTTTTAGATTTGCCATGTATCCTTGCTTTGGTTACGAAACTTAAGGATTTATCAGATAAAATTTAATAGACTTGATGGGTGTTCAAAGTTTTAAAGTAGCCTATGCCAAGGCATTTATCAAAATGTTCAGATTTTTATTCAGCGTTGATCTTGGCATTAATGTTGAGTACCATCGCACCATTTAGAATAACTTTATTTGCTTGACATATTAAGAAATTTTTACCAGCTATGAGTTGAATTTAGCTGTTTATGAAACGGGTTAAGTTAGATAACTCTTCCTTAGTTATTTAAATATTGCTAAGCTTTTTAACAATAAAAAACATATTGGCGATCAAAAGTCCAAATAAGTTCCCTACTAGTATTTCTATTATTTTTATATAAGCATCTCTGGCTTATTGAAAAAGGAGAAGCTATTTGATCGCTTTCTCGAAGAACCTGAATTATTTGATATTCTTTTATAAGCTTAATCTAATTTACAAGCAATAATCGAATATAATCATAAAATTTACATGCCAGAACAGTCTAACATAGAGAAAAACACTTATCTTTTATTCTACCGCTTAACTGGATAATTAAATATTTTCAAAATAATTGCTAATCATTTTATTCTTAAGCTTAATAACCCTAAATATCATGACGCCTTAGTGCTATACATTAAAAAATCTGCTACCTATATTTAAAATTACTACACAAACCAAAATTAAGATTAAATGGAAGGGGAAGAAGAAAAGAAAACGACTTATTACCCACTAGAAAGAACCTTCATTTATTTATTTTATGCTTACTTCTTATTTGATTTGGAGAATGTTAATTAAGCTAATCTTTCTAATCTTACTAAATTGCTTGGCTATACAGATGAAGAAACTAAAAACCTCCTTATGAATATCCTTAAAAGAGTATTACAATCTATTTCAATTTATCAAGTAAGATATTTTAATTTATAGATATGAAATATTGATGGAAATGATTTATTTAATAATTAGGAAGTACATAATAAAATGTGGGTATTCAATGGAGAAGAATTTGAATCACATATCAAATAATACACCAATAATGATTTTGAATTGAAAGTTGTAGACTCAATGTTTGTTAAAATAGTTACAAAGCTCTATTCTATTGATGATATTCTCTAATAAATGCCTTAAAACCCTTTCACAAGCAGTCTTGTTTAATTCAAATAAGAAAAATTAATGGAGGAATATTCCAACAAGGAGAAGAAAATAGAGGAAAATGCTTAAAATATGGTACAAAAATCCTTGACCTCTTTTTCTTGCTTTTTAAATTTTATAAGCTATAATGTCTGCAGTGAATTAGATGAAATTTACTTCAAGTGTATCTAGAATTGTTAAACTGCTACAGAGATTGGAGAGGATATAATTCTACAATCATCCACTTACTTTGCGACCCTTTTCAATGGAGTAATTAAATAATATTTTATAAGCTAACATAATATAAATATTTTAAATTATCATTATTAAAATAGTTAAGTAATTCTATCAAGGATATCAAGAGTTTAGGAGAATTGTACTAGTAAGATTTTGGAAAAAGAGCTCCAGTTCAATAGATGTATTAAAAGGTTTGCACTAATGAAATACCTAATACTGTAACTGTATTAAAGGCTTACGAAAATATCTATGAGCCTCTCAATTTTACCTTCAATTATGATGCTCAAAGCAAATACTATGGAGCTATTGAAGTGAATAAAAATGTAATCAGATTAATTGTCAAAATAACATAATTTATTTTTTCTTTATTCAACTATAGGTTTAAATTAGGATTGCAATGATCCTTGGTAATGTTCCTATTAAGAAAGATATTTACATTCAAATCGGTAAGAATACAGTGAATGTTCCTTTATTAAAGTATTTGCAATAATTCTTAAATAATGACTATAATCTTAAGCTCATAACTAAAAATCTTTAGTTCAAGGAAAGTATACTCTACTCAATTCTTAAATTAATGACTATATTCATGTAAGTACAGCCATTTACTAATGAATGCAACGATGCTCTCGAGACTTTGCTTTAATAAGTACAATCAATAATGAGCGAAGACTAATTCCTACCTTTGATCTAACATGTAATGTAAATTAAATCAGTTTATGCTAAGGATACGAAGGAAAACTAATCAGCTATTGAAGAAGAAAATATTTAAGCAAGAGAAGAAAGTAGCGAGACTAAGTTTGAATAAAGAAGAAAGGAATAGATTTTGAGGTAATAAGAAATATTGAAGAAAATGTAAAGTTAATAGAATAAAGTAAAATAAATGTATTTTGAAAATACTAACACTCTTCAATAGCTAGATGAAGAATGCTGTTTCTGTAAATAACAACTAATTAAATCTCCCCATGGTGTTTTGGTTTCAATTTAAAAGAATACCTTCTATCAAGATCAAGAAATAAAATCTATCATCAATAATCTCAAGTAGTCTAAGGTAATATAATTTACTAAAGTTTTATAATGTTTAGATTAATAAAATTAAATTTCATACTAAATAGAATGGATCTTTAACTTAAGACAGATTAGAAGAGATAAAGGACTAATATTACCAAGAATAGAGAAATAACCCTGACATGTTAACCTTCAGTACTTGTGATCACAAGATTCATAAATAATGTTATGAGGAAAATGTTAATAAAGCATAGCTTAGTAAATACGAGCAATTAACCAAAGATATAGAAATTAAATGTCAAATCTGTAAACAGTACAAGAATTTCTTTTTAGAAATTAACAATAATATTGGATTTGAGGAAGAGAAGTTTCAAAATAAGAAGAAAGAACAAAACAATCATATGAATTGCTTAGATTTTAATATGGATATGAGTAACAATTTATTCAGTTAGGATTATGATAAAGGTTTCAATAGCTTTCATCATAACCAATTTGATCATACCTTTTAGAATTTCGGATTTACAAATGAGTAAAATATGTTCGATTAAGGAGATTTAACAGCTGATCCTTTTGGTATTCATGATTTTGGATTCGATACTTAGCCTAAAAAGTAAATGGAAGAAGAAGATAATGATGACGAATTTAAAGAAATAATATACAAGAAAGTAAAGAAGAATAATGATGAAGCATAGTTCAAGGAATCTTAGTAACATTAATTTTAGAGGATGGAAAAGATTTACAAATTTGCTTAGAATGAGAAAGAGAAACTTCATAAGTAAAGCGATTATTTGAAATATAATTAATCTCAGATGTAAAAGTAATCACATCACGATGAATAAAATGCTATCCTGCACTAAAGAACTCTCTAAGAAATAGATTGTGCAATTAAGGTTTATGGGAAGCACATTGCAAATAACGAAATTAGATCAGTGCATTCTATTTATAACTTCAATGATATTCTCTCTAAGCCTAGTGAATAGTTCATTTTCTATGAAAGATCATTTTACAATCAAATCAGGTACTTTGATTTGGCTAACAAAAGGCCTGACGATGATACTACTATTCTCAAAATTGCTGCTTTCCTATTCTAATAGTCATTAAATTCTTATTCTTTTATTAATGACTACTAAACTAGATATGATTTCATTTAAAAGAGATTAAGATATTGCCAATACTTTGAAGAACTTATCTAAACTGGCAATGTTAACAAATTTGATGAAAAGTTAGTTAAAGGTCTTCCTTATTTGCTGAAGAAAGACTTTTAGGAAAATAATTTATCTGATGCATACACTCAATATTTAATCTTTTAATTTTGCTTCTAATTCTCTTCATAAGAATATTCTAGTGTTGATCAAATTTTGAACAAAACCCTCCCATTAGTTTTAAAGAAATTCGCTTTACAAACTATAACTAGTCAACATTATTTGTTAAAATCCACTCACAAATATCAATTAGACAATGAGGATGATATTGAAGATCTCTCTTCTTTCTTATTGAGGTTAACCAGAAGGGCCGTCATTACCACAATACTATTTAAGAAAAACTCTTCAAATGATCAATCCAATACTTTTGATCAAATATTTAAAGGATCTACTTAGTTTGATTCAGAAATATCTTTTATTTTAAAATACTTTAATTTAAAAATCCATGAATGCCTTCCAACCTAATCTGAAATAGATAGCTTAGAAAATAGTTAAGGATTTTAATCACTTAACAATTCGATTGATAAAAAGCCCTTAAAATAAGAAGCTTTACCTCTTCTTTTAATATCAACAACTGATTCCTTCTCTTTCGAATTGATAAATATCCCTAATGATTATCTTGAATACTCTAAAACAATTTACAAAAAGAAATGTCATCTTTGTAATAGAATACCATTGATCAGTGAATTAATGCAATGTTTGATTTGTGGGGAGCTAATATGCTTTTAATCATGTACTCAATCAGTAAGCATAACAGGAGGAAGTCTTAACAAGCATGCTAATATCTGTCATGGAGGATAAGCTATTTACATCAACACATAATCTGGATAAGTTACAGTTATAAGTAGTCCTCATAACACTGTATTATTCTCTACTTATATATTTTAGAACTCTTTGAAATAACCTCTTCGTAAATAAGTCAAATGTGATTGGAAATAATTCTTTTTATTGAAGAATGTTTTATAGAATTTGAAGAAATAACTATATGAAAATAACACGAGGAATTTAATCATGGAAGATCATCAATAGAGGCAAGATAAAAACATATAACTGATTGGGTAATACTGTCTCTGAAGAATAAATTAAATTAAATATATATTTTTTATTTGCAATCCTCTATAATTTTATTTTAGTTTATTATTCCTTTTTTAATGAGATTAAGGTTTCAATTATTTTTGTTTATAAAGAATAAATTAAATATTGAGTATTAAAGTGTAATACACTACTTTACTCAATATAAAAAAAGTTTCATTCAGAATTTTATAGTGATTAATTAATAAGTTCATTCAAAGTAGATAGTAAAGATAATAATAGTAATAATAGATGAGAATTAATGGTATTATTTTTTAATTAGAATTGAATTATCTTTATTAATAAATTCGTTCATATTTTTTATGAAATCTCTAAATTTTAGCATTTTTTAAAAACTTTTAATTTAATATTACTACAATAAAGGAACATAAAAAAAGTAAAAAATTAAAAGCGAATATAAATTAAGGATTTTCAAATTAAAGAATAATGAAAAATTTTGAGTAACTAAATAATTGGTAGAATGCCTGTCAATAATTATGTATTTGCTTTGTTAGAAATCGTCCACATATCTATCCTATGTTTTTAATTCATTTTTGATATACTTGATCAAGATATATGATAGAAGATTTTAGTGATTTCAAACAGTCAAATAAAATCAACGCGTTGATACAATATTTGGCAGAAAGATATTAAGGGTAATCTAGCAACAAAAATATTGAATATTTTGTCAAAAAAAAAGAGTAAAAGAATTATCTTACATCTCCTTAGAAAAATAACCATTTGATAAAGGAAATAATTATAAGTATAATAGCAAAATGAAATTGAATTAGATATTAATCATAGCAGCATTATTTTTAAGCTGTGCTTATGCGTTAGATCTTAATATTAGTAATAGAAACCCATAATGCTTTTATGTTGAACTCGGAAAGACTGAAACATTATTGATCCAATACGAAGTAACTGGTTACAAGGCTGATGAATTTAGAATGAGTGTAAGTTAATTTTCTAAAACAATATTTATTATAGGGCAAAAGGAATAAGATAACAATATCCTTATTTCTAAGAAAGCAATCTATTGAGCAAATTTAGATTAATCCATTAAATTTTAACTTTAGATTTAGATTTTGTTTGAACATATA
This sequence comes from Tetrahymena borealis, assembly GCA_000260095.1. NCBI lineage: Eukaryota > Ciliophora > Oligohymenophorea > Hymenostomatida > Tetrahymenidae > Tetrahymena > Tetrahymena borealis. Next base: position 261,854 of record JH651248.1, on the reverse strand, counting down.
TCCTCCATATCTAATTCTAAATGATATTACAAAGGAACATAATTATATTAGAAAATACTAGCTAGCAACTTAATCCATTAATTATATATCTTTTTTTATTATAATCAAAAGATCTTTGAAGCTAGTGATCCCAAGTCATAGCCCCTCCATATTATTTAAAAGGAAAAATCTACTACTTACAATTTATATGCTCCTGAAGCCAAGGAATATAAGATTTGCTTCTAATCCTTAGATAGCTCCGGAAAGATCCTCTAATTCGAAATGACTAAAGCAGATCACTTAGAAGAGAATTATGCCAGCGATAGTAAAAAATAAACTATTTTATAATCAACATAAATAATATCTGCATTTATCTAGTTGAAAATGAATTTTAAATAAGATATGGCAGAACAAAATAATATCCTACAAAGATGCAACAAGTTAATTAACTAATGTTAGCTATAAAAAACACAATTTTATAGGGATATTATACTTACTTATTATATAATTAATATTAAAACATTTTCTAACTTAAATAGAAACTTTATAAAAGGCTCATAACGATGCAGTAGTAGCTCAATATACTATGAATGATATTTATTCTAACATGAGACATTAATTGATGAGAACTGAAATGTAAACTAAGAGTACTAAATTATTTATTTAATCCGTTTTTCATTCTAAGGTATTATTTTTTTTATGAAAAGTTTTGGAATCTACTGAGAATAAGGTTAAGTGGTGCAGTGTAATTAAGATGGTATTAATGATTTCTATTACTGCTATCTAAATTGTATTTTTAACAGGTCTTTTCAAGGATTATACCCCTTTTGGTATTTGAGTTATTTAAATATACATTCACTTTGTAGTGTTTTTATTTTTGTTTCATGCAAATTGTATGGATTTAATTAAATAAATTCTATTATTTTTTTATTTAATTTTAAAACAAAAATAAACTTATTACATTAAATCACATTTGTTTATTATAGTATTTAAAAAATATTCTAAATTCTTAAATAGAATATCTAGAATAATTTCCACTTTTACATAAGGATTTATCAAAAAGAATGAATTAGTAAAGATCAATGTGCGGGAAAATTTATTATTTAGATTAGGGTTTATGTAGAAATATTAATTAAAATCAAGAAGAATTCTAATTTCAGGAAAATTTAAAGGTTTAGAGCAGCAAGTGAAAAGTATAAATCTATTTCTATTGAATTATGGATATTTAATCAATTCTCAATTAGCTATTGATGAGGTAAAACTAATAGCCTCAATAACCAGCATAAAATAAGGAAAAGAATGAGATCTTTAAGTATCATCCAATAGTTTTACCTAATAATCTCTCCAATTTTGAATAGAATATCTCTAATAATCTCTAAAAGATATTCAAATGCAAAGAATGTTTTAATTTTGAGAATGATCTAAAGAGTTAAATTTGTGATAGTTGCTAATAAGTTGTAATATTAATCTCATATAATCAAAGGATATATCGCATTTAAATCATTTTTTTAAATAATATTCAAATAGATGGCTGAATTATAACAAATCATGTTTTTTGGAATATTTGAGAAAGAAAAGCATTTTCCAGAATTAAGTGCATTTTGGAAAACAGGAGGTGATATTAAAGTTTATTGTGGTAAAATCTTAAGAGCAAGTGATGTGGGATATAAATGTTATGATTGCGAAATGGATCCCACTTGTATTATTTGCAAAGAATGCTTTGAAAAGGGTGATCACAGGGGTCATAGAACTGTTATTCAAAAAGGTTGTTCTGGATGTTGTGATTGCGGAGATATTGAAGCATGGAAAAAGGAAGTAATAGGTTATTATAATTGAATTGAGAGATTAAGAAGAATCTATTTAAAATATTCTGTTGACTAATATTTAAATTTATTCTAATAGGGTTTTTGTAAAGATCATAAAGGATTTCTCACTGAGGAACAATTAAACATTAATCAAATAGACAAGAAGTATAGAGATAACATCATAAAGGGATTTAAATTCTTATTCTATTGTTTGTTTAGCTAGATAGAGGATTTATTATAGCACACTAAGAATGGTCAATAAATTTAGGTTTTATAGTCTAATTTAGCTGTGTAGAAAGTCTTGGAATACACTATTATGCTTATAGAAAAGATAGTTTTGAAGAATCCAGTGCTTTAGAATCTATTTAACCACATCTTGTGCGAATAGAAATTCGAAGAAGATAGATTCAAATTTAAGCATTGTTGTGCTGACATCATCTCCAGGGTAACAATAGGGAACGAAAAAACACATCCTCTTCAAAAATGCCAATGCACAATATTAGAATTAATGCTGAGATATGTGGTTTCTTATAATTCCCAAGTTTAAGAAAAGGTTAAAAACTTTTATATTAGTATGTTCAATCTTTACCACTTTAAGCAAAATCTAATTAAGGCATACACCAAGATGTTTAACTTCTTCTATTTCTTCAAAAACAAAAATGATTCTGATTCCCACCCTTTCATATCAAATTTCACTGATTTGAATGTTTAGCTATTCACTTCTGATATTTTGGCTGGCTATGTCTTGGATTAAAAGACTGATAATTATATTATAGAGTACTTCATATCTAAAAACAGCGGTCAATAAAGTAGAAAAGGATCTCTAAATGTTCAAAAAAATACTGAAGATTCCAAGAGAAAACTATCAGAAAATTTAAATTAGAAGGCAAATTCTAGGAAAAATTCAGAAAAAGCAGCTTTACAAAAGGTATTTCAATCTTGCTTGTTTATGTTCAGTTTATTATTTCATTTACTTACTAATATGTTTCGAAAGTTCTTTCGTCTAATTCTTTTAGCAAAAGCTAAATTCATCTTGATACTTAATAATAACTCATAATTGATTGGTAAACAGGAATTACAAGAGGTTGCTAACTAGACAATTCAGTAAAACAATCGCTTAGAGGTAGAAGAAGAAGCAGAGGAAGAAGAAGTCAAGAATAACATAGAAAATGAAATCGTATTGGAAGAAGTAGAAGTCATAAGACCATAGTAATAGTAGTAAGAAAGGGATGAAGATTTTGAAACAGAAGAAGAAGAAGATGTATATAATGATGAAGAATATGAAGACGAAGAAGAATATGACTCTCAAGATATGTCAGGAAGTGAAATGTATATTGACTCTTTTGAGGAATAAATTGATGAGAGTTTACCTCTTTTCGATGATAAAGAATAATAAAAGGATGTCAATAAGATTTAGAGCTGTGTCAATGAATATTATTTCGGAAATGTTTTTGATAGGTTGTTACTTTTCTGTACTTATTCCTTCAAATAAAAGAGTGTAATCGAACAATTCTTCAAGACTTTCCAACATATTAAGTATATCTCTCAAAAGGAATTTAGTTTGTCGAAGCTAGTTGATAAGGATTTCTTTAGAATTAAATATATTGAATTACTATCCAAATTGCACTATAAAATTGACCACAAACTCAAGAGAAAATTCGAAACTCTTTATGAAAAAGATGAATTTTACTTAAATGGAGTAGATTGTGAAAAGGTGATACTCTCCGTCTTAAGAAAGATAGTTTGTTATCTTCACACCCAAAAATCAATAACTGAATTAGCTTTTAGTAAATTTCATATTGACTACATGAAATTAATCATGAAGAAGATTCTTGAAACTACTGAAAAATATGACAAACAATTACTCAGCGATGTCTCATCCATCCATATTCCTCTTCATAGAGCTCTTATCATGTTAATTATGTCATACTTCAAGTTCAACTTTGAGAACATGACTCCTTAAGCTCTCAATCAACTTGCTCGTTCTCTAAATCTAGAGTTAGAAGATTTCAATGGATTCTTCCTTGACTAACTAAAATACCCCTTGCATGTTATTTCTTTCATAAAGGTAATTTAATCTTTCAATGGCATCAAGATTTCCAAATGCAATTATTTTGAAATATAAAGGAAATAGATTGTGGTGTCTGGAATAATGAAGGCGAATAGTTTAAATATTTATCTTCTATTTATATCTCTTAAGATTTTGGGTTTTAATATTATGATACTCTATTTTTCTAATTTGTTTTGAAGATAGGAAACATAGATCTAAAATAAATAAGCAAACTTTTTTGTAGTAAAAAGGAATTCTATGATATTACTAACTTGAAACTTGTGAAGAAAAATTATAATGATAATAAGGATTTCTTAGAAAAGAATGAAAAAGTATTAGGAGAATTCATATCATTTGTTAATTATTCTCTTCTTGATACTGTTTCTCTTTTCAATTTGATTTAATCCATATTCCATAATAATACTTCTGATCAAATTAATCATTATTTAAAATACTCTAATGCTTTCGTTGCTTCTTACATGCATCAAGTAAAATATTATTTAATTATTAAAATTTGTTTCTCATTATTGAATTTTATAGTTCAAAGCAGCTTCAATCTAAGAAGTTTCTGAAAGTTTAGTTAAAACATTTGGCAAATATCTTGATGTCTCTACATTCCTAGTTCAAGTTTGCTCTTTCTAAAATTCCACCAAGAAATTTACTTTATTGGAAAAGTTCAACAATATTTGCGAACCTAATTTATTCTACTGGTCACCTATTATAAAATCTGTCTTTCACGATAAGATGTTCCAAAAATATTAAAATGTACATATTTTTTAAAAATATAACAATTTATCTAATATTATCCATTATGAATTATACAAAAAGTCAAAAGATATTCATATTTATTTGCTTGGTAATGCAGAGTTTACTTAAACTTAAAGGGGTTCTCTTAAGAACGTTATTAATGTCAATTCTTTCAAATTCATAGAAGATTTGATCAGATAACCATTTATAAGCAATTAGTTGGAAGCTAAAAAATCTATCCCTTAATAGCACCTTTTAACTCCTATCCTCAAACTTATTTTCCTTTTCACTTAAAATCGCAGCAATCTTTAGAACTCTGAGTAGATTGAAACTCATGCTAATAATATTCTTACTTTCTTAATTCAATTTAAAGACCATTTTGGAAAGGAAATGTTGGACACAATTTAATACTTACAAGAAAAGCTAACTTAATCTAATAAACTGACTATGTAGAAAGCATAATCTGTAGAAGATTCAGATGAAGCAAATAAAAAGAAGAAATAAATGATTTAATAAAAACAATAGGAAATATTAAAACTCTTTTAGTAAAGAAGTCAGACATACTCTGAAAAAAATAAAGATGACCTCGTTTTAGAAAAATCTACTTCCGATGGTGATAATTGTGTTATCTGCAAGAAATCTCTTGATGAAGAAGCTGAATTTGGTTATGGTATTTACTGTTAAAAAACTAATATCTTCGAATTCTCGGAGTTGAAGGGCTATGCTTAATAAGTAATCAAACACTGTTATAATTGATAATCTTTTTAACAAGTTTTATTATTTAAAAAATATTAAAGAATATAGACGAAGCAGATCAAACTTAGTTTATTAAGACAGAGTCCACTAAAAATGATTATTGGAATATAAAAGAAGGAAATTGGTAGATAAATTCATGTTTCCACCACACTCACAAAAGTTGCTATCAATAATATTTATACACAACAAATAAATAGAGGTAGCAAGGTGGATTGATGAAACAACAATACTACTATGATCACGAATACAAGTGTCCTTTGTGCAATAAGTTGTTGAATTCATTTTTGACAATTGTTCCTAATTAAACAGTCAAAACTCTTGAACAAAATTTTGCTATTTCAGACAGCAGTTATAAAATGAATTAGGCTCAATTTGAGTGGATCAGTTTGCAAGTAGATTCATCCACAACAAAATAAAATGACGAAGATCCAGAAAAATACGAGTAATATTTATACAGACAAGAAATTTCTTAAATAATTTCTGAATATGAAACCATGAATAAAAAAAGAAGATCTGAGATGAATTAGAGTAGTCATGAAGTAGAAATCAAATACAAGAAATACGTTTAACCAGAAACAACCACACTCACTAAAGATGTAGATCACCATTTCCTTTTGAGCCAAATTGAGGTTATCAACTGCATGCAATATGACACAGACATTAAGAAGAATACATCAAAAATTGAGATAGAAAATGAATCCAGTGATGATCTCGCTATAACAAGAATTGAAAATATAGTACTTACCCATTTGAGAATGACCGATTTCGATAGCAGTCCAACAGCTCTTGTTTAACAATAAAAGAAGCTATCTTTATTAAGATAAATTCTCTACAATTTAAACTCAACTCTTAGTTAAACTAAAGTTTAGGATTTCTACTAAACAAGATATAATTATTGCCAAGATGTTTTGAAATTGTTAACAGGCATCCAAATAAGCACTAAATCATAGCTCTAAAAGAATTTATTAGAGAATGACTTGAAAGAAATGTATTTAAAGTTCTTGTTCTATAGCATCAATTACTTCAATGATGAAACCTAATTTATCCAAATTATTCAAAAGACTATGATTTAAGTTCTTCTTGCAAAATTTGTTTAAATTCATTTAGTTTAAATGAGAAAGAAAAATTGTTAAAAAATAGTATTGGAGGAAATAAATACATTCAACGACAATGAAGCTTGTCAATTCAATGTAGATATATTATAAAGAACTTGGAATTTACTTTCTCTCTTCTTTAATTTGGATCTTGAAGTTAATTTAAGTCTCAATCAAATTTTCTATGATTCCAAAGAAGAAGTGAATTGTCTTTTAAAATTCATGAATCTAACTATTCCTTCTGAAGTTGAGTAAAGAGAATTCTTAAGTAAATGTATTGCCCACTCCTTTGACTAAAATAATACAAATATCCTAAAAATAAAACCAATTAATACTTCCTTCACCTTTGTTCCTCTTGAATATAAATATGATGATTTATTCAAAAAATACTAGCGTGCTACCTGCTCTCTTTGTAAAGATATATCTAAATACAGAGATGGTAATTTATCTATGTGTTTAATCTGCGGAGATATAATATGTTCTATCAGTTGTAAAGAATTTGATACTATAACTTTTAAAAATCATGTTGGTAATCTAAATAAACATGCTAAACAAATGCATTGCAACTCTTCTTTATTCTTAGATCTAACTACTTCTTAAGTAATATGTGTAAGCTACCCTAATAATGGCCCTATATAAGAATTGTATATAAACAGTTTTGGTATTCCATTCAAGAAATCAGCTAAAGATTGGTCATAATTCTAACTTGATAATGGTTTCTTAAGTAATTTACACTTAAATGTGACGAATCTGACAATTATTGATGCAATCAAAGTTTAATAAATTAAAACTAATATGCTTTATAGATATCAATACTATTGATTTTATTTAAATCTACATTTTTTATCATCTCTTTATATTGTTGTTTATTCTTAAATTGATAAATTATTTGAAATTAATTTTACTCAAATTTTTATACATTACCTTTATAATCAACTATTTTAAATATTATTTTTAAAATAATATTTTTATTAATTAATCAAGAATTTTTAGGAAAAAATATATCTAAATAATATTTTATTTTGATAAATTCAAATTAGTTTACCAAAAATTTAACAATTAGAAAATATTTTATATAATAAAAAGCAATAATAATAATAATAATATTATTAATTTTTACAACAATTATTTTAGATAAATATTTTATTAGAAGATATTTTTCAAAAATAATTTTTTTTAAATTTTAATTTAGAATATTTACAGTATTAAGAAACCATCTAATGTGTCACGAACTTTTAAGTTTGAAGAAATATTTTTTAAAATGGATGTAAATAATTAGCATACATGCGGAATGTTAATTCTAAGTAACTTTTTTAGCTAAATCTATATATAATATTTAATTAAATTTAAAATTGAAGAATAAATTAGAAAATTTAAAAGTTGCTCAAATTTAATGGATTATGTTAAAATGATAGATTATATTGTAACAGATGAGAAACTTCTATTGTAGTTTGTTGATTTATCTTATTAGTAAATAATATTTAATTATTACTTATTAATAGGTCTGTAAAGCTATGTTTAGAGGAATTAACTATGAATAAAAAAGACTTTAAAGAGTCTTTAAATTAGATTGAATATATGCAATATCAGATTAGAGAGGAAAAATGGCCTAAGAATGTGACTCTAGGATACTTATCCAATATTTAGCTGTCTATTGATAGAAATTAAAAATGGTTTTTTATCAAGAAAGATTTAATTTGGGTATCTTCAAAATAAAAAACTGGTTAGGGCTATTATTTTTCATGATCCTTACTTTTAATTTGTTATTTTGAGGAAGTTCTATTGCTTTTGACAGCACATTTAAAACTGCTCAGAGTAATTTTAAATAAATTGGCACTTTATTAGGGTTTAACTCCTTGTTAAATTAATGATTTCCCATTACATATTGTATTCTATAATCTAAGAATACTCTTTAAAAGTAGGATTTTTAAAATCTTTATTAACAAAAGTTTAGCAACAGTCAAGTAATTTTATGGTAGATGAAGATCATCCTTTCAAATTTTCAAAGGTATTTGTAGATTTTAAATAGTCAATTCATAATGCAATAAAATAAGTATTTCTACATCAATATTCTATAATTGGATGTTATCTCCATGTAGTATAAACAGGTGGAAAATAGCTTCAAAATTAGCTTTAAAAAAGTCTTAAAATTTTATAAATTAGTAAAATTTTTATCAAGATTTCTAAAATTTTTCTAAATGTATAATTAGAAAAGAAATTCTAAATTTGGAAGTTAGTTGAGACAATTAAAAAAGATATATTTAATAAATAATTATGATTCGTTTTTGAAAGGAGAGCTCTCTTTAAAGAACTAAGAAAGCTTGTGAAGGTTACCATAACAGGTAACCTTATTTAAAGCCTGTGTATTCCAATATTTTAATAAATATTTAATATTATAATAGAATCTATAATAAAATATAAAAAAGAAGATTCAGAATGTCTTATGTAGTTACTAAAATTAAAAAGTGAAATGGAGTTATTTTGTAATTCCCACAATAAAATACAAAATTAAGTAGATGAACCTTAGATAAAAATAAAAGATATTTTTTAATCGTCAAATGAATTATATTTAATTGACAAAGATTCACACAAGAAGTAGATTGAAACTAATTTAACAAATAATGATTATTAAATTATCATTACTAAAATAATTGACAAGTTATTAATTTAAGAACATTATAATGATGAGATGGATAGATTGGATACTAATCTATCAGAATATTAATTAGAAACAGGACTCTAATCAATAACTGATTTTTCAATTTACAGTGACAAGATATAGAGGTAAACATTTTACATAATAATCAAACAATCAAGAATCAATTAACAAAAAAGTTAAAATATCTTGAATAATGTTATTATTACAAATTAATAATCTAATTCAAAACATTTAGCTTTAAATTAATTAGATGATTATAATAATAATAGAATAAAAAATGATTATTTTTTGAATTGTTTATTATTTTTCTAAATAAATGTCAATTTGATATTTAATGTGATATTTATAAAAATATATCTTACAATTATATTTTAATTTTAATTATTGAATCTATTTATTTAAATTATTAGTATAAATGTTTAAGAATATTAGAACATTGGAGGGAATTAAATTTATTCCATAAAATTAATTCAGAAATACATTTAAATTATAAAAGAATACTAAAATAACCACACTTATAAGATAAAATATTCTATCCTTATGATAAAAGCTTCTCACTTGATATAAATGAATTAAAAAATGATTTATAAATAGATATTATTGTAGAATCTTAGATTTATGATTGTTAAAAATATTAAAAGCATCTCCCAATACAACTTTTATAGTAATGAAAACTAATTATTAGAAAACTATAATAATAGAATGATTTTATAAATTTTGGAGCCAAATTTATTTCATTTAATGCTTTAAAATTTAAATTTCTTAATATTCTATTTGTTAAGAAGATAATAATTTATTTAAATGAATCTAAAATAATAAATAAAAATAATTAAATTTTATCAGTTTTATATTTAGAACTACCAAATTAAATCTTATTATTTATGAGCTGGGAAATTAATATTTCTGGGTATTAGTACTTTCATAACTTTAGATGCTTCAATACTATGAGAAAAAGGTAAGACATCAATAAAGATAGATTTTATCAGTGATTTGATTACCATTATTTGTTAATACAGCAGCTTGAATTGCTGCTCCATAGGCTACTACTTCATTAGGGTTGATTTAAATTTTCAGTTTATTTCCATTAAAGAAATCTGTGATCAACTAAATTACTTTAGGGATACGAGTGGATCCACCTACAAGAATTACATCATGAATCTAATTTTTAGACAATTTTGCATCGTTGAGTACCTTTTCCACTTAAGGAAGAAGTAGTGAGAACAAATTTAGGCATAACTCTTCAAATTTAGTACGAGAAATAGCTAAACAAAGATCTTATTATTCTGCAATAGAATCGACTTCAATTACAGTTTTTGTAGCAGAAGAGAGTGTCCTTTTAGCGTTTTCACATTAATATTTTAATCTCTTCATAGCACGATTATTACTTCTGATATCAATATCCGTTTTCTTAAAGAAATCACTAGCACAATACTCAACCAGTATATTATCAAAGTCTTGGCCGCCTAAATGTGTATCACCAGCTGTTGCCTTTACATCTAAGACATCATAATTAATATTTAAAACAGAAACCTCAAAGGTACCACCTCCTAAATCAAAAATAAGAACATTTTTATCAATATAATTCTTCTTGTTTAACCCATAAGCAATAGCAGCAGCTATGGGTTCATTAATAATTCTCAATACATTCAAACCTGCAATTTGACCTGCATCTATTGTAGCTTGTCTTTAAAGATTATTGAAATATGTAGGAACTGTAAGAACAGCATTTTTAATAGGTTTGGAGAGATATTACTCAGCAATATCTTTCATCCTATTTAAAATCATGGAGGAAATTTCTTCAGCATAGAATTTCTTGATTTCATCTCTAAACCTAACAACATACAAGGGCTTATCATCGACTCCTGCTTCTACCTTAAAAGGCCACAATTTCATATCTTTTTATACAACAGGTTCATTGAATTTTCTACCTATAAGTCTTTTTGTATCATAAATGGTATTGATAGGATTTCTTGAGATTTGGCTCACAGCGGCATCCCCAACTAGTCTTTCAGATAGTGTAAAAGATACAATTGAATGAGTTGTTTTATTCCCTTGGTCATTAGCAATAATTTCTATTCTATCTTTATATAAGACACCTACACAAGCATTTGTTGTTCCGAGGTCAATACCAATACCAATATCATCGTTTATCTAATTACTTCTCATTTAAGCAAAATTTTTTTTTAATAAAAGTTCTTGATTATTTATATTTTGTATTATTTTTTGTTTCTATTCTCCTCATTAGCCACTGCAGAAAATTACTTATACTTAAGGAATAAGATATTATTCTAACAGAAAGAAAGAAATATTCTGAAATTTATAATTAGATTTTAATCTCCCTTCTATTCTTCTATCATCTACTTCTCATTTTTAATTTTAGTAAACAACGAATCAATTCTGAGTTTATATCAATTTAATTAAATTTAAATACATTTTTCTAAAATAACAATCCATTTACATTTTTAGTTATTTATGGTGTAATGGATTGATCTAATTTATCCTATTTTTAATTTTTTATAAATTCTTATAACTTTATTTCTTTAAATCCTATCATTTATGATTATATTACCACCACTTTTCATATAATCTACTATTATTTTTTAAAAAAATATTAATTATAAATTGGATTAATTTTAGAATAAGAGGTAATAAATAATTTAAAAACAAAATATGTAGTTAATACTTATTGTAGTATATTTATGGTAGGTAGGTATATAGATTTTTGAATAATATATTTAAATTCTATTAATTGTTTGGCAATTAATTAAGTATGTTAGTTAATTGATCTATTTAATTTTTCTAAAATATAGATTAGTTTTTGAATGGAACAATGAGTAATAATATAGTAAAGAGAGTTAAATATGAATTTAAAAACTAAAAGGAGTAATTGAATAATACCAAATCTAGTAATAACATGTCAGATTTGTTGTAAATTAATAATATTTCAATCAATAATCCTAATAATAGGACTAACACAACAGCAGCTTCATACAATCAAACTAAATAGGATATAAGTATTTTACAAAATAATGTGATTCTAGATAATGAATAATCATTTTTGACCTCAAATAAAATGCTTTTAGATACTTCAACCAATTAGAATCCTACATCATAAAAAGTTATTTGGAGGAATTAAGATCACTCATAAAATAATATTAATTCTAATATAAAAATATCTGAACAAAATCCTAATAGATCATTTACAAATAACAATTAAGTGCTGCCTTCAATAAAGAACTCTTTTTAATAATCTTTGTCAAAGAAAATGGAATTGAAATAATATCCAAACTCAAGTATTAATTCTTCTAATTTAAATAATAAAAGCTAAGTTGGCAATTCTTAATCCTTCTACAAAGAAGATGATCTGCTTGCTAGAGAAAAATAATAATTAGATGATATAATTACGAAAGAGAATAGATAAGTAGAACTAGGAAATTTATTAAATGGAAACAATAATTTAAAGACACATATAAAAGTTGGTTAAGCTATTAAAATTCTAGAATAAGCAGCTGAAAAACATTATCACAATATGGAAAATATACAAAAAGTATAAATAAAAACTGGATTCCAAATGAATAGAAATGCAAGAAGTTAATCTCCCAGACTCAAGAAATTATTACCTCATTAACTCTAAGAGATAAAAACCATCAATTTTCTAAATTAATTACCAGAAAAATAGCCAAGTTAAGAGTTTGCTAAAATTGAAGAAAGTAAATCTTCAAAAGTTAATAATGAGCCTAAATCTCCTATGGTTAACGAGTAAATTCTAGAATAAGAAAATATAGATTAAAACATAATGAGTAATAAAAATTCATTTTAGTAAAAGAGAATAATAAACTTAAAAGATGATTCTCTTTATTATTTTAAAAGAATGGTTATAGGTAAGAATTAACTTAAAACATAAAAATCAGATGATTCTCTAAATAATAGAAAAATTCACTCATCACCTAATAGGTTTTCTTTAAAGAAAGAAAATATAAATATAAAATAATTACCTCCATTACCAATTAAAGTAACTTTTAAAGATAAATCACCTTAGAAAAATGAATAAAAAATAGAGTAATAGATTCATTAAATTTTACATATAAAATTATTTTTTAGCTTACTTTTTAATCTCTTTAATAATAAATGAAAATAAAAATTTTAAAAATTATCAAAAGGTATAAAAATGAGTTTGAATTTGCTTTGAATGAAGCAATAAAGAATATGGTTAATAGGCCATAACTGCATATGGTTAATAGATTAAAAGAGAAGAAGATAATAGACTTTGTATCTGACTTGACTTAGAATGATAAGGAAGTAAACTTATCAGATAATAATTTAACATCTATCTGCTTGGATTTGCTGATGAATAAATTTAATTCGATGTAGATAAATTTGGAGGTATTAATGCTTTAAAATACAAATATTACTGATGATTCTATTAGTATTCTCTCTTGTGCTTTATCTGTGAGCTGTTCACTTGTCATTTTAGATCTTTCTAAAAATTCTATAAGTAACACTGGATGTCTGGAAATCAGATACATTATTTAATAAAATGTCTTTTTGAAAGAACTTTTTCTAAGTTGGAATAAATTCAACTCTGAAGGTGCTTCTTTAATTCTTGATAGTATTTAAGCAAAAACTCACTTAAAAATGTTAGATATTTCAAACAATTCGCTAGGGCATGGATCAGCTAATGGTTTAAGTAAAATTTTAAAACGATTAAAAGAAATTTTGCAAGTAATTTTAATCTATTCATTTATAAAACAGAAAAATTTTTATTATCTTTTGACAGATTGATGAAATTAGAATAAGAAGATGGGCTTATTCACCTTGATTTAAGAATGAATTCTTTGTAAAGAGAAGATCTTTTAGAAATGGCAAAATCCATAGAATATAATTAATCGATTCTTGGCATTCATCTCGCGCATGGCCATGATTGCTACATGGATGCTTGCAATAATTTAAAGCTTTATTCAGCTGACTAACAAGTTCATACTCCCGAACAAACAGAATTCCTTCCGATATACCCAATAAAGTATTTAATTCATATTCTATTAGATGTTATAATCTATTAGGCTTTATATTTGAAATTAATCAAATTTAATAGTATGATTAATCAAAAACAAATTGATAGTTTGATAGATAATGCTTACAGAAACTTTATCTTATCTTATTAAATATTTTCGAGATAATATTAATAGTAATCAAAAAGAATTCAATTCATTTGATAATTTTAGAAGTATTGATACAATTAAAAATGATGTTCTTCTACTTGTGATTACACAGAAAAATTGTTTAATTACGAAATAAATTTTAAATATATTTTAAATTCAAATCTATCTATCAAACCTTACAATTTTTCTTATATTACTTTATTTATAGTTACAAAAGACCATTTAGAAAGAAGAAGAATAATGATTTTGAAAATTTTACTATAGAAGGTTCAGATAATTGTTGGATTTGTGAAGGGTGGATTGAACATGAATTTGAATTTTTTCTAAGCTCTAATTAATTAAACTTTAAAGAAAGCGAAGAAAATGTATATTTACATCTAGAAATAGATGAATTTATTCCTTGCAAAATGACTAAACATTAGTTGAAATAAGAGTTTTTTAGCATTATTCGTATGATTCCTCCTTCATGTTCTTTGAAATTTTATTTCTCTTACGATGGCTTTACAAATATTTTTTTATCTCAAGACATCGAGATAATTTCTGGCCCACTACAATAGGTTATGGTCCTTTCGAACAAAGTTGAAGAAAATTAAGGAAAAAAGGGAAATGATTTATAGAATTTTAAAGATTTCTTCAGGGTTGATCAGAATATTTTATACATGAATTCATTTAATATCATAAGAACTTCAGCTCCTTAACCAATGATGAATGAAGAATACGTCATAATGATTCAAAGTTTACCCAGATAAAATATATTTTTGTAGATTAAAGAGGACCTTACTATAAAAGAATAGGATAAATAGAAGGAAAAAAAGCAAGCCAATAGATTCTTTAATAAATCCGGAAAAAGTAATACTCCATTTAGCAAGAAAGTATAATGTTATTAATTCTATTTCAATAAAATCAGGTCAAGTTCGTTAGTAAGTGTGAAGATGTATTAAAAATTCCCAAAACATAAAAGATATTTTATTATAATTGCAAAGAGAATAATATTTATATGTATTTCCATTATAAAGTGCAGAGTTTATTTTCTAAACAATTTAAATTTTAAGTAGTATTTTAGTATTTCATCAGGCTTTTATTTCATGTGTAATTGACTCAGAAGGTTAATTAAAAAGAAAGTAATCTAAATTAAGCAAAATTGATTAAAGGAAATAAACTATTAAGAATATTCCTAAAAAAATACCAATGCAAAGTGTGAAAGATTAAAAAAAATACAAATAAATAATGTACAACAAGATGAAACTAGATATAATAATTAAATTGAAAGTAGTTAATATGGAGATTATATTTAATTTATATAAATACCTACATACAGTATTATTTACTTTCGAAATATATCTACACACTCATTACTTTCATTACTCATTAATTTTAGACTTCCTAGTAACAAATTAATTAGATCTTAACCTTATTTCAATTCTTATGAATTATATTATAATTTTTGAATAATTCATTCGTATGTGCTTGAACCTTTTATCAAATTACTAAGTATTCCCCGGTAGGTTGGCAATATAATATAATTAATATCAACCAATCTGATTAGATTCTACATCTCTTTAAATTCCGGGTAATCAATTGTTTCAAGCAAAATTAAAGATTAGGAAAAAAAAGGAAAGAAAATCCCCAATTTAATCATATAAGTATTACCATCGAATCTATTAAATTTAAAGTAACAAAACTTTAAAAAAAAACATAATACTAATAATAAATATGATGATGATGGAAATTGAAGAAACCAAAACAAAATTAATATCATCTAGATAACCTAGAAATACTCAATAAGATAGGAGAAATGAAATAAAATCTAAAAAGGACAATAATCAACTGCAGCTTAGAATTGTTTAGTCTATTTGTAAACCGATTATTTCTTCAAAGGAATTCTTCTTACCTCATGATATTTATGTAGAATACAATTAACTAGACAATGATTAAGGCTTCTAAGTTTATAAGAATTTATTTAAATAGTACAGACCTCTTTTATCTGTTTCCTACCTGAAGAAGCTAAAATATTTGCAAATCCATTTGGATTAATCTCATAGAGGATTACAGAATTTTGATTTTATTGTTCATCAATTAAACTCACTATAAAGCCAATATTATCACAATATTGCAAATTATTTGAAAGAATATTAAGAAACTTTGAGATACTTATAATAATTTAGCCATTTAAGAAAGAATCCTCAGATCTAATAGAAGAACCATAAGATTTTCTAAAATTTTATAGAAGTTGAATTGAAAAATATTCTTGAGGAATAAGATCCTTATGGCTTTTACAGCTATATAGTAATGTCTTGCGTTGATGATCTTTCAGATGCAAGTATGTTGTAATCAGGTTTAAATGAAAACCTTATCAAAATGATGGGATCTGATATTGACAGTTACTACAATGTCTTGATGCGTTAGGGATGGTTCGATATAACCAATTACTCACAAAGAAATGAAAACAGTCTTGAATTTATAGATATAGTTAAGACTTTATTTTAAACGAATTTTGATCTCTCCAGCATTATGGTTAATGATAAATTATAATTTATTACATTAGATGGCATTAAAATAACTACTAAAATTTCTCCCTAAATCTTCTTCTGCTTTGGTGAAGATGAAGACAATATATTCCCTGGACATAAATCAATTTTAGGATACATTTACTTAACTAAATACACAATGGACGAAAAATAAATTTAATAAATCTTATTATAAAGATAAAATAATCACAAGCCTCTGAATGAATTAGTATACGAAGAACCTGAATAGTCTTTCCAACACTTTTAATATAGTTGTTCTATTTAGCACTTCAAGGAATTCTAAGCTAAACATAACTAAAATAATTACTTGTCGAGACTAGACCCTATTGATACAGAATAAAAAACCTGCAAATTTAAATACATTTGAAAAATTTACGAATTCTAGAATATTTTATTCTGCCTTAATTTCTAAATAAAATCAATTAACCAATAATGGTCTTCATTTGATTTAAAATGAAATGATTGAATTGAATAAAGATGATATCTTAAAATTGAATATAATTTACTAACATAATCTATAAAATAAACTTACTTTATTGTTATTTATACATCTATCTATCATATAAACCTACTTATCTTACTTATTCTTTATAAAAAATCCACCTTAACATTATACTTAATTCACCTATTCTTAATGTACAAAACCATTCTTTATTAATAAATGTTTAATCTCTAAATTATTCATAGGCTGTTTCTATTCAATTATAATAATTTATTTTTATTAGGTTTCTTATGACTGGATGGAATTTCACTTTTAACTCACTCACTATTATTTTAATTTTAGTTAACAATTTTAAACTATAAAAGAAAATAAATTCAATATCATTACTATATTATTTTACTCTACTCATAAGATATATATTAACCTAATCTGTGTCTCATCGCGTATTATATTAAGATATCTATTTCAACTATTTTGAATAAAATATTGCCATCATGATTTATTTAAATTAGCTAAAAGATAAAGAATAAAGATATTAACAAGAGAAAAATGTACTAGGTTTATTAGATAAGATCAAAAGAATTTTCTTAATAGAATGAATATTTATTGCAATAGAATAATAAAAACTTTTAAAGGGGTATATAGATATATATGTACACTAACTAATTATTTATAATTGCTTATCATTTTTTGGGTTTAACACAGCTACAGTAAGTTGTAGGAATACCTCTGTTTAGTAAGAAGGAACAGTTTTAACAATGATTTTACCTTTAGTTTATTTATATATTTGTCAAATATTTTTATTATATTCACAATAATTATTTACATTTATATTTTTTAAACAGCTTTTTATTAGTTTTAAGGATGAATTTATGTGCTGCTGTGTTACTGTCTTCTCGCTTTTTATACCTTTTCTTCTTTTCTAAAATATTAATTTAAAAAATAACATTTATTCTTTACCAATAAAAGAATGAATGAATTACTCTATGACTTTTTATTCATTAATCTTTCTTTTAATGGAGTGTTAAATATTCTTTCTTATCTTCTCAACTTATTTTCTAAAATTTAAAATAGGTTTAGATTTTAAAAATAACAATGATTAATTAATTAATTAGTATTTACAATAATTCTGTTTCCTTCTTTAATTTCTCTACTTCAGATCTACATTTTTATGATTTTTATTATTTAATTTATAATTGAGAGTCTGATCTTTTAGTTTAGAAGCTACCTTCAATTTGTTTACTTTAATATTATTGATTTTATGATTCATATTACTTTGTTTTGTATTATTATAATTATTGATTATCAGTATGTCTAGTAGAGTAATTCTAATTATCAGGCTATTTTGTAGAGTATTTTTAAGTATCATATTGTTTACCATAGTTATTTTAGCTTTCATACTATCTACTTTTATCATTTTAATTATTGCTCAAATAATTATTATCACTTATAAAACTTTTTTAATCGTGGATTGAGTTATTTTTCTTTCTTTTAACTTAATCAGGTTTTACATTTTACTCTTTCATGATTGGAGTATTATATTCTTTTTAAGGTGGACTTCTGCTGTTACTATTGCTTTAATTTCTACTATCTTTTCTGCTACCATTTCTACTCCCGTTTCTGCTTCCATTTTAACTTGCTAAATAGTTATTTTATCTCCTTTTTATTAAAATTATATGATATTATGAATGAAATGAAAATTTAGAAAATATGATTACCTTAAATTAGCTATCTCTTCTAACAATTACTTTTCTCTTGCTAATTAGCTCAATAGTTCAGTTTTATCATAATCATTAAATAATGGTTTTTGTTAGAAGGGAGTGGTAAATATAATATTTTAGTTTTAATTATTTTCTTTATCTACATAGGTTTAATTTGAAGCATTATGAGGGTATTAATATTTTTATTCAGTTTATGAGTATGAATTGTTATTTAAATAAGAGCTTTTCTCTTGCTTTGGGTATTAAAAGTGTGTGTGATAGTTATTTTCATTCTTTTCTAATTAACTCTGATCTATTCCAGATTGAGATTTTTCTAATTCTTTCAGCAACTTCAATTATGAATTTTAAATCCTTTAATCTAAATTTGAAAAAGTATTTTTCAAAATAGATTTTTGTGGTTTTCTCTTACTTTCAGAGTCAACTGAATAATCTTGGTTTCTCTACTACCTATAATAAGAATTAGATTCCATCAAAGAACTATCTTAGATCTTATTATTATAACCTTCATAATCACTATTTTCTGAAGAATTATTGTCATTCTCTAATTCCTTCTTTATTTCAGCTACTCTCCTATTCAATTCCTATGTTTCTCTCTCAAATTTCTCAAAATTTTTATTCAAATTATTCTTTTAAAATTTATTATTCTAATCTTAAGTGCTACAATATTGATCTCTGCTATAATTCGAAGGTATCCTCTCCCCCCTTTCAAAACTATTTAAATTTTATCTCCTATTCTAATTGCTAAGTGTGTGACTACTATTATCTTTATAATATTAGAATAAAAAGCTATCTTAATAATCAATTTACAAGTAAGTATTTCTTCTTTATGAAGCATCATTTTATGAATTATTATATTATTAAATGTTATATAAATGATTTTAATAAGTATTACGATTGCAGCAGCATGATTCATTTTCAGTGTTGGAATTGTGATTATTATTACATGAATGAAAACATTGCTTTGAAATTGGTCTATTATGATCATGATGATGTTGGCAGCAATTACTTGTGCTTGTGCAGGAATGGTGATGACAGTGATTACAACATTTGTTATTTGTACTATTATTTTAGACTTGATAATTAATTTATGAAAGATTTCTATTGTCCAATGCTTTTCCCATAGTATGTGTGATTTATTCTAATTCTTTGTTGTGTTATTAAATATCTAAATCATAGTCATATCCTCCTTAATCTTCTCTCATACTGTCAGTGTAATTTATACTACTTTCATCAGCAATCTTATACTAATTGTTATCTTTGTGATTATTTTAGGAAGAAGACATTAAACTTCTTGATAAATCTAACTCCAATTATTATATTCTTTACTCTATATCCGCAAATGTTTAATCATTTTGTTCTCTTTATTATTCCTCCTACTCTTTTAGGAGCACTTTATGTTTATTACCCTAATTGCTTTAACCTATTTTTGAGTTTCTACCTAAATTTCATCAAGTTTTGTAAAATTATTTTGACATTAATTAATGATCATTTAAAGTATTACTTTATTAAACTTTTTTATATTATACTCCACTTCTTGGTATGTCCTTTATATCATTCTTTGTACCCTCTGTATATAAGAAGTTATTCAAATACATAAAATATGTTTAATCAATTCTTACCATATTTCAATTTTCTATCGGCAAACGAATTATCGGCATATTTAAGCTTTCTCTACTACTTTTTCTAATTGGTATCCTCTTCAGAATCACTAAAATTCAAGGAGTTTATTCTTTCTATTAATCTCTAAATAACAATACATTTTTTATTTGTTAATTGTAAAAACTAATTACATCTTTAAGCGAAGACATTGATTAATCTAAATAGTTTTTTTTCTAAAATTTAGGATATTAATTGTCAAAATTTCAAATTTAATTAAATTGATTGACTGATTGATTGATTAATAGATTAAATAGATGATTTTTAAATGAAAGGTAAATAAAGAAGTATAGAAATACTTAAAAATAATAGGGTATTGTCATCCATCTCAATAAATTATTTATAATTATAAGATAATTTACAATCAATATATTTCAAACACAAAATGTCCAGCTATTATTTAAATTAAAATTAAGAATTTATTTTCCAACATAATTTCATTAAACATTAATTTCTTTTTAGTAATTAATTATTTTCTTAAAAAATATATTTTTAAATTATAATAAATGATTGATTAGTTGATTAAATGATTGATTTTTTGATAGGTAAGAGAGAGCTTTTAGACAATGCTTAGTATGTTATTTAAAATCTATAAAATAATTTAATTTATTCCAATATCTGTATCTGATCATTTTTATATGTTATTTGTCAAGATTATATTATCACTATTTAGGGTACAATTTATTAAAGAAGATATAATAATCTCTCAGAGTTTCTTTATTATCTTCTTCTAAAAATCAATTTGCTTAAGATGGTATTGAAGGTATTTTTGATATGAGTGGTTTAACTGATAATTTTAATTTTAATTTTCTATTAAAGAATAGATAGTTTCTATTTTTATAAGATAAATTTCTGAAATGTATGATTTATACTGTTTATTATTATTAATTTCATTGCTTTTTTAATAGATTTAATTACTAGATTTCATAAAGTTAGGCATTTTCGAAATCCCTAATTTCCATATAATTTAAAGAAATGCATGATAAAACATCTGCTTTTATTTTAATATTGAAATTAGAAATTAAGTTTATTTGTTACAATAATTTAAGATTATATTTTAATCTTTTATGAGGATCTTTAGTTTTTAATATAATTGAGAAGATTAAATCTAAATCTTCTAGATGAATTTATTTATAGATAAAGCTCTTGTTTTCAATGATTTTTAAGCTCCAAAAGATTATTTTATCATAATCTAGTTAATATGTATAGCATTTAACTAAGTCAGTAAAAATATCAGTTATGTATAAGTGCTTTTCTACATACAAGAATTCTCTGATTTCAAGACACCTCTTTAAATAGTAAATTGCTTTCTTGCTATATTTGAATGAAAGGAAGTCAGTCCCTATGCTTTTAATAGTTTCTGCAATGGATTCATGATTTTAGTTATATAATTGCTAATACATATCTAATGCTAATACTTTGTAGTTGTAAGAGTTTTCAAAATTTGTATCAATAAATCTATATCCATTGCCTAATTCTTTGAGCAATTCTGCTACTAGCTAATGTACTTATGGGTATAATTATTATCTTATTTCAAGAGCTTTCAGACAATACTTTACATGCTATTTAAAATCTCTAAAATAATAGTAAGTGATTCCCATTTCCAGCAGCAAAAAATGATTATTTTCATATGTCTTCTTGTCAAGATTATTTAGTTACTTTTTAGAATAATATATATTGATGTATTTATTATTAATCAACTCAAACTAAACTAACTAACAAACCAAAAAGGTTTTATAGTACTCGCTTAATTTTCTATGTTATTCATATTTTTAGAGTATTTCTTTGAGTCTGACTATCTCCTTATCTTTAAATATATAGACTTCTTCATATTAACTGAATAGGTTCTTTCTAAGCTAGTTAGCAGTGACTCTTAATTCTGGATTGCAATTTAACATATAATTATTTAAGAAAGAGAATAATTTTATTCTATCCTTTTCTAACATGCTATATATTTAACTAAATTTCTCCTTCTTTAATTACTTCAGCACTTTTTCATTGATCTATATATCAAGTAAAGCTAGAAAAACTAATCCTAAACAATAAATATCTGCATATTTTAGAGCTAATAAAATATCATTAATCTGATTTCTCTTCCATTTACTCGAAAGCTTTTTAATTTCTGGTGATACATAAAATCTATCAATTTATTCTTATTCTACTTAGCCATGCTTTTCAAATACTTATTCAGCACTTAATAAATTTCTAAACTTGTAATCTCCGTTTGAATTAACAACTATAGAAAATGGATTAATATTTCCATGAAAGTAATTGTTCTCATGTAGCTCAAAAAGTTAAAATAACAATCTATAGAATATATTTACTATTTATTCAATCCTTAATACTTATTTTTATTTTGTATTACTATCTTTAATCATTTTCTCCAGAGATATATCAAAGTCCTCCGTTATCAAAATGAAGATACTCTAATCTTCAAAGTCAAATTCCTCCACATACTATACAACACAATCGAAATACATTAGCTTCTTTAAAGTTTATGCTTCTTATTTCAATCCCTAATATGCTTATAAATCGGAATATGAAATCTTTATTGATACATTTTATTCTAGTTTTTTCTTTACTGCAGATAGATACACAGCCCATTTAGTCTCCTCTATAGGAATATTGTTTAAAAAATTGCTATCTATTTTTTGATTAGCATAACCTTTAACCTAGTAGTTATGCTGACTTAAAAAGATTATCAACTATGGTAAATATTGCCATTTAAAACTCTATTATTCCATTTATTTTCTACCTTAATTAATGTTTTTAATTCAAATTAAAGAATTGACTTTATAATTAATGTTTTTAATAATTAACAACATTAACAATAAGAACAACAACAAAAGCAATAATATTAAGGATATTCTAATGATATTAATTAATTAAAATAATGAAATGGTTATTAAACTACTGATAATTCAATTTTTATTCTTATTTATATCTATAAATAATATGACTGACAATTTTCTAATTAAAATTTGTAAATAAAATATATTCTTATGATTGATTTTAAAAATCATAATATAAATAGAAATGATACATCCATTTAATACAGAGGGAAGACTTTAAAAAATCAATAGAAAATAGTTAGTGTAAAAAGATAATATACTATTATTATAATATTGCATAAAATAAATAAACCAAAATAAAATAAAAACTGAATAGATATAATGTTAGAGCTCTTAAAGTGGGACAATAAAAGACTAATAAAAATACTCTTTATAGTCTAGTTTTTTGTTAAAATTCAAATTTTGTAATCATAGCATTTTTTTGGATAATTAATGGAGGAGTTAAATTATTTATTTTAATATTAACCTAGGGTCAAAAGAGGTTGAATTTTAAGGATATTAAATTAGTTTTCTTATACAAGTTCTGATTTACAACATTTTAGAATTAATAATTTAATAGAATATAATAATTTTTATATTAGGAATGCAATATAGATAGATTAAATTTGCTTCATTATTCTTTAAGTAATAATCTATAAGGTCTAATACTTTATTTAGCATATTTTTCTTCAACTGTATAATAATTAGGTCTTCCAATAGGACTTCTTACATGTTTTGGATTAACTCTGCATTAAAACATAAGATTATACATTTTATTACCTAATTTGAAAGGTTTACAATATTATTGAGAGCTCTCTTACCCTTCAGGTAAATCAGACAAGTAAGTATTCATTTTACTTCCATTTTTAATTAATTATCCTGTTAATCTACACTTATCTCCACCATATACATTCCTAAATCCTGGTTTTATATAGGCTTCAGAGCCTTTAGAACCTGAAATATATTAGCATGCTTCTATACCAGTTCCATGATAAAGTACTATCCAAACCTCTTCTTTAGAGGTTTAGCCAAACCATTCAGAGCTTTCCTTTAGCCAATTTGAAACATCAATACCATAACCTTTATAACCAACAGGGAAATAATATCTTTAAGGGATTAATTTGCTCTCATCAAAGCGAGGAAGTGATCCTCTATAATCAACATAATTTCTATGCCATTCTGGCCACTCCATGTTATACTTTTCGTTAAAGTAATCATCTCTAATTTCGAATTAATCAATTAGAGACTTTACTTAAATTGAAACCTTTTTAAAGACTTTTTCAAATTGTTATTTTCCTTTTTATAGAAAATTATCTATGTCCTAATCAGTAGATTAAGCCACATAATGATTAACAATCACTGAACCTTTCTATATACCAATTATGATAATCCTATCTTTAGATACTTAATATTACTATGAAGCTGCATCTATAAATTTTTAGGTAAATTCCTCCTTCTTCCTTTCATCTTGAATTAGTTAATCATAATTCAGCTCTTTACTATCTTCTATACTTACATTTAAATACTTGAGATTATCTTACTATCCTGTTAACACCATTTATAGCTAAAATAATTTGGCAGAGTTCATTTATTTATCTGATTCTTCAGAAATTTAAACTTAGTGACCTTAGCTTCTCAAATGCTTAAATAATACTCCTTTGAGAATATCTTTTGAATCTTAAGGAGAAATGTTTGATAAGCTTACATTATTTTTTTGAATTTTCTATTCTATTTTTTTCATAATTTGAGTTGATTGGTTTTCCATTTATTAAACTATTTCTGGTTTGACTGCTATTGCCTATTGAGTTAATTTATAATTACAAACAAAATTAACACAGTCTTCCGAAATTTTTTTTATATGAGAATTAAGGTTTAGGACTTTTCCTTCCAGCTTTTTCCATAACTATGTTATTTATAAATCTTTTTTCTAACTATTTTATTTTTAGATGACCATTTCTTGTTCTTCGTCACTAGAAATATCTTCTTCACTATCCTCACTTTATTAGCTACTTTCATCATAATTAGATAATTCCTATTGCTTTTGTTCTTCTTCTTACTCATCATCTTTTTCTTCTACTTCTTTTTAATCATAGTTTTGATTTATTTTTGAGAACAAATTCTCTGACTTAGAATGTAAAAAGGAAGATTAGAAAATATAATCTGCAATTGACTACTCTTCTATCAATTCTTCTTTTTACTCTTTTTCTGCGTCTTGAGAGAAATTGTAAAGGCTAATATATTATTAATAATCTATGATTTCACCTTAGACCTTTGGGTATTTAAATCCTTTAAGATGCTTTTATTAATCTGTTGGCACTTTAATAAAGACGACCTCTATGCATTTCCTCAATCTCTACTTTTTATTTATTCTACCTTCATTGTAGATCATTTTAGTCTTGCATTTGTGCAGAATAGTAGAAACACCTACAAATCTGTTTCTTAAAGTATGATAGACCTTATATAATTTAGTGACAGATTCTTTATTACTTGCCCTAATAAGGATAGAATTAATGTTTTCAGTATCTTTATTACCCCCAAGAAATTTTTTAGCTAATTGTTTGAGTAAATATGAGTAGAAGGTGCGTTAGTTAATTTCATAAAAAGGGCATTTTTCAACTAATTTTGAATATGATGTGTTTTTTTATCCTTCTTTTTGCTTAAAGGTATTATCCTGATTGATTTATTATCTCTTATTTCCTTTATGTTGTACATTAGAATCTCCTTCCTTATTCTTATTGGCCAATTTATTATTATTGGCAGGTTTATAATAAGGTTTCTTTTCTTTTTAATTTTGGTTTTCTCTAAACATTTAATAAAAGGGATTTCAATACTTTTTAATTGATATATTTTATTATTATTTTTTTCCCTATCTATTTAAGTATTAAAATAAATCTTTGGTCATGCTAAACAATATCTTACTTTACAGAAATTTATTAATTTAATAAACGATTTATGATTAAAAGTATTTTATTATTTTGGTAATAATTTAAATTAAATACAAATAAACTATTATCAGTATTTCAATATTTATTTATAATTATTCCTTCTTTTAATTGTTTTAAAGGCGTAATTATTTTACTCTTTACCTCTATTATTGTTTGTAAGAAATCAATTCTATTTCCTAAAAAAATTAAAGGGATTTTGTTTTACTTTTTAATAGTTATTGTTATTAATTTTCTACTTTTCTATTTAAACCACATTTAGTAGAGAGTTTCTTCATTCAAATAAAATTAGTCATAAAATAAAAGAAATTTCTGATTAAAAGTATTTTGTTATTTACTAACAATTTAAGCTAAAAATACAAATAAACGGAAAACAAGAGAATTTATTAATAATTGACCTAATCATTTTTAGAGAAGTTAAAATACTTTTAGAGTTTTATTATTTATTCATTATAATTTCTTCTCTTAATTTATTTTTAAAGAGTAACCTATCATTTTTTCTGTTGGACTCAAAAAAGAAGAGAAATAGAAGAAAATTATAATAAATAAGCAATAAAAGCATTAAAAATATTTGTTAACTTATACTAACCATAACTATTTTATAATAAAAATAAATAAAATAAAATTGTTATTTAAGTTTTGATTGAGATGAAGAGAATATTAAAATACTTACTTGATTCTACCTTTTTGAAGAAACAGTCTATATATCGATATTGATAGAAAAAGGATGTTTAGATAAATTTTCCCCTTTAATTGCTTATAAAGACTGGTATAGGATGTTTAGATAAATTTTCCCTTTTTACTGCTTTTAACGACTTGTAAAGCAATAAATGAGCTATCTACTAATAAAAAAAAGTAAATTATTACTATATATTGTTTTAATTTAATCTTTACCTAAAGTGTTCTATTATAAAACTCATTCTTTTTTTCGATATACTCTCATTTCTATCAGATTTAAGACACTCTAAAACTTTCCTTAGTTTTCCTTCGATATTACAAACATAACTTGAAAGTTTTTTAATTAAACAAATATTCATAAGGATTATCCTCTTAACAATTTTTCATAATTAAGAAAGGCATTAAGATTTATTAATAAATTTAATTTCATATATTCCATTTATTTATTGATTTATTGTACACACTCGCTAACCCAATACTTTTCATTTTGAAAATTTTTTGCTCAAATTTGTTCATTTTAATAATTTCTTAACAAAATTTATTTATCATTAAGCTTATCTTCCTGAATAATCTTATCTTCCTGATAAATAGAAATGAATTACCTTAACATTATAAATGAAATTAAAGTATCACAATTTTCTTTTTTTAAAAATTTATTTTACTTTTAATTAAGTTAATAATTTAAAATAAAACATTTTTTATTTAAAGAATTATAAAAATCTAAAATTTAATTTATTAATATTTTATTTGATTTTCTAACGATGAAAATTGATTTTAAAAGCTATAATATGTTAAGTATTAAATAGAAATAAAACAAATAGAAAAGAGTAAAATTAGAATTTGGTTAATTTAATGATGATGATGTGATTTTTGGATAAAAAAACTAAATGAGCAGATTCTGGAAAATGAATTAGGATTTGAGTGGAGATGAAAGGAATGAATATAGAGATGAAATGATTAATAAGTGATTAGTTACAGTAAAATATAAAATTAAAATGTAGAATGTATATAACAAGAATTGAATGATTAATTATTAATTAATTTAAAATAACAAAAGCAAAACAAATTTATTCAATTTAATCTTTTTAAAATCCAATCAATTGTGTCTCTATTTATATCGTATATTTCTGGTTCTTGCCAAATATTGTGCCACACTTATGGATAATATTTAATTGTTTTATCTTTAGAAGGAGACTTTTACTCCAAATCGAATCCAACAAATGGGTCTACTACTTTTTCAAGATCTCCTAAAATACACAAGAAAGGGCATTTAAACTATTCAAACGTTTGACTAGAATTATATAGCCCTTAAAATACACTAGAAATAGACCTAAAGGGAGAGTTTTTTGAAAATTATAAAGGATCTTTTTTAATTAATATTTCAGCATCTAAGTATTTATTAGAATTCCATGCACCCGAACTGATAAAGTTGGAATTAGGCATTAACTTTCCAAGCATAGTAGCCAAATAATATAAGGCTTTATATTAAAGTGGGAAAGGTTGAATAGCAGGTGCATACATAATGATCCCTTTAAACCTATCAGGATGTTTCAAACCTACTTGATAAGAAAGCATACCACCTAAACTTAATCCTCCTAAGAAAACTGGAATACCTTTTTCTTAGTATTTATAATGCTAAACAATTATTTACTAGTAAAACTCTTCAAAGTCGTCTACCATTTAATCAACAGATTCAATAAATCCTTTTGGTCCTTCACTCAACCCAAACCCTCTTTGATCATAACCAATAACTTCAATACCTTCACTTGCTAATTATCTACCAATATGCTAAGCTCTCTTCATATGACCATTGAATCCATGCATTAATATCAAGACAGCTTTGGTCTTGCCTTGAGCTGGTTCTCTGTGAACACTAATCTTATATTTATTTTCGGAAACTATAAAGTGAATTACACCCATCTCACTGAATCCTTCCTATCCTACCCCAGGGACAATTAAATCTTATGGGGATTAGCCCGCTTGAGGGATTTTCATTATTTATTAGCAATATTCTTAACGTAAAGCTTTTGTCTAATGGAAATTTTAAATCATCATTTATATATTATTGTATTGTTATAGTTTTTTAATTTTCTTTTTAAATTTTTTTTGTTTTTTTTTTTTTGGAAAATTATTTATGTTAGTAATTGATGATCAAAAATATTTGTTTGTCAGTCTGAGTGCAAATAAATCAGATATTCATGAAAATAATTGTAATTAAGATTGCGCAATAATTAGAGTTTGTTTATTTTGATCAATGAACAGAATAATATCTTCCTATTTTTTGATCTACTTTTATATTTTAATGTAATTAAGCAAGAGGTGACTCAAGGTTGCAAAAATATAAACTTTCTGACACTAATTTTAAAACTTACTCTAAATAAGTGATGTATACTTTTTTACACTCTTAAAATTCACTACTAAATAAATAATAAATAACTAACTTATTCGTGCAGTCATTCTATTTACATCAAATCAACAATTTTAATGGTCTATATTCTCACTTTCATTTTAAAATTGGATCTCTCAAACTTAATTAACAGTAACAAATTGCATTCATTTTATATGAATTTCGATAATTTAATTTTTACCCTGATTTCATAGATATTCATTTTATTATTTTATTGGTTTGTTTAATGTAAATTAAATCTGTAAACGACTTAATAGCGTAAAAAATTTATAGTTCATGAGTAGATTCAATTAATTTGATTATCTAATTTCCAAATTGTGAAATTTATTTGTTTTTATTCTTTCTAGTATAATTTACAGGTAAATTCAAGAGTGTTTAATCGAATTTCAAGATTTTATTTAATTCATTAAGCTTTTGAAATTTCTTTTGAGTAAAATTCTGAAGTTTTTTCATATAAAAAAAAATGTATGGTAATTTTTTCATTTGGAATGAGTAAATTCTAATAGTTAATTTACATAAATTCTGTAGTTTTTATGATTATTAACTTTTGATCCTTAAAATTATTAATTTACTTAATTTCAAATTTAAATATCCTGAAAATAATAAAAGTTATTCAACAACAAAAAGATAAAAATAGATTACTTTTCAATGAAGAATAAATATTATTATTTTCAGCAAGTAGCTAATAAAAAATTAAATACTTAAATAAATGCAAAATAATTCTATAAAAAAGGAATAGGTTAATTAGTTAGTTAGATGATTTTAATTGAAGAGGATAAACAATAAAAAACATATGAATGCAATATTAGTTTTATATAATTATAAAGAAGCTTTTTTTGAATAAAGATGAATTGATTGATTTGTTTGTAATGACTAGGGTTAATTTAATTCTTAACTGATCAGAATTTCAAGATAAACATAATAGCTTAGTAGAATAAGGGTAGGACTGAATCGTGAGGAGCATGGTACTAGATGTTAAGAGCTCCATTCATCTTATCGATAATTATATCTAATAAAAGAGGCATTTCATTAATTAATTTACAAGAGAAGTTGATCATTTCTAATATGGAATAGTTGAAAAATAAATTAAATTGAGTTTATCTCAAAACAACATTTAATAGTTTTACCGATTCCTTGAGGATTAGTTTAAGAATTTACGAAGTAAACATTATTGTTGGCCATCTTCTTAACAAGCTTTATTGATTAAAAATAAAATTTTATTTACTGCATTCATTTTTTAGAAATTTACTGTATCTCTATCAATAATAATAGGAATTTTATCAGCCTTCTTGACCATTCTAGGAGAATATTCACCATATTATTAGATAGTTAAAGGAGCGCCAGTAGCAAGAATAACTGTAAGACTGCAAGGAATTGCCATTTGGAAGACATCGTGATTAGTTTTTATCATGGTATTAACTAAGAAAGGACTGGTTAAAGGGCCATTATCAATTTAACCATTGCAATCTATTTCTACTCTAGTTGTACTGGTTTATCCAGGATGAACCTAATAAATGGTTTTATAAATAATTAAAATACAAAAATAAACAACAATTTTAAATATTTACTTATCCTAATCTGCTAAGATCCATATTAACGGCATTAATCTTAAATTTGTTGGGAGCAAACTTAATAGCGAAATCTGAGAAAGTATTAGTACCAAAGCGATTTGAAGCTTATATTTCTAAGAACATTGAATTACCTTCTCTTTAGAAAGCACAAGCAATGTTTAAACCATTGACTTTATTGTTCATGGAGAATTTGTTTTCATTTACACATTCCTATTTTACAAAAAATTTTATTGAAATTTTTATTTTGAATTTAATAGTTATTTATTACACTAAAGGGAATCTTAATGTTTGCTGCTTTAACTTAAGAGTCATTAGCGAAGAAATCTATAGGGTTGCTAGGATTAGCACTATTTTCATGTACATTATTAACATTGGCTGCTTGAGGAGGTTAATTATATGTTTATTAAATCACTTGTTGAGGTTATGGGGCAGTGCTAGCTCCTCCAATCAAATCTTCATCATCATCGAGAAGATTTACTGGAGCTTTAGTTTAAGGGGGTGGCTAGTAAACTTATTACTTTGGTTACACAACAGGGGGAGGTTAATTATATGTTTATTATTAATATTGAGGAGGAGGAGCATCAATGATATCATCATCTTCGTCTAATAAATTTTTAGGTTAACTAGTGACAGCAGTTGAAGGAGTTTAATATCCAGTACTACCTTAGTTTACTTGCATTTAACTACTAAAATTACTAGTTTATTGCGTCTATTGCGATTGTGTTTATTCGTCTGTTATTTTCATTTCACCTCCATAATAATCATTGTCAGCTACTTATTCATTCTTTAAGAAGAATTCATCAGCAGCATCTATATCAACCTTTGGATAAATTAATAAAAATTATTATAAATCCATATATTAAATAATAAATAGAATTTACATTTTCATCTAATTCCTTTTGATTGATAATATCTCTTAAGTGCTTAACGAATTACTCTGGGGGTTTATAATAAACTGAAGATAAAGTACCAATATTATCAACGAGCTTATCGAGTAAGGCAGTTTCAAGGATATAAGTATTATCAGAAATTTCAGGGCGTTCACTATACACAATTTTCTTAGTAAGTTCAGGACTTTGACCAAGTAATCTCCAATAAATAAATCCTCTGTCTCTAATATCAGGATTTTCACAGTAATTTGTAGCCTATTACAATAATTTATGAACTAATTCGTAGCCATCTTGAGGTCTCATTAGGAATAATTTAACACAACTTGTTAAGATCTAGTGTTAAACAATTGCAGGTTCTTCAGTGAAACTACATTTAAAAAATATTATTTAGAATTAATTTTGTTAATTTATTATAAAATAATTAATTACCTCTTAACGAATTCTTCAAGTAGAAGACCAGAGTTTTCGATGGTATCAACATATTCACCAATAATCCAAATCATAGCAGCCTTAGCTTCAGGGTTGTCAAGAGTCTTGAGATTATCGCAAATTTCTTTTAACAAACCTTCATAATCTTTGGGATATTTTCTAAAAATATCTCTAATAACAATAATTGTTTCTTAAGTAACATATTCATCCTTTGATCTAAGGCAATCTCTCAAAACTTAAACACACTTTGGAGCTGCTTTATCTAACTTAATGGCACATCTACCAATAGCTCTAATAGACTTTCAATAAAAATTTATTTTAATAAAACATTTTTATGAAAAGTGGAAAATTAATAAAGTAAGTAATTAAATAAATAAATAAGTAGGTATACCTTCTTAGCAATTTCAACATCTACTTCAGTTGAATATTCCTTGAGTTAATGAAGAATTTGAGGAATGTTATCGATATTGGCAAGACGGATAAGGATTTCAATTTTCATAACCTTGATATAAATAGGATCATTGAAATTACAGAAAAAGAATTTTATTTCCTTTTCAATAATAATAGGTCTCTTCTACAAAATTAAGTTAATATTCTTTAATGCAACATAAACGATTTCAGGTTCCATATTCAATAAACTAATCAAAGGACTGGTTAACTTCTTGCAATAATTAATAACCATTTCGGGATCAGTAAGGTAATCTAAATATTTCATAATAACTCTAGTAGCACTCAAAATAACACCAGGATTGCAATGTGATAATCTAGGAACAACTCTTTCTAAAATACTAAATATTTATTTTTAAAAAATATTAATTTTTGAATCTATTAGGCTAATTAAATTAAGTTTTTAATTCTCATTAATACACTCTTAAAAACTAAAAATTATTTAATTAATAAATTGATTGATTATTTTGCATTATTTTAAGGCTTTTAAAATATTTGCTCAATTTATTTAAATTTTTTTAATTTATTGATTGTTTTTTATGTTGAACTCTTGTATGAGTTATTTTTAATTCTGTTTATTAAAGAAGATAGATAGATAGATACTCATTGTGAAGAGATTAAATGCTATGTTAAAACTTGGATTGTCAGATTTCCTCCAAAAAATTTAAATTAAATATTAGCTCTTCTCAAATAAAATTTTATATCAGATTCAATCTATTATTTCACAGATTCATTTATTCTTCATAATATTTTTTGTTTAAAGTAACAGCGAGTTATACTAATAAATTTATAAAGAAATTAAATGGATACTCTTCAGCTTCTTTGCTGTCATCAGGACGGTAAAGAGCGAGAGCGTCTAGGATATAAATTATACCCCATTCATTGCATTCATTCATAGCAGTTCTCAATTTTTATACTTTAAATTTGTTTAATTCGAGGACACTTTCACCCCTAATATCTTAAATTTGCATTTAGGCACAAACAGCGTTGGCAATAACCATGGCATTACCATCATTGAGAAGGTATTCTAGTTGCTAGAGGAAACCCTATTCAACAACTAATTCAGGATATGTTTCATAAATCTTTGCTATGCAAATTGCTGCTGTTTTACGAACGTAAGGGTCTTAATCCTTAATTGCTTTCTTCAATGCATCCAACAAGTATTCTATAATTGTCTTTACACGAATACAACCCATAGTTCTAACTGCTAAACTTCTTAATAGAGGATTTGTAGGATCGGCTGCATCCTTTTATTAGAATATTTATTTTAATTATCTTCATTCTTACTCTTTTTGTAAAAAAATTTATAAATTAATAATGCTGATTTACACTTCTGAATGAATTGATGGCAAGAATAACCAAATCAGGTTTAGATTTTGCATAATTAATGATGTAAAGATAAATTAATTTCTTTAATTCAATGTTCTTTGTCATCATATTTCTCAATACGTGAGGGAAAAGCATGGATACATCTTTACCTCTAGTCATCGCATCAATAATCTATCATTAAATAGGTGAGTTAAATAAAGCTTTAATGAAATAAAGGCTAATTGAATTAATTATAAACTATGCAATGTCTAAAAGACTAGTACTAGCCTAATAAATTAATTATGAATTAACAATCGAATGAGCATAATAACTTCAATCTATTATTAAATCTTTCAATTGCATAATTTATATAAAATTAATTCTATTTTTGCTGATGTAATTTAATTTTTTACTTTTCTCACAGCTTCTTTTTTGATATTTTCATTATTATTGATCAAATCATCCTATAATTCCTAAATTTCATTCTTTTTAACTATGACAGGTGCTTTTGAGCCTGGCTTAGATGAACCAATTGTTGCCATTTTTCAATATCTTTAATAATTTATTCTATTTTCTAAATACTTAATCTTTCGATTGTTTGTTTGTTGTTGATCAAATACTGCCTGACTGACTATTTATCGTAACCCTTTGCCCTAAAAGAATAATTTGATTATTATTTATGAGTTTTTTGTAATTACTTTATTTATCTAACAATTTTTATTTTAAGAAAATTTATTTTCAAAAGATTTCTTTTATTCTCATCTAATAAATTGAATTGAAAAGAAAGGGAAATGAATGTATTTTTTGTTTTTTTAATTACTTTCTATTAATGTATATAGACAAAACATAATTATCAGTCAGTCAGTCAATGAATGAATGAATAATGAATCAATGATTCTGTCAGTCACTATTCTATTTGTATTTGTAATGATTTAATTATGTATATATATACACACACATATTTATTTAAGTCAAACACAAACAATTCTATTGTCATCAATCTTAAAATCAAAAAGAAGCTTCTTTGAATTTTATCAGATTTCTTCTAAACACACAGCTACCTACACAAACAAACAAGAGATTTTGAAAATTTTTATGAATTCAAACTAAACAAAAATTTTTGTTTCTGTGCTGATTAATATCTTTTTAATGAACTAACAAAGGTATAATTGAAATCTTGTGGTTGGATATTATTAAATTTCTTTTAAATTTCATTGAAAAAAAAAGAATTTAAATTGATTAGCATTCCTTTGATAAATGGGTTAATTCTTGAGTATTTATTATTAATAATTATTTGTCACACTCATTACTACTACATTATATTATAAAAGGATTGATCTAAATTATTTCTTTTGTAGATGTTCAGTAAACAATATAACTGACTACCAATTTTTTGAGCTTTTTAACCTATATCTTTAATAATCTTCCATCATGGCTATCTATCTTATTCAAACTATTATAAAAACAAATATTTAATTAATTAATAAGTAAAGAGAATATTACAATAATGACACAAAGATATAGTTTAAGTTAGTGCATTTTCTAATTTATTAACAGAAATTCTACAGCCCTTCATATCTAATTTAGTTCATCCTTTTTAATATAAATATCAAAATTTAAGAAATTAAATAGTTTAAATTCACTTTTATTACATTAAATACAAATTTAATGTCTTCAAATTATGACACTATGAAATTCCTTTGGTTAACCCTGTTAATCCTCCACATTTTATTTTATTCTACCTTTTATCAATCAGATATATTTATAATAATAAAACAGATGAAATATCATATTGAATGAAATTTGTTTACATCAATAAAAGAGATATACTCACTAAATTCTTGCAACAAGCAATCCCCTCACCTAGTCCTTTTACTCCATTATTTCCTATTTTATTTCCACTTTTAATAACAAATTAATATTTTATTGTTAACTTATTATTAAATTTATACTCTAAGCATAGAATTAATGTATTCAGATTAACACATTATCCTATTCCTAAACCCAATCCTTTAGCTCCACCATTTCCAATTATATTTAACCTAATCAAATTTCATTTTAAAAATATTTTAACAATTTTTTAATAAATTCATTACTCTAAGTCAAGAGATAAATGAATAAGGTTAACACACTAGCTGACTCCTATTCCAATTCCAGATCCACCAATTTCTTGGATTGAATTTTTTCTTAAAAAAGAAATTAATGTTAAATTTAAAAAAAGCATTTAAAACTATACTTAAAGAAGAGTGTAAGAGAACTTAAATTTGAACAAAATTCACCCAAACTCTATCCTAATTTTGAAGTTCCTGTATCACCAAGAGAGTTATTACTTTATCAAAATGATAAATAAATAAGTGATACAATTTAAAGGAATTTAGTAATTACTCAACGTTGAGATTTAAACTATCTAGTAAAGTACATTAAGAAATACCTTCTAATAATTAAATAACCAGATCTGCTCCAAATTTATGACTTCTTTAAATAATTAAATTTTTTTTTTTTTATCATAAATTATAATTTTATAATTAAATTTTCTACTCTATATTAATGGATAAAGATTTAAGATTCTTGTAATTTTAAATACCACTAACAAGACCTTTAATTTACTCTTTACTTATTTTATTTTCACTTTTTATATATTCAAAAAATTTATTAAGTACTATTAATTAATATTATAAAGGTAATATACACAAAATTTAGATTTATTTAGGTTAATTGAGAACAATCTTAATGGGTTAACTTTTAGTTTAAAAAAAATAGTTTTTAATTTTTGAATATCTGATATTTGTATTTTACATCTTCAATACTATTTATAGTAGCTGAGTATCCTGTTTTCATTTTATTTTTAAATAATTTTTAAGATTCCTTTTACAAAAAGCCTTAATAAGATCTGCAACTAAATAAATTTTTAATCCTAAAAGGTAGCTTTAAAGTAAACCCTCGATTATTATATATCGCTCCATTCGACTGAATTAACTCTTTAATTTTATTTAAATTTGATTGAAATTTAATTAAAACAACTAAACATGCTGATTTATTATATAAATCCAATTTTGAGTTAAAAGGAGTAAATTAACTAATTTTGATTTAATTATTTTTCTTTATACCAAATTTAGCCTAACATTCTAATTTTTATTATTTAATTAAATTGCTAATGTTTTAGAAAGAGAATAGCTGATATTTTAAAGAAAAATATAAATTTATCATAACCAAAAAATGTGATAGAAGTTTAAAATAATTATAGAAGACATATTTGGACGAAATCTTCATATATTTCTTATTTCTTTATTCTAACAAACAAGTAAAAAAGTTTAATTTCTTCTAAAAATTTGTTTATTTTATAGTAGGATAATAAGAATTAATTTGATTTATTTTTAATAGTAATTGTAATTTAAAATTCAGAAATAAAGTTAAGAAAAAGCAAACTATTGAAATAGAGTTATGCATTTGATAGGATTGGATAAACAAATATGGGTAGGTAGGTTTGTTGGCTGGTACATTGATAGTTTGAATGAATATTTACAAGGTAATATAAGATAATAAGATTTAAATATTTAATAGGAATATAAATATAATTAGTATAAATTGAAGGATTAATTTTAATTTCATAAGTATCAACTGTCTATCTATCTTTCTTTCTTTCTAAT
Source organism: Tetrahymena borealis (assembly GCA_000260095.1). Classification (NCBI taxonomy): domain Eukaryota; phylum Ciliophora; class Oligohymenophorea; order Hymenostomatida; family Tetrahymenidae; genus Tetrahymena; species Tetrahymena borealis. Next base: position 224,108 of record JH651248.1, on the reverse strand, counting down.
TTAAAATTTTTTATTGACTCAGATGATATTTAAATATACCATCAATAATCATCAGCATCATATATTTCCCAACCACCTTAAACAACTTTTTAAGAGGCATAAACATAGGGATCGTTAAAACTAATTTCTTTTTATTTTAAGTTATCTTCATATTCGATTTTAATAAGAGGAGATTTGACGAATAGTAGTCTATATGTTTTTCCTTATTCTGGGATAAAGTTATGAGTGTGTTGTATTTATTATTAATTGAAAGGAGAACTAGCTATTCTATTAAGTTCTTCTAAATGAGTTAGACTTCTTACTCTTATTTACTCTTGGGTTTGAATTAAATTTTAATCTGAATGTACTAAGTTACTTTATTAAGGCTTTTGAGAGATTTATTTCTCTGGAAAAGCCTACTCATAAATATTTTAGTGTCTGCTGTTTTCTAAGTTTATGAAAAGATTATCTTGCTTCGATTGAAAGACATTTTGTTAACTTTAATTATTTTTTTTAGCAGACTCTTATTTATTGATTATATTAGAACTCATTACAGCTTTTGTAAAGCTGCTATTTAGATCTATATTAGTTGCACTCTTTATATAATTATTTTTATCTCTCCTTGATTGCCTAGCTAGGAATCGTTCTTTAAAATAACTAAAATCGAAGAAAAAATAAGGATTTCTAGTAGTATTTATATTGAATCTTTATAATATCAATTTATAGTTCAAGTAAATGTATATGATATTTTCATCATAGATGATACGAAAGTTCTCATCATAAATTCTAATATTATCGCCAGATATCGTAATTTACTCCCTATATTTTCTAACTAGTGGAAATTGAGATTATATTTTAAATATAGACTGCAATCCATAAATGAAAAGGGCTATTTAGTTAAGGGAGAATAAGAATTGCTGCTATTAAACTTAAGTGAGGAAATTCCACTTCTTCTTGAAGAGAATATAATTCTAATAGGATTTTTCTTGCTTATTGCTTTTCTTGTTATAGAAAGGGATTTCTATTTTTTCTAGCTCACCATTTATAGACCAATTAGGATATGTATGATTAATCACCCTCAAATTATAAATCATTTCTACTTTTCTCTTCTTTAAATTCAATAATATATTCTCTCTATTTTCTAGCTCTTCATTCACTTTCTTTTAATCCTTCTTCTACTTTTCTAAGTAAACTTTTAAGAGTTCTATCCTCTTTCTTTTAAGAGCATTAGTTTCTTCTATCTCCTTAGATAAGTTTTGGAATAGCTATACATTTTCTTCTTATTCTAAGAGTTCGTCCTTCACCTCGCAGTATTTCTTTTGTAATATGCTAATCCTCTCAATTGCATTTAAATTAACTAAATCTTTAAATTTTTCTTATACGGTTTTTTTAAGAGTTTCTTACTATTCAACTATGAATTGCCTTTATACATCCATAACCTTAGCTGGTACAAAAACATTTCTCACTTTTTTATAACAACCATAGCACTTCAGATCATCACTGGTAACACCACAACGGATGCATTTCTAATTCATTTTATAATCTTCTTCTATAATTGTAAAATTGTCCTTGCTTAGATCCTTTATAAAAAGCTAAATCCTTTGACTATAAGTGCTTTTATGTTGCCCTTATTAAAAAGAATGAATGAATCAATCTATTTTTACAATACTTAAAGAATTGTGAAGTACTTAAAATGTTTATAATTTTTTTAATTGTATTACAAATCAAAATAAAGATCACTTACTATTTAATCAGAGTACTAATGAAGAATGAATGAATAAATAAATAAATCATTAAATAAATAAGCTATATTAGTAGCTACACTTTTACTAATTCTTCTATATTAATCCAATTGTTTATACAATAATTGGAATTAAATTATCCATCCAAATCAACATAATATTTAGATGAGATTATCAAGTATTTTCTCTTCCATGATGAACTTTTTATTCTTTCTTTCTATTCTAAATTAATTTTATCTTAAATCTGAAATAACTATATAGAACTAATCAAATTTAGAATAAAAATTATTCAAAATTCTTCTAAATCTCTTTGTAATCTTAAATTAAAATAAAAAAACTGGACAACCGGGGCATCGATCCCCGTGCCTCCTGAATGCAAATCAGGCGCTCTACCATTTGAGCTAGTTACCCTCGTTAATATTTTGGCTTGAATAATCTCCACATATTTAAGGCAAAAAAAAATCTGAATGGCCAATTCATTTTCTTTACATTTTTACATAGAATTTTAATAAATTCAATCTCTTACTTTAAAAAAATATGGATAACCGGGGCATCGATCCCCGTGCCTTCTGAATGCGAACCAGACGCTCTACCATTTGAGCTAGTTACCCCTATTCTTAATAATTGAAAGCAAATTTCTAAAATATAAACTGATTAGTTTTATGAATTTTTGCTGGATTTTATCATAATTAGTGTGTTGTTTATTGGTTGATTTCCAAAATAATTAACTTTTCATTAAGGGATTTTAAATACTAACCACTCTGCGCTTAATTAATTTAATTTGAAAGCAACTATTATAAATTAGCTATCTTTTGATATCTTTTCTAATGAATTTTGTATGTATAATTTTCATTAATTTATATAAATAGAGCAATCTTCTTAACACTAAGAAAATAATATCTACTTTACTTCAAAAATAGAATACTTTTAATCAATTTAAAGTAAATTAGAAAAAGAAATTTAAATATTGAGGATCTGAAAATAAGATGGAAGTACCTGAATAAAGCGAGAAAAGAATTTTAGTAGTTAATGTAGAATGTGAATAAAAAACTCTAATTTAGAAATAAATTAATATCGATATATCATATCTTACATTTGACAGATTCCTACGAAAACTTTTAAGAAATGTTCATATTCCTGTTAAAAATCAATCAAATGCTATCATGAAATTAGAACATTTGGGCTTACCTCTTATCATCACCAATGATTTTGATCTTTAATTTATTGTAAGAAGCTAACTTCTTAATAATGAACCTATTAAAGTATCCCTTAGTTTTACTCAGCAAGGCCAGCAAACTAAATAATAAATAGTCTTCAACGAAGAAGGAGAAAAAATAAGTAAATATTAATTATATAACATTAAGCACATTAAATAATTTGAAAAATAAAATAATATCCTAGCTAGATTTATGATATTCAATTCAATAATATATTTAGATTAAAATATATTATAACAACTTTTTTAAAAATTTAATTTTTAATTGATAAAATTCTACATTTTTATTTAATAAATAAATAAATTATTTTTTCAAACAATGTTTTAAAATAATACTTACTATATAGATATTTTAGGAAATAATCATAAAAATAATTATTTATTTATTTTTAAAAGATGAAGAGTTTGCTTTAAATGAACCAAGTGATCCAAGATATGTAAAAAAGCAAAAAAGAGGGAAATCAATTCTAAAAGATAAAGTTAATAGAGCTTCTACATTTACAGCAGGAGTAGATTAAAAAGATTAAGATGAAGAAGATTAAGCAATTATTTGTGCATTTTGCAAGGAAAGTATTAATGACTTAGAGTATATTAAAAAGTTAGGATGGTTCTATGGCCCTTTTAAGCATAAAAAACATGATTATTATGTACATTTAATGTGTGCAATATGGACACCAGCTGTTTACCTTCACGAAGAAACAAATAAAATGATGAATATAAAGAAAGAAATTTAAAGGTCAAATAAAATTATGTGTAAATCTTGTGGTTTGCTTGGTGCTGGTTTGGGATGTAAAGTGATTAATTGTAAATAAAGTTTCCACTTTAAATGTGCTTTGAGTGATAATATAGAAACAAGATTAGATCATTAAAATTATGAATTATATTGCCCAGTTCATGGGCATATCTTGGATGAGAAGATAGAAGATGAAATAGAAAATGTTCATTGTGAAAAATGTTAAATAGATGAAAATGAAGATTTGATTCTTTTGTGTGATAACTGTGATAAGGCTTTCCATACATATTGCTTGAAAAATAAACTAGATTCTATACCTGAAGGAGACTGGTTTTGTCCTGAGTGTGATGATAAAAACCCTAGAGCATCTCTACCTCCCTCTTTAAACAATCCTAATAATAGTAATCATATTAATTCAAATAAAAATCTATCAAGGGGTTTCTCTTTTTCTAAAATCTCTATGATGGAAAATTTAGATTCGTAAAAAAGTAATAAATCTAAGGAAAATTAAAATACAATAAATCAAGATTAAGCATCTTAATTTACTTTCTTAAAGAAAGAAAATAGTAAAAATAATTTTATTTCATAAAATGCATTCTAATAAATTAGCAGTTAAAATAACTCAAATAACTAGAATGTCTTCTCATAATCTGATAACTTATGGAATGCTCTATCTCCTATCTTATAGCCTAATAGCACTGAGAAATTAAATAATGATGAATAAATTCCTCGTAAAAATGTTGGTCTAGGGGATATTTTCTTTAATTGAAAAGTACACTAAAATCTTTTAAAATATAAGTTTTTATCCTTTCATTAAATATAAAACTATAACTTAATTAACTATATATTAAAATAAATATAATCTCTTTGATAAATGTGTCCATTTTATAAAAATCTTCTTATATTCTATCATCAATTTAATTGATATTTTCATTATAAAGTATTTGATAATTATACAAATTTAAAAAATTATTCTTTAATTCTATAATCAATTTAATTATTATGTTCATTAAAAATAATTAATCTGTATTTCATATTTCATCTGTAGAGATTATATTTATTTTAAACTTAAATTATGCATACATATTTGAATTAAGAATAATCTCTACTTTAAAATATTAACTTTGTTTATAGCTCAAAAATTATTAAGCAAATTAGGAGAACTTATTAGAAGTCGTAGGTAGAAAATTAATTAAATTATTGATTTTATATTAAGGAAAGGAGATCTAAAATTTAATTTGAAAGATATCAAAAATAAAAGATTATTTTAAATAAATTTAATTAAGGTGATTATTTATCTTTTAGAAAAATAGATGAAATGAAGGATGATAAGAAATGGTGTGAAGAGTGATGATTAAGGATCCAAATTATTATTTATTAGTACACATACACATGATAGGATTTGCTTGTATTTATTTAAAAATAAATTGAATGAAAATATTAAATTAAATGATATACATTAATATCTATCTATTATGAATATTACATTATGAAGGGAGAAATTAATTATAAACAAACAACCTAAAAAAATCTTTGTATTCTATCTTTGTATATCTCATTTCTTTCATTATTTGGCTGATTGATTGCTAGAAGCAAACAAAAATTAAAAAAGAAAAAAGAAGAACAAAAAAGAAAAGGAATCTTCCTTTATTAAAGATAAAAAATTAATTAATACAATAGTAAAGATGATTGTCAACAAATAGCAAACCCTTTTAAGTTTATTATGGAAATCCGCTTGTGGTTTCTCCAAGTTTTCCAAGCGTTAGACTACCCCAAAAATTTTAAGAGATCACCGTTTCACTCGTTAGGGAATGGTTTTGACAAAAAAACCCAAAAGTTATGAACATGATCTTACTAATTTACCTGCAAGTTAGGCTCATTAGGAACATTTATTTTACAATAAGGAAGAAGATTATGCTCTTTTGAAATAGAAGGCATTGGAAAAGGAAAAAAATCTTAAGAATAAGCACGTTTTCGAAGATCACTCAGTTCCTGAAACTATTCTCCTTGAAGTTTAGGATTGTTATTTAATTGCAAAGCATCCCGAAAAGGTTCTCAACAACCTTGTTGAACTTGACAAGAAGTTTGCCAATTAAGGAGGTGAAACCAATTAATTGATTCAAACTGCCTTAAAAAGACTTATTTAAGATTAGATTTTATCTTTCAGTTTAAAGGATTTTGGTGTTATTACCACCCTTGCCAGAAAATATCTCACCAATGAAGCAAAGATTTGGGAAAACCTTGCCAATAACTACTGTCGTCTTTTGTAAAAAAACGAATACAATGACAGAAAGCTTTTAGATTAGGCTCGTTCATAGAAGCATATTGAAAATACCATCTTGACATTAACTTCAGTTTTGAAGTTCTCCAATAAATTCCATCACTAATCTTGTATTGAAAGTTTGGCTGATGCTGCCACTTCTTATCTTACTTCTAATTTAGAAATTATTCAAGATGCTAATCATCGTTTCCTTTTGATTTCTAACATCTTGCCCCTTATTCCCAGTGGAAAGCAAGTTGAAATCCTCGGATAAGTTAAATAAAAATAAGATTAAATTGCTAAGCTTTAAGCCAATACCCTCACTGCCTTAACTCACTCTATTTATAAAGTTAAATAACAAAACTCTTAAAATGCAAAATTCCCTGCAGATCTTATTGATGTTGCACTCTTATAAAAGTTAGAATAAGCTTGGCTCAAGGCTTTCGATAAGAAGGATGCCTAAAAGCTTTCAATTTTTTCTTACTCCTTAGCTTCTTTGGGATATAGTGGGGAGACTAAAAAATTCACTCAAGATTTTGTTGATAAGAATATTTAAGATATTACTGACCTTAGGGATCTCGCCTTATTGGGAGAATCCTTAAAGAAATTCAGAGGTCTTAATCAAAAATACTTTGCAGGTGCCGATTAAACTTTGAAGTAAGCACTTAGTACTAATGCCTATCCTATTACTCCTGAACTTGCCTTATAATTCTTAAGAGTTCATGCTAAAAACCTCTTCCTTAATTCTGAAGTTGCCTCTTCTTTAATTAAGACTATAGACCAAGCATTTTATTATGATTAATTCAAGCCCAAAACCTCTTAAAAAGAAATGATCGTTAAAACTTTACAAAAATATGCTCAAATTACCGATCTCTCCAATTTAAGAATTTATCAAAATCTTATTGGTTCTAAGAAGATCCTTTGAGATAATTATAGATTAATATAAATGAAATGAAAGCAGAAGGAAAATATAAGATTTTTTAGTAGCAAAATAAGTTAATCAATCCTATTGTTAATAATAAAAACGCTAAAAAATGATCAAATAACAAAAATAAGCAGTTGAAAGAGATAATTAAAATAAGGAAATAGTGTTTGTAATTCAAATAAACAAACAAGCAATCAATCTATCTATCAATCAGTCATTATCTCTTTTAGTATATCAAGATCAGTTAATTATTCTTTATATTCTACTTCTCCTATTTAAATATTCTAATTATTGATATATCTTTCTTTGTTCTTGCTCATAAATTAAATACTATTTACATATGTAACCATATTGTTTCTGTTTCATTATTTCCTGCCTTTATCTTCTTATTTTTATTCTAATACATCTATTTCCTAACTATATTTTCAACCTTTATACTAATAATCATTCAATCATTTAGCAATTTTTTTAGAATTTGAAAATAAAATAATTAAAGAAATAGTAGATAAGTAAAGATATTATCCTACCTACTTTTTATTTCAAATTGAAATCCTAAAATTAAATTTTGGTAATGATTTCTTTATTCATAAGTTTTTGCACATCACATTTTATTGATCCTAAAAAATAGATATTTCTACTTTGAGGTAAGGATGATTGATTACTAATGAATGTAGTTGTTAAAGAATTTATTAATAATCTATAGTCAAATTTCTAATTGAAAAATATAAAAATTTAAGATAATTAAAAAGTTTTAGAAATTAAAACAAAGCATTTTTTAAGGAATTACACAATAGAAATAAAGAAAAGCTATCATCGCAATTTAAAAATTTTACTATGGTCGACTCTAATCAGATATTTAGCTTGAATGATATTTAGAAAAATAAATATTCTTATTTAGGAGAAAATGAAAAGCATTTGATTAAGCCATATTATGATGAAAGAGATAACGATGCATTAAACTTTTTGCTGGATCCAACAACAAAAAAGGAAATAGACTAATAGATTAGAATTAAATCTTGTATAACATCATAAGTGATATTTTATGTTTAAGTGTACCTTGATTTAGTCAAAGTAAAATTATCTTTTTTCCATTATTTATCTTACCCATTTTATTCATTTTAGCAAAAATTAGAAGCAAATAAGGAAAAAAAAATGAATGAATTTTTATTAGATTTCAAAATTGGAATTATTGGATGCGGAGTTATAGGAAAATCAATATTAAATGCTTTGATATTTTTATTGGGTAAAGTTTTGAACTGATCATTATTGAATTTAAAAATATTTTAATTTTAAAGGTTGGATTGAACCAAATAATATTCATATTTCTACTAGAAGGCCAGAGAACTTGAGTAAGTACGAAGATATCGGTTTCAATATATATTTTGATAATGAAAAGGTATTTTTAGTACAATGCAAAATATAAATCATTAAAACTATTATTTATTTAAAGCTTATAGAATAATGTGATGTCATAATAATTTCATTTCCTCCTAGTTTAGATAATTGGGCTATAGTAGAATTAAGAGATTCTATTCATGAAAGATAATAAAGTTAAAATAAGCCCTTTTAACCATTTATAATATCCGTGGTATCAAATCTCTATATCAATAAGCTATAAAAACTGTTACTAACTAGCAGGATATTTGCAAGAACTCATATAGTAAGATTATATTTATTTAAACCAATTTTTAGATAATATTATTAATAACTCAAAAGGCAAATAAAGATGAAATAGATAGTGAGTTAATATATGGAGTACAAATATTTTAGGATAAAGAACTTATTAAATAATTACTCATTACATTTTAATTTATTTTTAATGGTGATAAATTAAAAGAAGATGAATTTAGCTTATCAGATGTGGATTCATCTATTTAATAAACATTACTTGGTAAATCCATTTCTTCTTTTGAAGAAGAAGATCTACTAAATAAAGCTGCTGCTCTTTATGAATAAAGAAATAAAAATTTTAAAAGTATTATGGAGGAAATCCTAAAAGTTTAGGATTAATGATTAATTATTTCTCCTTATATATTTTAATCATAAAAATTAAATAAGATTTATAAATATATAATGTTAAAATGCCGAAAGAATCTATTACAAGAAAACAAATATCATCAAAATTTTTATTTTATTATAAATTTCCTTATTTTATTATGTAATACAATTCAATAAAAAATTTATTTTTCTAAAATTACAAAAAATATTATAAAGATTGATTTTATTTATTTAAATTTAGAAATATTTTTCAAAATGCTTTAGAATTTTCCCACATCCAGTTAACATGAGTAGTTGGTTCTTTGCCAGTTATTGTTTTAAAATCATTTGTAAAAGTAATTTAACTCTTATCTTGTTTTTCTACTAATTTAAATAATTCTAATACACCATCAACCTACCACTCAGGCATAAAAGCTAAAAGAGCCTTTTTTGTCCCTTCATAACCTCCATTAACATACTTAATATGTCTTCCTAAAGAAAGAGAGTAAGATTAAGCTTATTCATCATTACTCTTATAATCACTTGTAATGGTATAAGTCTTACCAACATGGCGAGAGGGATTCTAAAGAATTGTAGCAGCAGCCAATGCAGCATCCTAAACAGCAACTGTCACAAATTTGTAATGACCATCAATTGGACCATAAAAAGTATTATGAGATTTAATAGCTTCAGCATTACCCCAAATGTTGTCAATGAACATAGGTAATCTGATCAATCCATATCTTAACCCACTTTATTTTAATTCCTTTTCAATGACATTTATTTATCTCCCAAAGAGAACATCAAGATTATCAGCAGTAGGGAAAGAGAGTACTAAAATATAGTTAACCTAAGCTTCTTTGGCAGCCTTAATTGCATTAATTGATATTTTAGAACGATCAATATGTCCAGGAGTAACTAGATAAACAACATTGTAATTAGAGAGTATTTTAGCTAAATCAGATTGGTTTTAGCTCATATCTACCTAAACTACTTTAGCTCCTGCAGTTTGTAAATCCTTTGCTTTAGAGGGATCTCTAACTCCAGCAGTGACATTAGCTTTTTAGGCAGCAAGAGTTTTAACAGTTGCTGAACCAATGTATCCAGTAGCACCAAGTACAATAATCTTTTAATTTTCCATTTTTTTAATTATTATTTAAGTAAGATTAATTTGAAAATATTTTTGTTTTTATTTTAAGTTTTGATTTATTTATAATTTAAAATTTTTATAATAAAATGTGCTTATAAATTTTACTATTTCAATATTAGATGAAGAGTATTAATTAGTTAGATTTTATGTAAATTATCTAAAATAAGATAACTATCAGAATTTATCATTTGATTTTTCTTTTTTTCTATTTTGTAATTAAACCCCTATTTACATCTAAATAAGAACTTTAAAAGAAAAAATAGAGAAGATTTTTAAATTGTCAAATTACATTACTTATCTTTTTTAATGTATAACACTATCAGTAAATTAAAAATAACACTGTTTAAAAATAGGTAAATTTATGATTTTTATGGATAACTCTAAAGTTGTAAATAAAATGATAGAATACATACAAATCTAGTTAGATATAAAAAAAATATTTTAATGATGATACAAGTATTTGAAAAGATTTTGTATTAATCTCTATATATTAAGCTACAAGAATAAAATGAAACAAATATTATGTACTTATACTATTTAATAGATACTTATATTAGTATGAAAACATACTCATAAAATTTATTTTATTCCTTATTGTTTGTAAGGAGTTCATTATATCTTATAAGATTTAATTTGATACTTAGAATCCTCTGAGTTGAGTGATTAATTACTCTAAGGGTTGGTTGTGGTTAATAATAAAAAAGGTACTCAGTACCTTAGAAATTCTTAGAAATAAAAAAGAATAAAACTTTCATATATAACAATACAATAAGAGGTCTTCTTTTAATATATAACCATAAAAAATACTTTACAAGGAATAAAAAAATTTGAAAGAGCCTATTTCTAGATTAAATGTTGAATTTATTATTAGATTAATAAGTTTTAATGTACTCATATAATATAGGTAGATTTAAAATCAAAAGCAATTTATAAAATTAATTTGATCATTAGTAATTGATATCTATGATTTTTTATCTTGTCCATTTTTAAAATTTAGAGAGTATCCTAAATATCTAAATTTTATATATACATTAATTCATATTATCTTATCTTATTAGACTTTTGTTTTTTCAAAGCAAATTTATATAGTTAGATTAATTCATTCTTTTAAAATTTATATAAGATTATATTTTATATTGCCTAACAATATTTCATCAAATATTTTCATTTTTTGAATTACAATTACAAACTTTAATAAATTTAAGATAAAAAAATAAATTTATTATTTCAATCTAGTGAATATAATTTTTATTTTAATTAATAGTAAAATAACTATCCATTATGTTTTAATCAGATATCATTATTAAATAAATTTAATCTTATAAAGAAGATAAGATGATACTCTTTTGTGTTAAAAAAATTGATAAAAATTAATTCTATTTAATTATAATTTCTAATTACTTCTAATAGTATTCTCAATTTTACTAAAGTTTTTAAAAGGAATTATTTATTTTATACAAAATCATAATAATATATAAGAAACTTGTAACTAATTTATTAATTAATCAATATAGTAAGTATTTCAAAAAGCTTTAGAATTTTCCCACATCCAGTTAACATGAGTAGTTGGTTCTTTGCCAGTTATTGTTTTAAAATCATTTGTAAAAGTAATTTAACTCTTATC
>JH651248.1:115667-209551 GCA_000260095.1 Tetrahymena borealis | reverse complement strand
AGATAACTATCAGAATTTATCATTTGATTTTTCTTTTTTTCTATTTTGTAATTAAACCCCTATTTACATCTAAATAAGAACTTTAAAAGAAAAAAAAGAGAAGATTTCTTGAATCGATTAAATAACCTTCAATCTAAGATATATTATTTTTAGATGATGGATATTGATTACTAAATTAAAAAGTAATTTAGTAATTGAAAAAATATCTAAAAATAAAATCTAAAATATTTTTTTATATATATAGATAGGTATTTCATCATAATAACTAGTACTGAATTATATTTTTCAATATCAAATAAACTATTATTTAGAAAAATTAAAAAATTTAATTAAGGTATAAAAATTAGGAGAATAAGTGATTTTTAATTATCCAATAAATGATTTGAGTATCAATAAATTTTTTTTTTCTTAATTAATTTCTAAAAATATTTTAAATAAAGCAAAAGAAAGAATAATACACTATTATTATTAAAAGATTAATTTATTTGTAGAATTCCATAAAGTATTATATCTTTATTAATTCTGAAAATCACAAATTTTAGGAAGGCTTTTAACATTTTTGAGTTGCATCCCAAACATAAAATATAATAAGATTAGAATTAAAAAAAATAAGTTAAGAAAAAGTACTTTAATAATTTAATATTTTTATATATAAAAATTGTAAAACAATGAATTAATTTTAATTATAACTGTTTCAAATTTATCTAAAAAATTTAAAGAATATGTAAAGTTACTCTACATAATTATTAAAATCAAATACATAAAAAGAATACATTAGATAATTTATTTCCTAAATTATTATTTTTTCATCTATTCTTAAGAAAAACTTACATTAGTTTTATTATCACAAAGCTAGTTAAACAAGTCTTTTTCCTTTTCTCTTCATCTATTTCTTTATTATTTTAGCTCCACTTACTCCCAGTATTAGAGATCTATTTATTAGTTAAATTAACAAATTTATGCATAAGTCTAAGAAAAATTACCCAAAATATAAAGTTAAGGAAGAGATATAGGAGCATTTGAGAACTTCATTTACAAAGCTCTACACACTTTGAAGTTCAAATATAGTATTATTGCTATGGTTTTGTAATAAAATAAATTAAGTAATAATTTTAATTGTAATATTACTCAAGATATAGTACTAAATGCTAAATCCTTTTTGTTTTAGATATCTCAGTGCCCATAGCCTGTAATCCTAAATCACTTATTGCATTATTACTATTTAGAAAAATCAAATTTAAATTTATAAGAATAAATCATTAAAATTTACCTCAAATAAAGGTCTAAAGATGTTATATTAGAACAAGATACAAGTTCAGATAGAAAGGATTTTGCTCCAAAGTCTTAAATATCATTTTAACTAATTATTATGATAAAATATAATTTTGTTTTGCTCATTACTTATGAAATAAGTGTTAATAGATACTTTAAATAAAGAGTTATTTTTTAGAGTTTTTCACATTTTGAAATTTATTTGCCTAAAGTAAAAACACCTTCATTTCCTATTTAGTTATTCCTTTATTTTTAATTAATGTTAATGATTTCTGAAAGTAGAAGAAAGTTAAATTAATTATTTTCTCAACAAGAGGAAGCTAATGTCAATTCATTTAATAATATTTTTAGGATTTATTTCAATTACTTGATGTTTAAATCTAGAGTTGTTAGACTAGAATATTTAATTAACTCTTCTCCTAAAGCATGAGCTATTTTTGATCCATTCATTAAAGATCTATTTCATTTATTTAATGGTTTTTATAGCTTTTTGAATTAATAAGTAAGGAATAAAATTAACCCAAAAACAAAAGTAACATCCTTCAATTTGGTGCATTTAGCTATTTCTGATACTAAAGTGGTAATTCCAGCTATGTTAATAGGGTTATCACTATTTTTATAAATGATACTAATAAGTTATAAACTAAATACTAAGATTTTACTGAAGATAAAGTATTATTTTTGTTAATTCTGACAATTTCGAGATTTCACTGCCTAAACTAGAAATTCCTTTGTCTCCAAAATTGTTTCTTCTGATATAATTTAAATAGTTTTGATAGAAATTTATCAAGGAAATACCAAATTTTTTACACTAAATAAAGCAATAATGAAGTTATTTTATGACACTTTGAAAATTCTTGTGCAAAAATAGATAAACCATCGTCACTGATAGAATTTCCACTAATTATTAGTTTAAAAATGTTTTAAATAGTAATAATTGTGATCTTATTATTACCTTGAAAAGATACTTAAGTGTGTAAGATTTATGCAATTAGAAATCTCTTATCCAAATACAGATATTCCATAGTCATTAATATGGTTTTAACTATATTTATTATTAGTATTATTGTTTAATTTATTATACAATTATTTATTCAAAATACCTAAGACTAATAGTTAAACTTGTCAAGTTTGTTAATTTAGAGATTTCTTAACCTAACTTCTAAGCCCCATCTATGTCAATTTAATTATCGCTTTAAAATAAGATAAAAATAAGAATTATTATAAGAGGATCTAATCCTTAATGTATAATTTTAAAAAAATCGTGTTTAAATCAAATGAAATTATGAAGTAAATCTTAATATTTGGTTTAATTTTATTTTTTAATTTGTGAGGAATTATATACACATCTATTATATCTACATACGTACCTAATAACTAATTTAATAAATAAAAAAATAATTATAGTAGTTTGTTTGTTACTTCAAAAATAGAGTCAATTAGTTTATATTTTGCAGCTTAGATATTTCTTAACCTAATATAGAAGCACTGTATCCTTCAAGTTTATTTCCACTAATGATTAAGTTAAATTATTAGAAATGAATTAAAAAATATTAATTTGAAATAATTATTACTTTAAATATAAAGTCAATGATGTAATTTTGCTACACTTCTATAATTCCTAACCAAATTTTAATACTCCAACATGACTAATAGAATTAAAGCTTTTAAATATAATAATTATTAAATTAAACATTATTTATATTCATTACATTTTTATCATATTTAAAAAAAGAAACAAGCAATTTTACCTTAATTTTAGACTAAGAGATATCAGATTTTAGCAATGAGATAATTCTTTTCCAATAATTGAAATATTTTCGTCATTAATATTCCTTCCGCTTATTTGTTAAATAGGTCATTACTAAATAAATATATTCTTTTTCTTTTATTTAATTCATCCATTTTTTATTAATTTTCTATTTAATTTTAATAAAGATTGATTGGTTAATTACGAAAGCTACAGTTCAATAGATTCTATTGTCTCAAGACTTAAAGGGTTTAACTTTTGATCAAAAAAAAGTAGGCGTTAATATAAAATAAATTGAAAAAAATGATTTACATGATTTAAATATTCAAATTCCATTCTTTATAAAGGTTTTATTTTAATTTTCTTTGGTGATTTATTTATTTATGCCCTGAAAAAACAATTAAAATTAAAGATTATTAATATCTAATGGATATCAAGGAAGGAGACTCTATAATAATTCTTCTCTAAAATTTTAGAATAGATGGGTAGATTGAAATTTAATGAAATAATAACAAAAAATTTATCTTAAGTCAAAGGGATTTATTAATTATCTTTATATTAATATTTAAAATTAAAATGATTATAAAATTATTAATTTTTAATAAGATAGTTAGTTATCATCCTTTCATTCATTATAAAAAAGTACTATTGTGATTATTATACATTGTAAAAGGAATTTAGTTATTAATGTTAAATCAATTTCATATAGATTCTTTTAATAACAATATATAAAAGTGTTTTCATTGTATCTTATTACTTCTTTCTTTTTTAATTATTTAATTTCAATAGCTATAAAGTTTAATTGGTCTTAGAAATATTAAACAAATCAGTGGATAGATGGATACAACAAAAATTTAAAAATAAGGCATCTTTTTATATAAGTTGATCAAATAAGAAAAATTCTGATAGAAAATATTTTTGGATGAAATCGGATAATATTAATAAAGTAATTAATATATTTACAAATAAATTTGATTAATTTATTATAGCTATGAGAAGATCTAAGAGATTTGAGAGTAAGGAAAATAATGAAAAGTAAGATAAAATCAACAAAGAAAAAAGAAAAGAACATAGCAATATAAAAGGCAAATAAAAATGTGTTGACTCTAATTCTTATAAGGATTTAAATTTTTAGAGTTTATTAAAGTTAGAAAGCTTAGGCAAGGGAGGGTTTGGAGAAGTAGCCGTCTATTATGATCATAATCTTTAATAAGCATTAGCAGTGAAGTAATTTTAGTGTGAGAAAATTTACTTAGAGGAAAAAGAGAGAAATACTAATTGTGATTTCTTATAAGATAGAAATAGATATTTTGCATCCATGTTGAGCTACTCTGATAGTAAGCACATGATCTTTTATGAATTAGGAGATTGCACTTTACTCGAAATTAATAACCATTTCATCCAATAGAATTACCTTTCAACATAGAAACAATTTAGTAGTGGGTTTAATAGTGAAGATAATGCAAGTGTTTAAAAGTAGAATTCAAATAACAGTGTTGATAAATGTAAGAATGAAATAAATATTACTAAGCGTAACTTATCTAATGAACATCAGAAGTGGAGAGAAATAGATCTTATTTATATTACTTATTCACTTCTTAATGGTGTCTTCTACATGAGGCAGAATAAGATGTTTCATGGAGACATCTCGCCAGATAATATTATGATATTTTAAAATAGGCTCAAGTTTATTGATCTTGGATCTAGTCATTTTAATAACAACAATTTATATTTGAAATAGTATAAAAGATAATTTGTCAATTTGAATATCATGAGGCCGAATAAGCACTACAGTGATGATGAGATTACTTAGAATGAATTGTATGCTTTAGGAAGAACAATAACTCATTTATGCTTATACATCAATGAAGAGAGAGAAGATTTAATAATCAATAAAAATCTTACTCTCAATTCTCTTAAATCGAAGTTCGAGAAATTCAAAGAAATTATGCTAAATAGTAAATCCCTAAAAGACTATCCAAAGTTAAGAATATTATTGCTCAAAATGTAATATCCTTTTGATGAGGATATAGAATGCTTATTCTAATAAATGAAATAGTAGAATAAAGAAATATATGATGATAAGAAAGTAATAATTGCTTAAGAAAAGGAATCTCCTAATCCTAATGATAATATTAGTAGTGAAGAAAGTAATCCCAATAGGAGAAGATCAAAAAGATTAAGCAAATTTATCCAAGAAAATATTCTAAAATAAATAAAAAATAATATTAAAGATAAAAATAAGTAAAAAAAAAATGAGTAAATCAGCCCAATTAATTCTAAGAGAGTAATAAGCAATTTAAAAGAGGAAAACAATTAAAAAGGCGGGAAAAAAGGCAAGGAAGATAAAAATATTGAAGGAGATGAAGATGAAGAATAAATAAAGAATAACATAAATTGCAAAAAGAAAGTAAAAAAAGATGAAAGTTTAACAATTCAATAGTCTATGTAGATAGGTAAAACTGATATGATAACTACTATCATGTTTACTGAAGATCAAAATCAGGTAATTTAACATTTCTTATTTTAATCTTTTCAAATGATTTTTTATTATTTAGATAAAAAAAATAATTAGTAATGTTTTTTATTAATTTAAATTAAAAAAATTTTTAAAAAATATCATGCAAATAGGAAGAAATAGAAAAGAAATAATAAGATTCAAACTGCTTGAAAAAAGAAAAATAATAAAGGAATATAAATGATATAATGATCTAGTGTCTTGATCAACTTTAGTATATTTTAGAGTAATATACTATGAAAAGTAACATAAAAATATTCCCTCAATTCAAAAAATATCCTCCCTATGATTTTGAAGTCTATTCTTTTATTTTTGAAAAGAGTGAAAATATATAAAATACTTGCTAATAGATAAGAGCTTAGAGATTAGAAAAATTGCTTTAGAATCATCCTAATCCCAATAAAGAATTAAGCTATTTAATGTAATTGGATGAAAAAAACTGGAGAAGAGAAGCTGCATTCTAAGTAATTATTGATTAGCTTTCTGGACTGTGTTCATCTCCTTAAATTTTAAAAGATGAAATCAGCTAAAAAGTAATGAATATTATCTTACATCAGTAGAAATTAATAATTTTAAGATAAAAAACTTATAATATTGAATGCTCTGATTTTATTGATGAGATCATTGCTGTTTGTATTCAACATGAGCTTCACATAGTTTAGTTAGAGTGTAATTTTACTTACTGTTTGATTTGGTTCTTCTAAGAATGTTAAGTAGATTTTGAACATTTCTACAATTGTTTTGATGTGTAACATTAAAAATTAAACTCTGAGATCGAAGATATTAACTAAATAAACAAATTTAAATTACTAGAAAAGCTTAAATAAAATTTTGTTGGTCTGGATAGAGATTAGCCAATAAATGAGATATACTAGAATATATTAAACTAAATTAATTAAATTAAAACAAAATGAATGAACAAAGGAATGAGTGAGCAAGTGAGTGAATAAAAGGATTAATGAATGTAAGAATCAACAACTCTCCTTTTCTCAATTATTTATTTATTTACTATATTATCAATTTTATCTTTAAAAATAATCAAATTCTTTGATAAAATTTTTTAATGTAAAATTAATATTAAAAATATTATAAAAGTAGTTAAATTTTAGTATTTTGAGAGGATAAGATTTAAGGTCTATTTTTAATTAATAAATAACTATTATTATCTTATTCTGCCCTCACTTTTATAAATATTTTAATTATTTTTGATAGACTTGCATAAATATTGTAAAATGATAATAAAAGATGTAGAAAAAAAGATAATTTTTAAGAGTTGAATAATACTTAAAAACTTAGTTTGATCTAGAATACATGAATAAATAGATAGATAAATAAATATTGAACTAATTAATTTATCTATCAAATAATATTTTAATAGTAATATTATTTATATTTTCCTTCAACTAATTCGACTAATCTTTTCATTTTATATAGTTTTCTTTTAGTGTAAATAGATATATAGGATTATCTAGAATTTAAATTAAATAATTGTTTATTGGATCTAAAATAATCATAATAATAATAAATAATCTATATTTACTTTTGAGTTATATCTACGTAGTTAATATACTTTAAGTTTCTAATTTCTGACCATAAATTTTCATAAATGCTAATTGAATTTCCTCTATTAATAAAAAAAACATTTTATTATAAAAAGAAAAGAATTAATTATAGATAAGTAAGTAAGTAAGAAGGTACGATGTCACCAAAGTGATGGAATTAAGATTACTACATTTTCCGATACCTTTAGCTAAATAATTAAGACCAGAGCTATTAATTGAATTATTACTATTCATTTTTGTTTAAAATTAAAATTTATTCTTTTTTATTGATTTCTGAAATAAGAATTAATTACTTTAAATTGAAATTTATCATTTTCAATTTGGGTAGTTAACATATTCCATTTCCTAAATCTTAAGCACCTTTTTCCCATATAAAGTCTCCACTAAAAGATAATATGAATTGAAATATTTAAAAAGAAAAATTTTAAATAAAAAATACTTTAAATTAAGCGAAAGCTCGATTAGATTAGAACATTAAATTATCCCAAGCATTAAGTCAGCTATTCCTTTTTATCCTATCAAATTATCCCTTAATAGAATAAATTAATTTAAAATATATTTTAGAAAATTAATTAAGAAACACTACTTTAGGTTAATTCTTAGATTTCTTATGTTTTTATACTCAGATATTTCTTTACTTAGGCTAGATGACCCTTAGTCACCTAATTTAGGCTTCCTTTAGATATTTAAATATATTATTTATCAATTATTTTAATAAGAGTAGGTAATACATTTCTGATAGATTCAAATCAATTATCTCTGCATCTAACAATGAGCACTTAGGTGGTAAGCGCTTTTTATTAGAAATAAAAAAAATATGACCAATAGTATTTCAATAAATCCAATAAAAATACTTGTTAAATGTATAATAAAACTTCTTAATTTGCCATTTTTTTCTTTTCTTTTTTACTTTTATTTAAAAAAATCAGAATTTAAATCAATAATTATAAACAAAGGTTTTTTTTAAAAAAGCGACAGTACATTATCTAAAATCAAAAAGGCAGATTAAATTAATTCTCAATATACTCTCTTATGTGACTTCCTTCTTTGTTATATAGAAAACTTAAAGTGAGTGAATAGAAAATTGTATTGATTTAAATCTGATAATTTCTAATCTGAATGTTGTCAGTATTAATAACTATTTCCTTATGAGTTATTTAGAGATGAAATATAATAATCAGTAAAAACAACCTAATGTTAGTGAGCTATATTATTTAATTAATGTTATACCTGATTTGTCTCTATGTCTGTCTATAACATTCAAAAATCCAAGCTGTGATTTACTCTTTTTAATTATGGATTATTAATTGATTGATGTTCATTTGTTTGTTTTTTCTATATGATATTTACTACATAAATCTCTTTGAAAAAAAAAGGATTTAAAAGAATTTGATAGTATTATTTTAATATTAACTTATTAGCAAAGATTTTAGATAATTTTATTTCAAGAAAGAATAAATGGTCATTATTAATTGAATTTAGACCCTATCTACCTACATTGAGGTAATTATTGATATTAATTAGCAGTGCATTTTGCATACAGAATAAAAAGAGATCATTATTTTTCTAAAAAGATAATTAAATAAGTTGTTATTTAACGATGATTAATTAATCTATACAAGGCATTTATTTTATCAATTAATTAAGATTTAATTAGCAATTAAAAAAGAAATGCAATAGACAAAGAAGTTCTAAGAAGTGAAAAAAATAAATGATACTGCTTACTAATAAGTATAGAACTTGTTTCACAGAAATAGGATGTTTATGATGAAGCATAACATAGTGCCTCACAAAGGGGTTAAAGTTCATTCTAAAAAGAAGAAAATAAGTGGAGATCTTACTTATGAATCTCTTTAAAAACTTAGAAATATGAATAAATCCTTGCATATCAATATTGGGGATCATGCATATGGAGCTAATTCTACATTTGATAAAAATCAAAATGAGTCTAAATCTTTTTTACATTAGGATGAATCTAGTTAAGATTTATATTCCTAAAAATTGCACGAATTGCTTTCTACTTAGGAGAGTTTCTCTAAGCACTTTGTTAGTAGTGATTAAAGGATGAATAAATAGATTTAGATAGACTGTGATAAATAAAAATAGAGATTAATGTATGGAGCAATTAATATGTCAAAAACACTACAATCTTCAAAAAATAATAAATCTAAAAACGGAATCTATAATAGAAATTCATTTTAGGATTAATTCGGTTCACATAGTTTTTATTAAGAAAAAGATAATACATATTCATAAAATCTAATTGAAAATTAAAATACTCTCCATAATTATTATTCCAACTAAGAATAATAAGGCCACTCTATCCAATTTGAGTTTGATAAACCTAAATAAAATGGTATTCATTAAGACTCAATACTTTATCCGAAATCACCTTCTGTAAATTTTGATTAATATTCTCAAAGAAAGGATCTCTTTAAGGTAAGAAATTCATTTATTCATAAATTCTGTATACAATATTCATAAATTATTAATTAAATACTTATGATATCCCAATTAATTTAATAAAATTTAAGGATATAAATTATATGCTTTGTCATATTCATTTATTTATTGTACCATCCCATCCACTTACCCACTTTTTGCTAAAGAAAATATATAATAATAATAATGCTTTCTATACATTTATGATAAAAAATAATATTTTAATCTATAAACGTAATTAGGCTTCAAAAACTGATACAAATAGTAATGAATATAGATTTAATAATTTCTTTATGTAAAGACCTGACAATTAGCATACAATAGATATTAAAAAGCAAACAAATAGAAAATATGAAGTATTTGATTGCTAAATGTCTGAAATTAAATATGATAATGTTTGTGAAATCTATTAAAAAAATACATTCAATAATTTGCTGACTAAATGTTTAGTTGACTACAATAGGGAAGGTAAAGAAACAGAGAGGGTTTATTATCCTGTCTAAAAAGATATTCCTTAGACAGATCTAGAAGTTGAAAATATAATTAATGGAAAATCAATTACTTCTCCATTTAAGAGAACTCATTCTCCCAATATAAAAAAATATTTAGGAAGGTAATTATTAATGTTTAGATACAATTTAAAGACTAATACTGTTATTATGTAATAATAAATAGAGAAAAAAAGATAAATTTCTATCCTAATTCAGTATTATGCTAGCCAACGAATGCGAATGCTGGAAAAGAAAATAAGAATTCCAATAACAACAGAAGATACAATTCTGCTTAAAGAGGATAAACTTAATAGCTTTAGATATAAACTTCAGGAGCTAATCTACATTAAAATTTAATGTTTAATAGACCTTAAACATCTAAAAGATCAGATTCAATAAACTAAAGATCTGATTCAAAATAAGAAAGAAATAAAAGAGTTAATACTGCTCATGATAATAATAATGAAACAAGCTAGTAAATAAAATAATTTGTTAATAAAAGAAATCCTTTATCTTTATTCAGAGAGAAAAGAAGAAAAATTCATGAAATGTTAAATATTGATGATTGAAAAATTTAGGAAGTTAATTAAATTAATAATCATACAAACAAACATATAATATTATTATATTTAGATTAAAAAAAATTATATTATATTATATATCCTCTAAAAACTGTAATTACTCTAATTTAAGAGAAAAATTTATATAACTTATTACCTTTTTTTATGGAATTTAGTTAAATTTAATTTTAGATTTATTTTTCTTTTTAATTAACTATCACCCTACCTCAATTTTTCCTCATAAAAAATTGGTATTAATTTAACAGATTATCACTTTCTAAAAATTAGGTGTGTTAATGAAATTTTATTTAGAAATTTTTAAAATGTCTGAGATAAACTAAGCTTATTATACACTAAACTTAATTAATTTTCTTTAGAAAGTTAAAATGATCCAAAATTAAAAGGATTTATGAAAAGATAAGTTTATCTTCTTAATTAAATGTAAAATATAACAATAACAAAGAAAAGATAATGATTTGCTTGATAATAAGGAAAATATTTAGAAATCAGAATTTAATCAGAAATTAGATTTTAAATCATTATTTTTTTGCCTATAAGTTCATAAATGAAGTTTAAAAAATGAAACTATTGTCTTTAGGTAACTATGCCCTACAGTTCCCATCAGAAATTGTTTTACTTCTGTAATCTATTGAATCAGTCAAATCCAATGTAACATAATTTTCTTTATTTTCATTCTCAGAATCCAAATTGAATGCTTCAAGTTTTAATTAGAAAGTTTTTTTATTTTCAAATATATGAGTACATTCTGTACTTTCTTTTTTTTGAACACTAGCTATAAAATTAAAACAAACTTAAAATATAATTTATAAAATTTATAAAAATTACTTTTATCCTACTTTAGTAAAGAAGATCTAGATATTGCAATAGGTTTTTTAGTAATGCTAACGATATTGTCATTTGCTTTTAACTCAATTATTCTAAGTAAATTTTAATGAACTTTTTTCCATAATAAGAGAGTCTTGAATGATTTTTTACTAATTCTTGTAAGTTTAAGGTAAAGATCCTTTTTTAGTATCTTCTTGAATAGATAACGGGTGAATCTTCCAAAAAGACTGAATCTATTATTCATCTTAAAATAGAAGATTACAAGTACTATATATCCAATAAAGTAATAGTCAGTGATTAGAATAATAAACTCTAGTTTTGGGGTATTAACTCTTTCCATTATTACTTAGACACATATTTTAAGTAAAATACATTCTAGAGAAATAATCTCAGCTGTAGTTAATCTCTTAGAGATGAATGGTTAATACATGTAAATCTATTTTAAATAAAGTCCAATAGCTATAAAAATCTACACTACTGCTATATTGTAGTAGTTCTGCTTTTGAAGAGTAAACATAGCTATTATTACAATCTTAAAATAAATTCTGATGAATTCCCAGTAATAGTATTCAGTTTTAAGCTCCATATAGAAATATCCATATTTATATTTAGTTATGCAATGATTTAATTTTAACTTTCTTTTTTAGAGGAGGTAGAATATCACTAAAGGAATGCTTATCCAAAGTGTGAGGTGAAAGATAGCATAGTAATTCATAAAAGTCCTAATTTTAGGATCATAGCAGTCTATTGTCAGATCATATAAGAATACTTCATCAGATCCTATTTACCTGCAAGTGAGAATGCTGGTGAATTGAGAAATAACTTCAGGTTGAAAGAAAGTAAATAGGACAGTTAATATAGGATAAATGTAATAATTAGAAATACTATTCTTCTATAAATTATTCTAAATAATCAAAAATGAAAGACACACTAGTATGAAAAATACCGGTAGAACTGTTTAAAGTGCACAAATCAGTCTAATCTTTCCTAATGTCTTAATTAAATTTAATGGAAGGATGCATTCGATACCTACTACAAATTGAGTAACAGAAGTACCTATGAAATCAGGTAAGAAATTAATTTATATAGGAATGTATTAAAAGGAACTCACTAGAAGAGATGAGAATTGAAGATAAGACACTAATATTTTAAGATAGAAACCAGATTCATCTCTTATTTAACTTCTAGAAAGTGGAAGAAGTTTCAAAATACGAATATAATAGCAGGTTTGGGCATGCATAAAGCTGTTTAAGAAAATCCTAGAACTGAAAAAGAAATAGAGAATAGGTATGAAAAGCTTAAAAACAACAAACATAGTTTATATTTCTTATGGACTGCATTATTCACACTAACCTTTTGAAAATTATTTTTTTGTAAATTAGTGCTCCCAAGTATCTCCATATGTATCACATACTTCGCATAGAGGACCAATATAACCTCTTTAGCATCCATTAATGCTAGATCTATCTTCTGGCTTGCATGATCCTATTTAGCTGTTGCATTCAAGAATTTAGTCTTAAAGGATGTTCTTTCTCCAGTAACCATTTTTTAAATGGATCAGACTACCTTCGCAATCAAGAGCTGAATCTGGACATTTCTTACATCCTTCTTTATTTTAAATTTATTAAACTTACTAGCCTGGTTAGGAATTTTGCTAATTTTAAGTGTAAATGTCATTAGGATTATCTAAAGAGTAAGAACCTTTTGAACAATATTGACACATTTTAATACTTTATGAAAGTGCTCCTATAATCTCACCAGTGACACATGATCTAAAGTTTACTTGGACTAAAATATTTTTAGTTATCTGTTTACCCATTTAAATCTTTATTTGTATTTATTGTGATTACAGAGGATTTCCATAAATAACTACATCTTTGAATTCAAAACTATTTGTTGTTTAATTGAAGAGATTGTAATTTAGAATAGACTCCCCACTTAATTAAACAGACCTGAAATCAGTTGAAATTAATTGTAAATTCATGCTAGTTAATTCATCTAGAATATCCTTTGTGTAAACCTTATTATTCACTTTTTCTTTAGATAAAGTAAGATTTCTTCCTGTATCATCTAAAAACTTAATCCTTAGTTTTAATGAACCTCCACTCTTTACATTATATAGTTAGAGTAAATCTTAAGGATTGGTTAAGCTTTTAGGTTAAAATCGAAGAGAAATTCTATCAATTACATTTAATGCTGATTCATCGCCTTTTGTTATTTCTATTTAATTTAGATGTGTAGCAATATCATCTCCGTATAATTTTGCTTCATTTCTTTCAATTTTAAATAATTGTTTCACTTTCTTAAAATCTATCTTTTCTGAATCAAAATTGATTATTCTAATTCCACCACCTATTAAAGCTAAATTTCCTTTAACTGTAACTTCACCATTTAATTCCAATCCACAATTAATATTTTCTATGTAAATAGCTCCACCATTACCTATAGCTTAGTTATCTATAAAATTAGATGAAGATATTCCAAACACTGAATTCACATTAAGTACACTAATAGCACCTCCATTCAGGCCAGTATTTTTTATAAATTTCGAATTATTAATAAAAATTCTATCAGATTTTTCAATTTAAATTGATCCACTATTCTACAAATATGTTAGATTCTCCAATTATATATCTGATGAAATTATAGATATTAATTAAGTCAATTAATAGTTTATTTCATTATTTAGTGCATTTAATGTGTTTATATAAATAGAGTCTGTAGTTAAAGATATAATCTTATCATTTTGTTTGTAAGAATTGGTTGTGCTAATTAACTGTATTCCTTTATTATTATTGAAAGATAGATTTGTAAAAGTAGAGTTCATGCATCCAATTAATTTAAAAAATGAAATATCATTTTGTGAATCAATACTTTTATTCTCATTATTATTAATTTTATTTGAATCTAGTATTAAACTATCCGTAATTTCTACTATTATGGCATTTGCGTTCATTTAATTATTTTCAAATGTCAATTTTTTTATAGAAACTTTATTAACGTTGATGAATTTAAAGATGGATTATAAAACGTTAGGATTATCAAATGTGTTTCCAGTTATTTAAATATCATAAATTAAGACTTCATTTATTGTATCGAATACAAACAGAGATTATAACATTTATTCAGTTACCTTCTAAATATCTTCTAAAATTCTTGATGATCCATTAGATAATGTATTGATAGATATTTTTTCTATTATCACTTTGTTTTTCTTCTAAAAAGTAATGCTTTTATTTAATATCGATTAGTTTTCAAATTTGATTTAACTTAAAGTTATAGAATCTGTTTAAATATTGAAATTAACATTCATTTGTTATTGTGCACTATCAAATTTAAATGAAACACCTTTCATTTAAATATTCCTGCCTAAAAATTACTCAAAGTATTTTTCCGACAAAGAAATCTCTTGGAATTACTGAGGATCTTGATTGGTCTAAAGTGATGACAAAATGAATTCATTCAAGTTTGCATTTTGTTAATTCAAAAAAGCTAATAGGTTTTACTAGTTAGCTAAGAATAAGAAATTCTTCCACTTTAATGTATCCATAACAGTAGTTCCGTATTAAAAATAACTTTCGATCTTTTTAGTTTGTAAAGACTAAAGCTGCTTATCTAATTTGAAAAAATTATTTGTTAAGAATTGAAATCCACATTATTAAATTGGAGCACTGCTTTTATTTAAATAGTACTAAGTACTATATCTCTTTTCAAAGATGCCATTCGAATTGAATCCTATTATGGATAAAATATCATTGTTAGTATTTATGTTCTTATCAGTACTTGAAAAAAATTTATATTCCATTAATTTTGGGTATACCATTGTCTATTAGTCTACTATTTAAATGGTATTGTTTAATGGATCAAAGAAAAATATTTCTATCTTTTAGTAAAAGAATAATCCTATAAAATTATCAGAGAATAAATGAAACCCTATAAGCTAATCATAGTAAGTATTCCTTTTAATGTAAGTTAGGTAGTAAAGTGTTTTTCTGTTGTAAATATTAATTTAAAATGCAGATTGCAAGAAGTAATAATTCTCTCCAACAAAAATTTAATTATATTCATCAGCTGCAAAAGAAACGAAACCCCAATTTATTTCTGTGTCTACTTTCCAAATGTATGCTTTTTTTTCAAATAAGAAATGAAATAACATTCTTTTAAATTATTCATCAACAAATAGACTATTTAATATTAGTATTCCTTTTTCATTTTGTCTTCCTATTTTAGTTATTAAATCATATTCCTTAGCGATAATATTCTTTTAGAGATCAACTATGATTATTTATCCATCAATTGATCCTATATTTAAAGTAATCTTATCACTAAGCAATTAAATGAATTTAATCGATTTAATACTATTGCTTGAGCTTTCTAAAATAGTTATTGTCTGTAATACTGTATTGTAAATATAGATCCTACCTCTATTTGTGCCAGCTATTAATATAAATTAATCACTAATGTATAAATGATTTGTCATCATTTCATCATCCTTTAAACTGAATTCTTTAAGAATAGTATTTGACAAATAATCATAATTAATTATTCTCTTATCAACTGTGAGGATAATATTATTGTAAATAAATTTTTAGAATAAAATGCTTTAACTCTTGCTAATTAATTTATTATATTACGCTGAATAGCTTTTATAGATAGCTAAATAACCCGAAGTAGCAACAACTAGAACATCTATATCTTAAATATATTAAAAATCCATGATTTCCGACTCTATAAATCCGATTTCATATGACAATAAGAAATCGGAGTATTTAAAAATGATTTAATTCTAACTTAAAACGAGGTAATCATTTTATTGTAGTTATTAGTTAAAAATTTTAGAAAATTAGATGTAAGGCTCTTAAAAGAAGTATTAGCATCTATTAGAGAATATATTATAATTAACTAGAAAAAGACTCTTATCAGTTAATATAAACGATCTGTTTGATCCTAAGTTCACAGAAAATTTAAGAATATTATATTTATTATCAAAAACCTCTTGAATGGTAAAAAAGTTTTAAATAGTATAAGGATCATTAAAATCATACATAAAATAATTTCCAAGTGCATCAATAAAGGATATGAAATTTAATCCTTTATCAAACATTACATCTTTAACCAACCCAATTGGTAAAGAAAGTTAATCACCTTTTATTTTTCCAATTATACTCTCTTTTATGAAATTATAAACAAAGATCTGAGCAATAGAGAATGTATCTCCAAACAATATTAAAGAGTTCATTTCTTTAATAAAAACATACTTTAATATTGTCAAACCACCAAGATCTTAAATTCTTTTCTTCTCTGTTAGATCTTGTCTTAGATAGATTAATCCAGCTATTTATTTATTAATTTAATAATAATTAAAATAAATTAAAATACTATAAAACCTCATCATTTGTAATTTGTAGTAAGTATTAAAACCCCTTAAGAAATTTTTATGGAAACTCATAAAAATATTAGTTTAATATTATGATTATAAAGTTTCATTTAAATTAATTGAGGTAGATTTAATAATAAATAAATAAATTAGTTACTTGTAGGTGTGAAAAAAAGTAAATAAATATCAAAAAGGTTGCATGCTCCTATTAATCCAAATGTGTTAGTGATTTGCTTTTGAAAATTCATATTTAAGTCAAAAACATCGATATTGTTTTAGTAAAGAAAAATGTTGTTTTATTCTTTATCAATACACATCTAAAAATTAGGCTACTTTACATTTATTAAGAAGATTTTAGATTCTTCTAGAGTTAAAAGATCAATAATGGATACGCTTCCAGAGCTTTATTTACAATATAATAATTTATTAATCAATAGGCAATTATCATAGAAGCCTAAATCTGTTGTTTTGCTTTTTATAACATTAAATGACAAATCCAGCTTAACAAGATTTGTTCCAAAAACTAAGAAATTCTAAGAATCTTAAATAAACATAAAATTTTTAATTTCATTCATTCCTGAGTAAGTGTACTCGTTATTTTTAAGAATGTCTCCAAAGTATTTTATTTATAACGAGTTAGCTCTTAAACAGATTAAAGCTTAGATTTCTTCATTAATAACTATTTTAATAATTTTTTGATTGATATTATAAAATAAATTAGGGATAATGAGTGCGTCTGTGTGGATATCTAATACAATGATCCGCGAGTTCGTTGCTATAAAATAATTATGCATTAATAAACTTTATTAAATATCTTAATAAGTTTCATTTTATTCCAACAAATTTAATTTATATTCTTTATATCTATCAGGAGATTTGGAGTTAGCTCCTACAAATCCTTACAACGTGCCTATAAAATCAACTTTATTATCTAATGATAAGGAGTTAGCGGACTATTTATACAAAGGAACGAAGTCATATCCAAACTTCCTATATGTAAAATCAGCTAAATTAATTATTATTCTTACAGTCAAAGAAAATCTTGGAGTAACCAGTAGAGATTATATATGATGATAAACAATTCCACCTTCTTAAGATACTTTTTGTGGTTGGTATACCTTTACAGTATATCTAGAATCAGTATTTTGAAAAAATTTATCAGAAGACTTTTGAAATGCTATCCATAAATTGGCTCCACTAGTAATTAAAGAAGCGCCATGAATATTATAAGTATTAGAATCATTATGGGCTCTTTAAATTGATGAAATATCTGAAAAAGGTAGGTTACTAATACTGTAGATATTGCTTAAAGTTTTATCATAAACATAAAAAATAAGATCTGAAGTGACAACCAATACTTCATCAATATCTAAAGTATTAGGATCAATAATTACTTAGCTTTTTATTAATTTATTTGCGGTTTGTATATCTTAAATAGTGGAAATGACAGATTATTAAGATAGCTAATAATATCCTATTTTATTCTATTAAATAGACAATATTTTTAATCCTTCTAATAAAACAATATTAGTGCTACTTAAAATTAACAAATCTGTGCAATTATAGAATATCTATGCAAATAAATTATCAAACACTGCAATACAATCTTAAACGACTAACAATATATTAAGGCTATTATTGCTGGTATTGACTGACATTATTATTTAATCAGGTTTTGGAGAGTTGTGAGATATTACTTTAAATACTTTAAAATTTAACGTGCTTATTAATTAAATAGAATTTTTCATGAATGCCGCTACGAAAAAGTCATTGATTTTTTAAAGTTTAGAGCAAGAATCATTTTAATATTTTATTTCATAAATAAGATAGCCTTAAAAACCGCTTGTGATATCCCAAAAGGTTAGAATTCCATTACTACTGCAAGCAGCAAGTATCTCACTATTATTGAGAATGATTACAGTATTAATAGCTCCTCTTTGGAAACTCTTCGGATAAGGAGATTAGAAATTAGATAGGATTACAGATTTTAGTTTACCTTCTTATGTTTTTTCTAAAATTTCAAAATCGCTATTGTATAATACTAGGTAATTAATTGCTTAACTATTATTTTAGCAGATTTTAATTAATTTTGTTGGGGCTTAAACAAAAGCAGAATAAGTGAGATTAGAAGAAAATTAATCTGAACTTTAATTCAGGTCAAATACGGCTACTGTACTTTATTAATTATTAAACAGTGGATTAACTATAACAAATAACTCTAGTAAATTCAATGATGATTAGAATTAACCTACTTTCATATCTGTAAACTTTGTATTATCTTAAGCTTTGATAGTTTTAAAAACTATTATAGAGGAATCTATGTTATAAATATCTATTAATTAAGGAGATAGGCCAATCAAAAAATATTGGCTAATACCATTTTAGTAAAATAGCAAATTAGAATAATTTGATGCTTGCGATAAGATAGTGCTGCATTTATTAGGATTTTGATCTATTTAAATGATGATAAATTGGAAGTTGCTCGTTAAAATTGCATATTTTGATTTATCATTTGGGAACTATTCAATGAAAAGTATATTTCCAAAGTTAACGAGATTATTAATTTCACAAATGTGAATAATTTAGCTTAATACTTAGTTAATATTCTACTTTTTGCTATCTAATTAAAGCTACAATAAATTTAAATTCTACTCTACGGAACTTATAAAAATCCCTTTGCCCATATTCTTCCATTTTCCTGGAGTAAGGTTATACATTTATGTTTGAGTTTCTGTAATGTACTCTCCAGATAAGGCTATTTAGAAAGGATAGGTTTACAGTGTGAGTTTTTCGTTATCTAAAATAGTTAAACAACCTAATAAACTTTCTACTTCTACTATACTACTATTAGATGCTAAATCACCTTTCAGATTTAATAGGATAGTCTATTTGGTGTTCTCTACTAAATTCCATCTATCCATCTCTTAGTTTTTCGTAAATATGTAAACTTGTTCACGGTACAGCTAAACCTTATAATCATTTATACCCAAAGTATATTGTTTAATAAGTTCACCTCTTTCTTTTGTTATCAAAGAAATCACACCAGTGTTGATAACTATTAAATAGTTATCATAAAGACCAATATCCACAAAATTAGATTACTTGACAATAGTATCTTTAGTATTAAATGATTAAGAACATTATGTCAATTGCTAACAAGTCCTACTCTCTGTTTATTGGTAAAACATGTCATCACAAACGGATACACACTCACTTAAATTTGTATTATTTGTTTATTAAAACTATTAAAGGTAGAGATTACTGTCACAAAGCTAATAAACACAAATATTCTCAGAATTGAGCAAGTAGTCCTACTCACACTCTAAGCAGATGGATTTTTAGCTATTATTTTGTGAGCACGATAGGCACCCTTAATCGCATTATTATTTTGTTAATTAAAGAAATATTAATAATATTAATAAAATAAATTTCAAATCTTCCATTTTTGCTTTTGCTATATTTGCTTCTACTGTAAATAAAATTACTATTATTCTTTTTATTTTTGTTATTATTAATAATCTAATAAATCATTTAATAATTAATTAGTATGCTTTTCCTTGAAAGTAATTCAAACTATCAAAAGGCTTGATTTTGCATTTAATTAATAGTTTTGCGTTTTTTAACAAATCTATGTAAGTTAGACTATTTAATGATTGTAATTATTTTAAGCAAGAGATTTTGATTCATACTATAGAACATACATAAGTTAATTCTTGCCTTTAAAGATAGTAAATCTTTTACTAATTTACAAAGTTACTCCATTTTGTGTTATAGAATGTAGAATTTAATTTTTACATCTTTAAATCAGAATTATTGAATTCATTTAAAAAAATTAGCCTAAATTACTTCTTCTCTTCATTACTTTCCCTATTTTTTCTTTTTTTTATAAAAATATGTAACCAAATTTTCTATCAATCAAAGTGTAGTGATTTTAAAAAAAATAATGATTTAATTTTTCTAATTGAAAAATTAGAGATTATTTGAAATTAAATTAATAAATTTTATGAAATATTTAAGAATAGAAATATTAAATATTCTATCTATTTTTATAAATAATATGGCAAGAATATCTTTTATTTAAATTAGTAACTCTATATTTAATCTTACATAAAGTGAATCTCTTTTTTAGTACATTTCTTTTCACTGTCTGTCTACATACATTTCATTCCAATTAATATAAATTATAACTTTGTCTTAGAAAAAGTTGTTGATTATTATCAATAAACTCAATAGAAATGTACTAGTTATAAAAGAAAGTTCTGAAGAACTTATTAGAGGATTAGAATAGATATTTAAAATATTTATTCATTCAAAAAACACTAATAATTTTAATTGTGAGTCTATTTAGATATTTACTTTCCATAATGAGTTTTTATAATTTAGATTGAAATAACATAGATGGTAGAGAATAAATTTAAAAAAAGACTGTTCATTCATTAATGTTACAAGTATCTTTAAATTTATTAATTGATATGACTTTAGAGAAAATTAAAGTAAAGAATTAAAAGTGATTTCACAGTATATAAATATAACTAAAGGTTTTTCAATTAAAATAGGTTTATTTATTTGTTCTAATACTTTTATTAGAGATTCTAATAAATAAGTTAGAATTTTTCATGCATTCGATAGCTCATCTTATGTATTCTATTTAAATTAATATTAAAATAAATAACTAGTTAAAAATACTTAAAAATTATGGTTACTGTAACTTCTTTTATAAGGATTCTATAAGGTCTCATATCTTTAGGATCACTGACTATATAACAAGATGGCTTATTTATAGGACTTTTAACAGTTTTAGGGTTTACTCTGCATTAGAATAGTAGATAATACTATCTCTCATTGATAATGAATGTATCTGCATACTTCTCTGCTTCTTATATTTATTCATTGAAATAAACTCCTTATTTAATAATTCCCCTTCCGAATCTACAGTGATGTCCTTAATATTATTAATAGCCTCCTTGTTTATAACCTTCAGCTATTAATTCCTAGCTAGTTTATTTCTTACTGCCATGGAATAGGACAATCCAAGTTTTATCACTAGTGTCATTATTAATCCAACCATCATTAGGGTATTTATTTATCACTTTAAGCGCACTTCCAAAATATCCATTAGGTCTATAGTACTATTATTTTTAGCCATTAATATTTCCTCTGTATTGAGAAATAACAGCACTATCCCAGACCATATTCCATTAAGTATCAAAGAAAGAATCTACATCTAATGTTATTTCATCTATGATAGGATATTATTTACATTCTTTTATTTCTCCAACATTTAAAGTTTCTATGTGAATTGGAATTACCTCATTCTTTACATAGAAATCCGCAAGAATTAAGCCATTATAACCTCTTACTATACCTAAAAGTATGATATCTTTATAAGCTAAATCCTAATTTTATTCTAAAACTATTTTTTTAAAATAATCTGAGAACTTTCTTTTATCATTTATCGCTAATTCATACTTCCACTCACACTGCTCACTTAAGGTTGCAGAATAATAATTTTACATTACAAAGCCAGATTGAATTAAATGCTGCTTTACAGCATTAAAATTTTAATCTTTATCATTTAAATTTCTTTCATCCTTTTGTTAAATTAATTTAACTAATACTCCTTATCTCTCGTATACCTATTTCAAACCTAGCAATGCAATATGCTTGTAGGTCTCCATTTAGTCTCCTCTTGACATTATCTTCTTTAATATTTCCTTTTCTATGACTTCATTCTTTTATTAAATTCTCTTTTTGTATTACTAATCCGTTTCTTCTTCCTTATTTTAAAGTATCTTATAAGTCTACTTTTATTAGTATATCCTAAAAGTCTAGAAATCCATTTAATCGATCACTCTTCCTTGCACATCATCGTGGTGGAAATTATTAAGTAAAAGTAATTCCTAGAAATAAGCCATTTTCTATTTCATATTCTTAGGTAAGAGCTATTGGAAACTTATCATGATCATACTCTGATTCATACGATCCTCTTCATTATTTCCATTATTATTGTTATTCATATTATTACTGTTAGATTATAACTTAACACTTTCTAAGTACTTGATTAAGATTTCATTGAATTCTATATTACTGATCTCTAAACCTTTGTCTAAATCTGCACATAAATTAACTAATCTATCACCACACTTAGTTATCCTTCTCTCATATTTTAAACTAATCATACTTGAGTTTCTAGACTTGTTCTGCTCATCATCATTATCATTTAAACTCAACTTTTCTATTGCCCCTTCATCTTCCTCTCTTCTAGTAAAATTCATCTAAGATAATTAATAAGGCCCTTTATTTTCCATTACTCCACTGATTTGAGCTTAACTATTTTTTTACAAACTTAAATTCTTCATCTATTCCTACCTCAAATTTTTATAATCCTCAAAATTATCTTATTGCAATTGAGATTTCAAAAATGAGGGCTCATCTTGAGTTCTACCATTCTTTTCTAAGCTATAATCTACTAACTGTGATCCACTCTTAAGCTATTATTGCTATTAAGATTATTGTATTTCAGTTATTCTATTTTATGTTCCCTTGTTAGATATTTTCTGATGCAATTTCAAATATTCATCTTCATTGTTAAACTAATCTTACATTTGCTATTGCTAATGTATTTTCTAAGATTTATCATCTTATTTAGCACCAGTATTATTCTAATTGCTATTATTAGATGATATATTTACTTATTATTCTTAGAATTTTTTGAATTGTGATTATTATTTCTTAGTCAAACCTTCGAAATTAGTAGCACTACCTGCATTCATTTTTAAACTATTTTCATACTGTGATTAGTTCTCATGAATAATCTTTTACGTAGTTGATATCTCTTACTCTTAGGTTTCTTTAATAACCTTGTCTTCAAATTTCATTCCTTTCTAATTCCCTATGTAAATACTCTAATAAAAATATCCTTAGAATTATGAGCCATCTCTTAATATCAGTATTCCTTATCCTTCCATTTAATCATCAAACCATTCTCCTTAATAGTAATCTCCGCTGCTGAAAAGTATTCTTCCATATCCTTATTTTTTACCTTAACTAAAATATCCTTCATAAACACACTCCTCTTCAGTGATTAGCTTTCCTCTTCCATTAAAATTCTTATAAAGCCACTAACCGAAGTAAACAGAACCATCTGGAATCTATGTAGGAGGACAATAAATAGAATTAGTACATTCAAATTGCTTTTTATAATACTTAAATTTCCCATATTTAGATAG
Organism: Tetrahymena borealis; assembly: GCA_000260095.1. Taxonomy (NCBI): domain Eukaryota; phylum Ciliophora; class Oligohymenophorea; order Hymenostomatida; family Tetrahymenidae; genus Tetrahymena; species Tetrahymena borealis. Next base: position 185,504 of record JH651248.1, on the reverse strand, counting down.
CATTAGGTGTATGATACTGCTTTTTATCTCAGGTAAGCTTTCTAAAATGATGCATCCTTCACTTACAAACTCTTAATATTTTTAAATATCCTTAAATTTAGGTATATCAGTATCCTCCTCTTCTTCTTTAGCTGCTGAGTTTGTTAAAACATTGTGGTTCTTCAAAAAGTGATCTATTTCTTACCCTTAATCTAATTATGTAATTTAATTCGCATTATCATAATCTACTGGTTTTTAACTTCCAATGCTACTCTAATCTAACCCTACACCTGAATCTGATTTACAGCATCCCGCACCCATCTGATTTATAAGTTCACTTTAATTATATTTAAATTGATTTGAAGATAGTTGTATTATGCTACGATGTTATTATTTTATGTAAACTTTAATATAAATAAATAAGTAAGTGTGCGTATTATATTATTATTGGAAGATATCTATTTACTAATCGCATAAATATATATAGATTTTGATGAGCAAATAAAGAAAGAAAGAAAGAAATTAAATTTTATGCTGTAATAATTAATCAATTAAATAGTTTTATAGATAGTTAGCTATTTTCTAATTTATATTTCTTAATAGACTTACCAACCAGCACTACTCAATTTATATTTATTATAATTATTGTTTGTTTAATTATTTATTTATAACCTAACTTAATTTATCGTAAAAGCCTTTTACATCTACTATCCTTCTACTTTACCTACCAAACTATTTCTTACTTCTAACAATATAAATTATATATTATTTAAGATATTAATTTTAAAATACTACTAATATTCAATTAAATCCTAATATTAATATTAACTACTTTGGAGATAACTAACTGAATAAGAAAGTTAACTTCTCTATCAATTTTAAAAGATTTAGACATATTAAATTAAAGGTCTAACACATTATATTCCTAACTATTTTATAGGATAATATTACACTTCAAAATTCAGGTTTGAATAAAAAAATAAATATTCCCTTAAAATGTTAGTCTTAATTAATGAGGATTTATATAATATTAAATCATTTTAATAAAGATTATTTATAGAAAGAAGTAAGTTTTTAATCAGGATCATTAAAAGGAATAACCTCATAATAGTTAAAAATAATTGTAAAACAATAAATTTCCATTTAATAATTTTACAATAATTAACATTTTGATTTAACCTAATTTAATAGATATTTTATTAATAATATAATTCTTAATTTTTCTGAAATTAATAATTTTATTATTATTAAACCCTAAATTACAGAAAATCTGTATTTTTTATGATACAACCCTTGTATTAGATATACTTATTTATTAAATAAATGAATATCTTTATTTAAAACTATATTAAAACCAAAGAAAGTCTAAATTAAAATATCTTTATAAATGAATATTTTATTTTTAAATAGATATGTCTACATTAAATTTTAATTTAGTAATTAAATGAGGAGAGAGAATAATTCAACCAATAATATTTTATAATATTAATTGGAAAATTTATATACTTTGATAAGATTATCTCAAATCGATACGATTCCATCAAAGATGATTATCAAAAAATAGATGAATATAAGTTTTTTGTAAAAATTGATGAAAATCATAAAAAGTTGGTTGGTTTGAGTATAAATAGATTATGCAGTAAGAAGAAGAAATAAGCTGGTTTTTTTTAAAATAGAAGATATCAAAAATAGCTAATTAAAGAGTGAATACATAAATTAGGGATTTTTAAGAAAATCTAAAGTTTGAAAAGAAAAGTAAAAATTCTAGAGAAAGAAATGATTCATTAACCATAGAGTGATATAGACCACCTTTAAAACTAATAGAATTATTAAGTAGGTTAGTAATTTGATGAAGAGAACTAATAGCATGACGATTTGAATGATGAGTACCCTGACACCTATCAAATTCAAGTTGAAAAAGGTGATAACAATTACAATGTATAGCCTTAAACATCAGAAAGAAAATCATCCGTGGCAACAAACAACACAAATAATGAAAATAATGTTAGTATCAATTTGAATGATAGCAAATCTCAAAATAATATTAATAAGGCTACAAGATAATAAGCTTAGGCATTCTAGATTGATGGTTGTTAAAAGAAATTTAAGCGCTATATGGGGCACACTGTAGGTTTTATAAATTTTAGAGGAGATCCAATCTTCACTGTAGGACCTCATTGTAAATCAAAATATTCAACAAATCAACTTAAAATAAATAATCTTAATCATCTATTAAACCAATTTTATTTCATTATTTTTACTGTTTTTATAAAGTTTGCTTGTTTCTGATAACATGGCTTTGCATGACAGGATTTAGCTATTTTTTGATATTCAAGATTTCTTTAAATAAAGGAGAGTTTTTGTATTATCTCACTATTGCAGTAGGTGGTGGCTAATCTTTAAGCTATCTCCTTACAGCTCTAATAAACCCAGGTATAAATACAGCTAAGTATGAAGGATAATCAAATAAAAGGTTAAACAAGTAATATAATTATTTATTTATTTGATTGAATTTTATAGAGTTAGAAACAATACTTGGTATATTTAAACAAAATGAACCAATAAATTTAAGAAGTTAGTTATTTAGTTAACAGTAAAGGTTAGTTATTTATTATTTAAAGTAATTCAGAATAGTTAGTAAACAGTTGAGTATATTGTTCTCTCAATTCCTTAGCTATTTAGTCAATCCATTATGAAAATGATTCTTTTTTAGAATTACATTTGCAATTTTCATCAAAATATGGTTTTTTAGCATTTTACTGAACAATTTTTAGAAAAACCTATAATTAAAATTAAATATGATAGATAAAAAAATCTTTAAAATTAAAATATAAATGATTAAAAAATAGTTATTGTTCAAAATGTGATATAAATCAATCTAAAACAGACTATCACTGTCCTGATTGTGATGTTTGCATTAATGATTTTGATCACCATTGTCCTTGGACTGGAAAGTGCATTGGTGGAGGAAACATGGCTTTCTTTAAAATGTTTGTATCATTCACTATTTTTTGGTTCTTTTATGCTATGATTTTGCTAATTTATTGAAAAACTAAGTAATCAGTAAGATGATTAATATGGTAAGAAGAAGTGTGGAATGTATGTAAATAAATAAAATAAATTGATTTGAATTCATTTTGAATTATATCTTTGTCCTTCATTATAGTTAAATAACTTAGATTTAATTGATAATGAGTGAGTGAGTAAGTAAGTGAAGCAATTTAGTTTATTTATAACAAGTATTATATAGAGCTAGCTTAAAGTTATTTATTTTAATTAAAATTGTATTCATTTGTTTATGTATTTATAATTATTATTATTATTATTATTATTATTAGAAATGAATATTATTGATTCCTTTATCTTTATCGAGCAATCAGAGTTTTAAAGTTATTTCTCAGCTAAATTTAAATTTATCTTTCATTACTTTCTAAATACGCTTAATATCTATGCTTTGAAGCCATCCGGATTTTTTACAGGGTTTAGTTTATAATGTAAATTCATATTTGTTTAAAGCCTTTTAGAAGAATTTCTTGACATGCTCATCTTAGATTTCGCAAAGCATATACATATGTCTATAGTGCTAGGGTTTCTCTATATAAGTTGGGTCATAAGTATTCCTATTATTGATAAAATTAATGTAAGAAATATGTATTTTATACATTTAATTATCCTTAAAAATATTGTCAATTATTTACTGTATTGGATTATATTCTTTAGCTTGTTCGTAATCTTCTCTATCCTAAACAACAATATCAATGACTTAATAGTGTACTGCTTCTTTATTTTCTTTAGGATTATATCCAAATCTTACATAAGCATGTTTCCAAGGTCCATCCTTAAAGTTGTAAGCTAACATTGCCAATGCTCTATTAATAATGAAAATTTAATTAAATTCTATTTTAACCTATTATTAATTATAAATTTACTTTCTAAAGTTAAATAGGGTGTATTTCACATTTTTTTTATTTAGATACACTATTAAGCTGTTACGAATCCATATAGGTCTTTCTTCAAATAAGTTCTTCATTAATTTGTAAAGCTACTCTTCTTAGAAAGAATCGACACCATAATTGATTTATTGAGGAATTTAAGGATCATAATAGCTGACTTACAATGATTAAAATATATTCTTTGATTTTTGTTGTCTCTAAACTTGATTTAAATTCTCTCTAAAGAATCTAATTTATTGTTATTTATATATAGCTTAATATTACATCATACCCAAATTTAAAAGAAATAAATTATAAATACTCTAATTTATTCAGTTTATAATTCTTCATAAATGATTGTGGCTAGATGCAATAATGGTACATTCTGGGATTAGCTTCATCTTTAAGGAAAGGTGCCTTCTTCTCAGATTTTTTAATCTCTGCTAAGGTTCGAGTATCTACTTTTTCATCTCCTTCAATTTCTTTATAAATTTTATAAATCTTAACATAAGGAGAAGATTAATAGTATTTAATTACCTATATTACTCTTTTTATTTTCTGCTTCATTGATTTCCCCTTTTTAAGGTCTTCCATTTGGTTGATTGACTTCTACTTTTATTTCAATGTCATTTAGCTATTTTTTCTTTATGTTAGGATTCTTTTTTAGATGCTAATAATTGTACTAAATACTCTCAACAACTTCCTCTATTTTATATTATTCATTTAAAATTTAAATAAGAAAATCATATTACTGAATACTTATCAATTACCTTTAAAAGAATCTATTAGTTGCTTTGTAGAAATAGGCTATTCGAAATAAATATCTTTGTAATCAACAAAATCAAACTTGTCAAATGTCTATCCAACCAAATCTAATTTGTATAGAATCTTTTGGGGATTCTTCTTGTTTCTCAACACCTTTATTGAATAAATCTTTTTTATTGACTTAGTGCGAACCAAATTCACTTCTTTTTTATTCTTAATGTTCATTTCTTACAAATCTAATTTCTTTTCATTAAATTATTACAAAAAATGTAAGAAGAGTAGATTTTCTCAAAGAATTTAAAATTAGAATTTATCCATTAAACCTAAAAGAACCCAGCCTCCCTCCTTAAAGGGTTGGATTGATTCTATGATTAAAAAATCTATGAAATGATTAACTATTTTACCTCTTTTATTTCTTAAACATCTAAATTCTTTTTAATTGTATGCAAATTCTCACTATAATAAGGGAGATTAACACTGGTAAATTTCTTCAAGTTTTCCTCAATTTCCATTTTATCTTACTATTTTAAATCTTTTAAGAGTTTATTGAAATACAATAGATTTATTTAAAATTCAACTAATTGTAGATCTATTTAAATGAATAATAATTATTATTATTATTAAGAAAAGAGACAAGAATGAGCTATAATAATTAATATTTTTTATCAAAAAAGTATCTTTTATTTATTTATTAAAAGCAATAGTATATTCATAAAATCAAAAGCTATCCCATTTTGGTAAAATTAATATATATTTATAATGGTTTTAGAATAGATAGGAATATAATTCAATTTATAAATAATTTTAAAATAGTATTTAATAATATTATAATTTTACTAAAACAGTTTAATAATATAAATCAAGTATTAATTAATTTAGACTATATATTTATGATTTTTATGTAGATTTAGATAGCTGAAGTTTAGTAAAAATAGAACAAGATATTGGGTGAATAAAAGGAGGTGGCTAACTAGCTAGCTAGTTAGGTATATATGTATGTAACAAAAATATTTGTAAGCATATATTAGTTAATTATAAAGTATATTTAATATAAATTTGAATATAAAATGTATCAAAAGATAATTCTTTTAATCACTTTTGATTATTTTCAATTGAAAGATAAAATATCAATCAGCAGAGTGTTTTCAATACCATGAACTAATTAATATTCACTTTGGTTTAAAATACTTCAATTTGGTTTAGTTTAAGGTAAAAAGTAAGATAGATAGATAGGTAGGTAGGTATTTCAAATAAATATTGAATTATATAGTGGATTTGTGGTTCTGCTGCTCATTAAGGCATCTAAATTTCACTATAACAATTTTATCATTATTGTTAGATGCTAATAACTTTAGATGAGCGAAGAAGTCCTTATAATTAACTTTAAAATAAGGTATTATTAAGTTAGTTGAGTTTTCTATTGATGACACTTTATGGAGATATTTTTATTTTTTTTAAATTGTTTATTTATTTATTATTAATATTAACATATGTTCACAGAATTAAAATTCGCATTAAAAAATTCTATTTTTTTTCAGTAATTATCAATTAAATTAGCTCTTTATTCTAGGTTATGGAAAGAACTAAAAGTTTTTGTCCTGTATTTATCGCTTGAGAAGGTTGAGATTCTTTTATTGTCCCCTACTTTATCAGAAATTAACTATTATATAGTGACTTGAGAAAAGAATAATCCCCAAGATTAGTAGAGTAAACCATCACTTGATTGGTACTATTAAAATTGAGATTTCACATTATCAGTCAATGTAGCACTATTCTAAATACTTTTAGCGATTTGCATGAAGTTATTAACATTAAAAGCAGATGATGTTATGATTTATTCTACAAAGAATGGAGAAGAACTCTTCTATGATTATTTTGATAAAAGATAATGCTTGATATTACTAGATACTTATAATTCTATTTATATTAATTTCTCTAGAATTCCATACACTCCAGCACTCCTAGCCTCCTAAATTACATATGCCATCTTCTTTGCATTTCCTTCTTGGATAAATGTGTATTTTAATTAACCCAAAATTCCATAGGCTTCGCGAATCTTGAGTATAAGGTCATCTTCTGAGTTATTTTATATAAATAGAGAGTGCTTTTTATTCTTTTAGTTTTATTTTTTGGGCTTGCAAGATATTATTGGAGATTTTGGTTTATTCTGTTACTTATTATACTTTTTATTAATTTTTTCATCTTCTTCTGAATCATCGTCATCATTATTGTTACGATTAGATGGCTAGTTATAGATAATATCTTCGCTGAAGTTTTTACATTGATAGCTGTATTAGAAGTACTTCAAAGCCTTAGTATTGTCTAGAAGATAGAGATTATAAACACCAACGTAATAAAGGGATATAGGATTCTATTAATCCACAAGCGAAGTTGTTTAGCTCATGTAACGCCAATAAGCTATACTTTTTTCAATTTTAGAAGGAGACTTAAGGAGATAAAGAACATAAACTATATAAGTAGACTTTTAAAGATTTTTATTTCTCCTGAAGACAGATGCATCAGTAATTAAAATATCTAACATCATATAGAAGAGTTGAGACTCTTCATTTTTATCAAATAGATGTCTGTATAGCATTCTATTAATGAATTTAATGATGTACTAGATTTCTTCATCATCAAAATCTTAATGGAAGTGCATCTACTGCATGAAGAAGAATAGCTTCTACTCTACTAATTTATTGTTTAGATCTAATGTTTGGGCAGATAAATGCATCTTAGAAGTTTAAATCATGTATTAAATATGCTTGATAGATCTATCGGAGAGCTAGATCACTCTCTCAGAATCTTCAAAACTGCCTAGAATAAATTGTTAAATTACATCAAAATTAACTCCATTTCTCATAGATTCATTTCTTAATAAGAAAAATGAAAGAATATTCATCATCTTTTAATATTTCGATTTATGTCTGCTGATGAACTCCTTGACATTCTTCTTTAGCAAGTAGTATTTATCTCTATCCATCATTTCTTGCATGCATCTACAGCAAGCATACAATTCACTGAACCAAATCTCAATTTCCCTAATATTTTTTCAATTTAAATGGATGAATTATGTTTAATTCTTTATAAAATAAATTTTATTGTATTTTACTGAAAAATTAAATAAAAATGAAATCTACATAAATAAATGAAATTGATCAATTAATTTACGTTGGTTTGGGTTGGAGAATGCAAGCATAGTTTTTATCGCAAATTTAACTGTAATCAAATGAAAAATCTACAAGGTTAGAGAATTTAATTACAAATTAATTTTATACTTTGGAAACAAAAACATTTTTGGAGTTGATATTGCCAATGTAGTAGTTATGGAAAAGAATTAGAACGAGAGAATCAAAAAGATTAGAGAGCATTTAGAGGTAGTACTTTTAATAGTTAATGCTCTCATGTTATTTAGCTTCAATTAAAATCAAATTGGATAAATCATATAGAGAGAAATCTCCTAATTTTTAAATTACAATGAATGTTTTGTCATCAGTAAATACTGTTTAAGGCATGAATTTAATGAATTTAGTAACAATTTTTTTATAGCTGTCTAAATAAACGCTGTACTGTTCTTTTGATTAAAACAGTCTGATTTGTATGTACATGTTAAGTTTTTTCAAGTAAATCCTATTCCATTTTACATCACGCAAAATTACAATATAATTTTCATTATCATAAAATTCGTTCTTGGTTTGCAGATCTGGTAAAATCCCCTTCAAGAGAGTATCTTTGAACTGAGGACTACAGAAATAAGATCTTTATTAAGGAGTTATTTCTTCATAGCCTTCAGTGCTATTGCTTTTTAGCATTTCTCTTATAGAATTTTCCTTATTTTGTTGAAAGGAAAGCTGAGGTTTTATGACCATTTGTTATTTAATTTGCATTGCTTTGTTTTACTCTGTATCATTCTATTCAGCTTACTATTACAAGAATTTTTATTAGTCTAGATAGGCCTTCATAAAGTTATCATTATTCTAGTTACTGTCTGTCATATTATAATCGTCGTTTGGAGTGTCATAATTCCCTTCTGGAGTGTTTGGAGTAGGTGTAAAAGGGCTTACTACAGGTTATTAGAAATGTTTCTTTGGCATTGATGAAGATCTATCATGTCTTTCCATATTGTTTTTATCCGAATTAAACTTCTTAAGGCGATCGATTTGGTTCTATAAGAGAGGGCTATTATTATTAATTTTTTAAGGTAGGCTATGGCACTTCATATGGTGAGATATAGTTTTATTTTCATCGTCATCACAGGGGGTAGGTGTCTCAAATTCATCATCGCCATCAAATTCTGTATTCAAAATTAATAATATTATTTTATTTAAAAAATTTAGCTGAGTGAAATTGAATATATTTTTTTGTTTAGCTAAATTCTCTATGGATAAGAAATTTTGTTTTTAATTTTACTAATTTACCTTGTGATATCTTATACTATTGTTTTTTCATTGAAGCAAGCTTAATGCTCATAATTTTTGGGACTACTCTCTCTTCTAAAGATTATATTGAAAGGTTTCTAATTAAGCTAATTTCATCTTCTTCGTCTTAATTCACTTTGTGATCATCATTGTCGCTGTCCTCCATATCTTACAGGAGAATCAATTTTGCAGACATTCCATTGTATTTTTTAAAATAATTATCGTAATTTTCTTATAAGATATCAGCATTAAAGTTCTGATTATGATAAAGGGAAATCCCATTTGGTTGCTTGCCTTAAGGGATATTAGTCTTATTGCCCAAGCAGCTCTTCCAAAATGTGTCTTAATTCTACAGCATTTAAATACGGTTCTATCTTTACTCTTCATCATCTTCATCTATTTATATTTTTTATAAGTAAGACTAAATTAAAATTTGAATCTCATCAGAAGTGGAAAAGGAAAGTAGGATAAAAAAGACTTGGAAAATCTTATAGGTATAGAAAGTATTCGATAAAATAACTTTACCTTCAACTATCAATTCATCGTCAAATGCATTATCTAAATTCTATAAAGATATTGGTTGCTATGTATTTGTCTGCTTTTTCATTGCTTTTATTAGAATAATTGTATTTTATGCTTATATTTCTACTGTAGGTGAACGAAAAAAAGTATGTAATGTTTCTTCTTTCTGGTATTTAATACGGTTTCTACTATACAAATGAAATCAAATTATTCCTTTAATTTGTTTGTTTCTTTATTTTACATAATTTCTTTCCACCAAATTATTATTAATTAGAATCCTATGATAAATAAATAATCAATATTAAATTCTTTGATTTTTCTCTACTACTTCTATACATTCATTCATTCTGACATACAAATTCATTTATTTATTGATTAATCATTACCAAACAAATTAAATTTCTATTATTATTTTCAATGCTTTAAACAAGTCCAATGAATCTATCTATCTATCTCTGTGTATGATTTTTAATTATTTATTAGTCTAGAAAAGATCAATTAAAACTCCTTTACTAGTCACTTTCTTTGTAGATGATAAATCAAATATGATTAGCTATCAAATCTTAATTAAAACCTCCTAATGATTTAAATTATACAAACCAAACATTTTTAATCACTAATTTATCCAGACTAATTTACTTATTTATCACTTTTTTCATTAATTTTTAAAACTAGTTTTGAAGATCAGACGTTTATCCTGCAAAGTAAATAGTTTCTTTCTTATTAAATTCTTCGATAAACCATCTTATTTGCTATACACATTACTTTTTTAGAAAAGAAAGGAATCTTCTCATTGATTCACTGAACAGAATTACAACCTTTTATTACACAGGAGAAATTTGTAAATCACAATACAAATCTGATTTAATTCAGGAAGAATTTTATCTTCATCTAATGATTGCTGATCTTAAGTTTAAAAATTTGAACTTTTTTTTGAAAAAACATCAAAATCTAATAAAGTCTAACAAAAAATTAAAAAATAATAAAAGTCTTACACTTCTTATAATATTTTAAAATTATTAAAGACATTTATGAATTAAGTAAGGAAAATATCAAATTCGATTTAATTTCTTTACTATAGTAAGTAATTAATTCTTCTATTATATTTTTTCTTTCAGATAAATTAATTTAGTTTTATCTCACCTTATTTCCCCTATTTACCTACTTACTATGTCTTATTTACTTTAACAATATTTTACACCAACTATTGACAACATTACATATTTCGAAATCATTTAAAATTTAAAAATTATAATTAATGTCTAATTTTACTGGTTATATTTCTAAAAATTTTAATTGGTTGAAATTAAATAGATTCTTTTAAGATAGATTGGAAAATATTAATATAACCTCTATTTTTATAATTAAGCTCTTCTTTCTATTTAATTTGTGTATTTTATATGAAAGAATTAAATTGCAATAAAAAGTAATATAAATAAATACATTATTCTTTCTTCAATATCTTAGTTTTTATATCTTTATTTATCAAAATTATATTTTTTTTATTTCAAAAGGTATAAATATTAAATTATTTCATTAAAATTTTCTCAATATTTTTAAAACTTAACTCCTACCTTTTCTTTTATTTCTATTCGATTTATAGATTGAAAAAGATTAAAAATTTTGGGGAAGGATTAAATCTTAACTAAATGCATTTATATTTTGTTATAAATGTAAATAAATATAAATTATTTAATAGAAGAATTATTCTAAATAGGGAAATAACCATAAAATAGTTGAACGATTTGATTATATTTCGATAGAGTAAGATGTAAATAATATAGATGTATATATGTATGTATGCATGCATGATTATAGATAATAAATTTAGTTTTTAAATGTAAATGAATTAAAATGTTTTTCAAAACTCATTCCTACCTATTCTTTTCGTTTTTTATTATTTCGAATAGAATATTAAAGAATCCATATTTTTAATTAGAAAAATAATAAATTTTTAGGAAATAACTAAGTCAATCTTCTTCTTCTGAAGAATTGATATCAAGATTGAATTCGTTAATTAAATCCTATTTATACTTTTAGGTTATATTATGTTAGGTATCATAGCTAAAGATTTGATTAATGAATTCAGTTAATTAAGTAGATCTATCATATTTTTGCAAGAATTAATATGTTTTATTTAGAATAGTTTATAGATGGAAGAAGTTAAAGAAAGGATTGGGTTAAACACTGTGGTTGTCGTCATAGAACTCTTTTATTATAAATGGGTACTTCATATGATCACAATTAGATATTGAAGCAGGAGGATCAAGTAAAGATATTACCACTGTATTCCTTGGTTATTAACTAACGATTTAATGGTAGTAACTAATAAGTTCAGTAAATAAATTAAAAAGAGGGGTTGAATTAATCTTTTCTAATAAATTCTATTTTTCAATGCTATTTTTTATTTAGATTTCATCTATCAATTAGTGGGTTAAATAGTTTTCTTTCTATTCAGGAGCAAAATAATCTTAAACATTAGGAAGATATTAGCTTTTCAAAAGGAAGAATATGACCATATTAGTTTGAGCAATCGAACTCAGCATTTATTTTTCAATATTTTTAACTTAAATAAAATATTTAAAGAGGCAGACAAGTTGTTACACTTTAATTGATAGAGAAGAGTATATTTTTAGTAGAGAAGTTTTTGCAATACCTACATTATTTCCTACAGTGAAATCCACTTTTACTTTCAAACTACTATTAAAAGAGGATTATTTTCTAATTTAAAATCCTGGTACTTATGCATTTATGAATGAAAATATTTCGAATGAATCAGACTGCTAAAACTAATCAATTAATGGTTTCAAAAAGGCTCTTTTACTATTTAAATCATCAGAAATTGATGGGTTATTCTCAATTTCTAATGAAACATCAATATCTGACGATTTTGATAACTAAAATCCCATCATATAGGAACCATACATGGTGCATTTTAGTTTCTACTTATATTACTTCATAGTTGCCATTGACATTAAAAATACTATATTTTCTAACTCAGTTAATTGATGACAAATATCATTCTTTGTAGGAAATATATATGTAAATAATTCTTCTAGCCTAATATCTTCGCTTAATTTATTTTCTATTATTCTATCTTTATTCTATACTTCTTATTCATTATCTTGCTATAGGTTTTCTTACCTATATTAATCGCATTACCACTATTATTAAAATTAATTCCTTTCTAACTCAATAATTCTTCCCTCTTCCTTATGATTTACTATTATACTTTGCTATTCATTTTAACAAGTTTAGATTCTTTTTACTTGTATATCTCTATCATTTCCTTCTATTTGCTAGTTATCTTGATGATACACACTGTTCTAGATACGTTTATGAGTATTTTAACTTATGCAATCTTAATTATATTGGGTTTAAGTATCATTTTAAACTTAGTCATTATGATTATTACATTATCCGCTCAGTAATTATCTTCTATTTTTAAAGAGAAATCTATTATTTAAAATTATCTGGTAGACTTTTGTGTTGTAATAAATAAATGGGTCTTCATCTTGGTCAAAGATATAATTATTAATTTGAGCATCTAATTCTGCTAATTTATAAGCATCTGTAAATTAAGAGTAGGCTAATGCTTAAATTAATTTCTTATAAATCATTAAGGTATTTAATGATTTAGACTCAATTCCTTTATCAATAGACTGCTCAATTATACTAAGAAATGTGTCTTTCTTTTTATAATTATCCTTAATATAGAGTCTAAGTTTATTGAAAATAAAAGATCTTTTTGTATTGAATAGCTTGTAGTTACTCTCTTATATTTCTTCCTTTAAGAAATGCAGTAGAATTTTCAGCTTTTTATGAGTAATATTTTACTAATTATTTTGCGCTTAATTATTCATTTTCAATTATTAAATTTGAGTAATTTATATTTAATAAGCAAAAACATATTATACTAATATTTTAACACTCATTATTAAATTAATTATAATTACTTAATTACTACTTAGTTGGTATTATCTATCTTCTAATAGACAATATCAAAATACAAAATAGAAAAAATTATCTTTCTATCTATTTGATTTGTTCATTCATTCATTCATTTATTCATTATTATCTCTTTTCAGCCCCACCTTTCTTTATCGCAAATAAATATTCAATTCTTAATTATTTTGCTTATTTTGAAATCTAAATATTTTATACACTTACTTAAATTTTTTATATTAGACAATGAAGAAGTTTATATTCAAAATACTCCCTTAGGTTTACCTAAAAATAATACTGTTTTTGGATTCTAATATTTCATTTCTTAATTTCATAATTGTAGCTAGAAACGATAGTTTAATGATCTTTTTCCTATTTAATTAGATAATTTAAAAATTTTAATAATAAATCTTCTTTATTTAATTTATTTGAAAATTATCTCCCTTTTATAGAACAAAAGGACAGTTGATTTTACTATAAATTTATCAACATAAATCTAAATTTTAATCAAAAATTAAATAGATTAGACCTATATATAAAGTAATTATCTATGATAGAAATTAGATTAAAAAAACAAATAGATTAAATGGATAAAATTATTTTAGAAATATAAAATTTTTAGTCAAGAATAATATGAATTTAATTAATATTCAATTATTGTTAATTATTTATATTTCTTGCTATTTATTTTTTTTATTATTCATACAATCATTTGTTATAAAATATATATTTTGCTTAATTTAAAAAAATAAATTTTAACTTAATTAAAAAGGTAGGATTCATTATTTTTAGGAATTAATTTGAAAGTAAGTTTATTTAAACAATTTCATATTATCGCAAAATATTATTTGAATACTCCTCATAAATTTAGTTAGATATTTCTTTTAAGTTATTATTACATTACATACATTGTAATATTTCATTTTAGAAAAGCTATATACAATATCTTGTATTATTATATTATTTAGTAGAATTTTTGGTAATGACTTTTGGTGATAGATAAAATATTACTTAACATTAAAACAAAGACTAAATATTTTATTATTACTATTAACAAAAAATCATAAAATTAAGCATATAAAATAACTTATTTGATTGTGAATTTTATTTTTGAAAGAAAATAATTTCCTTATTTTCAAGAAAGAAAAACAGATAAATTCGTACTTATTAAATAACTATTATATTTCTAAGTTTAGATTTTTAAAAAAGGATGTGTTTTAATTCTAAGAAATCTAAATAAAGAAATAAATAAAAAAACTGAGTAGAATCAGTTAAGGGAGTATTTACTATACTTTACTTTATTTTAGTTTATATAATTATTTATTAACTTCTACTACTACTTTTGATATCTAGTTAATTAACCAATTGAGATTTCTATTAAATACTGAAACTCTGAAAATTTGCAATTTATTTTTAAACAGAAAATTTTTTAAAGACTAAGAAGATTATCTAAACAAAAGTAGAATCATTTACCATTTTATTAATGTTTGGGTATAAAGAAAAGACTTAGATTAGTAAAGATAGACTAAAATAAATACTAAATAAACCAATTAGTCTGACAAGTAGGTCTACTACTAATAATAAAAAATCATGTAAAACTTTTTCAGATAGTGTGAATGATGAGAATTTCATATTTATGTAGCAAAGTAGCACCAGAAACGATTTCTAAGAAAGAAAATTTAGCTGGAATGATACCATTTTAAATTCAGAGAGGAAAATAATGGGAAATACTTTACGTTCACCATAAAATAAATCAAATTATCTAATATCAATACCTTAAATCCCTCTTGAGTCACCTGAAAACAGTAAATAATCTTTTAACAATGGTTTGCCTTAGATTAATAGATTAAAAACAGAGTAATCTCAAAATGGTCTAGAAATAAGAAAAGTTGATAGCACTATCTTAACAATAAATTCGAACTAATAACTAATGGAAGCTTAAATAGAAAGAAATAGTGTCCTCCAATATAATTTTAAACAGTTATCTATCAAAGTTCTAAATATGCTAGAATCAGTGCGCGTAATTATTTAAATATTTTAGAGTGAGATTTGACCAAATAGAATGGTTTATTAGCAAGAATTTAGTAAAATAGTTTATTTAATAAGGTTAAACGATTAAATACCCAAAAACTAACTCATTTTATGATTGATTAATTATGAAATCATTTGTATTTATTTACTTACTTAATTTATTCATTTATTATAAAAATATGTAGAACAGTGATTATGAGAAAGTTGATTCTACTTTAGAAGAATTGCTAGTATTCTTATAATAGACATGTAGGACTGAGTTGGAATTGTCTAAGATGGTTAACTTAACACTAAAGTAAAATAATAAAATAAGTCACATTAATCTAATGAATTAGAAGCTGAATGAGAAACTCTAATTCTACCAAGAAAGGTTTAATTTGAATAATTATAAAACGGATGAATTACAAGAGAAGTACCTAAGATGTATAAAAGAAATAAACCAATACAAAAAAACAGCATAAAGTTAAAAGAAAAAGATAGATTAATTGGAATAAAGGCTTGATTTTCTATTACAATCTGATTTTATCAGTAATTTAAATATTCATTCATCCATTAAATATATTTATTATGTGAATTAAATTTATAGATGATTAGTAAGTAACTAAAGAACAGAATATTCGCAAAGTTCTTACTGAACTTGTAAAAGAAAACGAAAGTTTAAAAAGAGACAATACCAAAAAAGATGTGGAAGTGAGGAGATTACAGGATTAAAAAATATCGTTAATGCTAAAGTTAAACTTACTAAACCAAAAGATTGAATCATTGAAATCGAGAATACCTATATAAGATTTAGAAGATATCTACTATGAATAAAGTTAGTTAAAATAAATTTCTGGAGATATTAATTCTTACAAAGACAACAACAATATTCTGCAAAACGATGAGATTCCTTAAAAAGTAAAGTAGTTTATTTCATAGTCAATTATCGAAATCAGTAAAATTTTGAAATAATAGCTAGATTTTAGGATTAACCAATTAAGGCATGAATATAAATTACTGATGATTGATCTTTGCGAGCATGGATCCAATATATTTATAGAGCAATATACTAATCTCAAAGATGAAAAGAGGAAAATTGATTGGCTCAAATTGATTCTCTCTTAATTTCTTTCGTATAAAGAGTTTTCAGAAAGAAATAATAAAATATGCCATATGGTCCATCATTTAGAGATGATAGATTCTATTGATGAGCTACTTAGATAAACTAATATATATTTGAAGTAGATTTTTAAATCAAATCAAAGTCATGCTTGGCTCTATGATTAGTTTACAGGTTAATTCAATTCATTATTTTAAAAACAAAATTATTCATTCATTTTTAATTATTTAAAAGGTATATTCTATACATTAAAAGAAGATAAATCGGAATTAAGAGCAGTGAATTCAAAGGGACTTTTTAGTGAAATTGTGAGACATTAAGTTGCTACAAATAAGACTGAAAATGAGGAATTTATTGTTTATGAGTAAATTATGCAGTTTATGTCTATTTAAAGTAACCTTAGTATAAATAAATAAAAATCTACAAATGAAAAATAAGAAAATTAGATTTACTCTGATTCTTCGCTTTGTATTCCACTCTTTTCGAAAGGAAAGAAAAAGC
The DNA here is from genome assembly GCA_000260095.1 of Tetrahymena borealis. Lineage (NCBI taxonomy): Eukaryota > Ciliophora > Oligohymenophorea > Hymenostomatida > Tetrahymenidae > Tetrahymena > Tetrahymena borealis. The sequence continues at coordinate 168,312 of JH651248.1, read as the reverse complement.
AAACAATCGGTGTGCTTGAAATAACTGGTTCTAAGTGTAAAACATTCTCAGTTGATGATGAATATTGTGCAGTTTTAATAGCTTAATTCTTAAGCAATTAAGTCAAAAGGTATCAATCTACTTTTTATTCTAAAAATTCTTGGATATTTATATTTTATGCTTAAAATAATCAGAATAAAGAATAACAGAAAGGTTGCTATGGAGCATCGATACAAAGATTTCCTCCAAGAAGCTTTCTTAGAATTTATTCAATGTAAAGATAAAATTGGATTTACAAATTCAGTTGCTGTTTGGCTTTAAAGAATATTTACGATCTCCTAGTTTAGATTATACTTTGTTAAAGATAATAAATTTTATAACTATAAGAATTAAGAATTTACTACGAAGCATGGATGGGCTGGATATGTAATTCAATTCATACCTTAAATAAGCATAATTTCCATATTATTATATTTAATATTTTATAACATAGGTGCTTTAGATTAATTAGGCTATAATTATTTAAAGTATTAAAAACACTGAAAATTACGATCCTTTAGTAGATATGTACAGTATCCTTCCTATATAAGTAAAGCCTATAGCTCATAACAATCAAATCCTAGCTATCCTCGAGATACCCATTAAAAGATGCAATAGAACTCCTTCAGTTTAAGATGATTATACTTTCTCTAATTCTCCCTTAATGGGATTGGATAATTCTTTTGAAAATGCAATGAAATAGTTTTGCAAACATTTAAGCATTGCCCTAAATATTAATAAAATTGAATGAAACATCCTTATTATAACTAACTGTTTAAAGTCTATATAAATATTAATTTAACTAAAATGAATCATTTTTATATTTTTTTAAAAATAATTTGAATATTTAATTACTAGCCAATAAATATTTTTTAGTAAAATCATGAAGATAATTCATAAAAAATTTAATTTAATAATTAAATTGTGATACTAAGTAGCCTTTAAAATTTTAAAATATTTAACTCAAATCGATTAGAAATATTGAACAAGTAATGCTAAAGATATAAAATAATTATGGATAAGATGGTATTTAAAAATATTAAAAAAAAGAGAAAGAAATCCAAAGTAGGAGTTAGAGTATTTGTTTGGTGAATTGAAATGATATAAATGCAAATAGAGCAAACTAGAGTTTTGGAGAGAGTAAAATTAAAAGTAGATCAAATTAAAATTAATGAATAATGGGATTGAATATTGGTTAATATTGATGTTAACATATCGATTCATTGAATATGATATGAATAGCATCATAGAGCAGATATATCAATCAAAAAGCAAGTAAATATAAGTAATTTTTAATTTGATAAATCCTAATAGACAATACAAAAAGAATTTATAATTCATTTAAACAAATACAAAACAAACAATAATTATATACATATATATCATTTCAAATGAGTCACTTACTTAAGAAGAAGAATTATAACACTACTAAGGGTACCAAGAGATGGAGAAAGAACTTGGATGCCACTGAACTTGAAGAGAAGATCGTTGAATCTCAATAGAAGAAGTACGATGAAGAACAAGCTTAAGAAAAGTTAAATAAAAATGAAAAGGTCACCTTCTCCATCAATACTACAGGAGATAAGAAGATTAGGGCTGCTCTTGAAAAGGACAGATTCCACAAGAAAATTGATGAAACCAATATTTCTGAAATCGAAATGAAGAAGTATAAGGAATTAGCTAGAAAGTTGAAGAAATAAGAAGAATTAGAAAAGACTGCTCCTAAGAAGGAAGAGAAAATAGTAGTCGAAGAAGACGAAGATGTTGTCGAAGATTTCTGGGGTGAAGAAACAACCAAAAAGCCTTTAATTAAAAAGAAACAAAAAATTGCTCATATTATTGTTCCCACTAGTGGTATGAGTTACAATCCTTCTTACAAGGACCATTAAGATGTCATTGAAGATGCCATTCGTTTAGAAGACGAAGACTTAAAGGAAAGAAACTTATCTAAGATTAAAAAACTTAGAAAGAAAAAGAAAGACTTAAAGGAATACTTAAGAGTCTAAAAGATCAAGTAAGAATTAGCTATGAATCCCGTTCAAAGACAAAAGAAGGAAGAAAGACGTCTTGCCCATCAAGCTAACTTAATCAAATAATATAAAAAGGATATAAAGGAGAGCGAAGAAAAATACATTTAGAATATTGAAAGCATTAAAGCTAAGTAGCAAGCTGATAAGGAAATAAAGGAAAAGCTTGGTTTTAACTTCAAGCCTGAAAAGTTAGGTATGAAGAGATATGCCTAGAAAGGTTAAGATTTCGTTTTAGAAGAAGACTTACCTGATAATTTACGTACTATCCAATCTGCTGGCAGCTTACTCAGAGACGAATATGAAGCCGTTTTCAGAAAAGGTTTACTTGAACCTAAGAATTACTTCAAGAAGGATAAGAAGACCAAAGTTCCTGCAATTAGATTAAGATAGAAATTCGATCCCTACTTCTAGAGCGAATGGGACGAAGTAGACACTGCTTTAGATGTAAAGAATTGAAATAAATAAGTATAAAAGTTAAAAAGTTGTAGAAATAATAATAGTTTAGTATATTAATAGTTTCAAGTATGCAAACTTAATTTAATAATATGATAGATAGGAGCAAATTAATATCAATCAATCAATCAATTGCGAATAAATATCTTTATTAACTAATTAATACATTTTTTGCTCATAAAAAATAATAATAATAATAATAAAAATAACATTAATAATAACAAAAAAATAATATTATTAACACTAAAATCTAAACCTCCATTCTAAAATTAATTCTTCAGTTATATAAATATTAATCCATCCATAAATAGATAGATAGATATGTTATCATACATACATACATGCATGCATATATATCCTTTTTCATCCCTGTGTTTACTTACTTGTATAATTATTCTAACAATCATATTTTCTATTTTTTACTCAATTATCTATCAATTTTAATCATCAATTTTAATCATCTATTTTAATCATCAATTTTGACATCTTATAATATTTTTTTTACTTTTTATTAACTATTTATTTATTTATTACCACTTAAATAACGAATTCGATTTATCATTTTGTTTAATTTCAAAATAATTATTAGTCAAATTTTTGATTAAATTAAAAATGCTTCAAATAAATAATAAATAATCTATTTGTATCACATACAAATTTAAATACAAAAAAAAAGTATAAATTAAAGGAGAGATTTAGATTGGGATAAATAAAATAGAAGAATCAAAAGGTTATAATAATAATTCTTATACTCAAAATACTAATCAAATATATTTACATCATTGCCTAAATTCAATTATTCCTGTTCAGTCAGTATAAATTATGAGGGTATACATACTTCAAAATTAATCTTTATTTACTTTTCAAAGGCAATAAATAAAATATATTTAAATACACCAATTTATTAATTTTAATGTTCTATTCATCCTCTTAAGATTGTTAAAAATATTTAAAATTATCAAATCAAAGGTGAAATATATCAGTTTAATCCAATCAATTTTTAGTATAATTTTATGAAAATATCAGTTAAGAAATAATTAATAATGCTTAATAAATGCAATAAAGAGCAAATATTTATGAACCATAGATTTAAAACATAATTAAAATTAAAAAACTCTTAAAAAATGAAAGGTATTTTATGAAATTTAATAAAATATAAATGAATACATGTTTTAAAGTTTTAAAGATATAGAGTAATAAAATCAAAAGATTATTGATTTTAGTATAAATATATTGATTGATTGATTGCTATTTACAAATCAAAAATTGATTGATTGATTCATTCATTTATTAATTGATTTTATGCTTGCATTTTATTAATGTCACTAATTGTTGTTGTTGTTGTTATTAATATATTATTTTATAGACAATATAAAAGTATTTTTTATATAATATAAACCAATTAATTATGTTTGTTTGATTGTTTGATTGTTTGTTGTTTGATTGATTGATTGATTTACTTATTGATTTATATTTTATTCTTCATTATTAGCTATTTATTTGTTTGTTAATTATGATATAGTTTGTTAGTTGTAAATTAATTAATAAATGGATGGATGGATGACTAATATTATATTACAGGAATCATTCAAAAAGGAATTAGGTTTCGAGTAAATAATGTAATTGATTTAAATCATAAATTATGTCATTTATAAATAAATTTTATTTATATGTATGTATAGTTAGTTAGTTATATCATTATATGGTGTAGAATCCTAAAGATATTTCAGAATCTTGGACTATCAGGAATGTTTTTTAGGGTTAATGTTTATTGTTCTTATTTGTGGTGCTAATTTTATTAGCATTGTTGTTAATTTGCATGTGATCCATGCTTTTTAAGTTTGTCATAGCTTGACTACTTTCATATAAATATGTTTGAGTATTGCTTTGCATACTGTTTAGGTTTAATTATTGCTGGTTGTGAGTAAACTCGTTTTGGTTTAGAGAAGGTGCGGGATCTGCAGGTTGGATTAAAGTTAGAGATTATGGATTAATATCTTTCTTTTATAAAATCGAATTGTTTTAGTTAGCAAAAACTTTTACTAAGCTTTATTTCATTTTCTTCTTCTTATTGCTGTATTTCACATATCTTTTTAGTTACTTCTTGATACACTTACTATTACTTCTAGGTTAACCAGAAAAGGGTTTTCTGAAGGTTATTGCAGGAATATTGGCTGCTGATTGAGAGGGACGACGTAAAGAGTTGCTAGAGGAATTGAGTTGTCTTGCTGCATTACTTGTTTATTCAATTTATTTAAGCTTATTCATGAGAATTGTATATGATGCAGTTGAAGGTATGATGTGAGCAGTAGAATATTTTTATACTGGAGGAACACTTGTAGGAATCTAAGACAAACTCTTCATGATAGGAGATTGAATATGCTTTTTAGACCTAGGAGTTAGTTTTGGAGATTTGGGAATTTCTTCTTCCTCTTCTTCTATTCTAGATTCATCAATTGGCTAGATCAAACTTTCACTGCTGCTACTATTATTAAATTGATTTAAATTACTGCTTTATTGCTAATAATAGCTATTGAAGATAGAATTTTATGATGGAAGATAATCCTATTAGATACTTTCTATCTTACAGCGTCTACTCTATTCAAATTCGCAAGCTGCCTATTAATTAAATTAGTTAAAATAAGTTAAATATCCTTAGGTAATTGAAATAATTTTTAATTTATTTATCTATCTTTATTTCATTCTTTGAAGATATAAATACGTTTTTAATTTTGATTTATAGTATCTATTTATTGATAATTATTGATTTTTTTTGATACCCACTTTTGGATTGATAGATTGATAAATATTTTGAGCAAAAGATGATTAGAATAGAAGGAAAGGTATAAAATAATTACGATTGTGTATTTAGTAGCAAATTAAGCATTCAGATTAGTGTTCTGAGGATTATTGACGAGGACATAGTGGTTATTGTGAGTGTGAATGAATGAAGATTTTCCCATTTCATCATTGTTGTTATAAGAATACTAGGATGACATTGATGCGTTCAAATATAAAAGAGATGTTAGATTTTGTGAATGAAGATTCTAGTGATAATTTAAAGAGAAATTAGTAGAATCAAAGGACAGTACTTCTGAATCAACGAACATAAGGATATTGTTGGTTTGTTTTTCTATAATTGCATTAGTTTAAATCTTTCTTTCTTTGTTGAATTGAAGGGAAAATACTTGTTATGCTACAGGCATTTCGTTCAATTGTTTCAAAGACATTGGGGCTGTTTAGTTTGGAGATAAATTGCTAAAATTATTGGATATCTGCTAAGGGAGCTAATTTGAATAGCTAAATTACTATTAAGACTGTATTTGAGGCTATGCTCCTTCTACTATTTTCCAAATATTAATTTCCGTGATTGAAACGGAGATAAATTAAGGACAGTTTTGGAAGCATTTAAGTTGTCTAATACGAGATTAATGACATTACTCTAAAAGACTTGGTCTCCAAAAGGAAAGTCTTTTCTTCTTTTTAATAGGAGCTTCTGTAGGTGTATCATTGAAATCTCCATCAAGATCAAAATTATCTAAGTCTTCAATATCATTTACAGCGGCCTATTAATTATTAAAAGCTGCATTTTCTTCTTCTTCTTCATCTATCTAATTATTTATCTCATCTTGAATTATATTGCATTCTTTGGGGTGCTCCCACAACGAAATAAAGTTATTGATTCCCTTGTAGCTGTCTGTCCCTGCAATTAATATACTTGAATTGGATAATGGAAGACAAGCCACACTGGTAATTTAGAAGTCGATGTCATGGTAATTAGGCACACCAAATTTCATACAAACAGTAAGATTATTTACTAAAGACAAAGCATAAATTTTCTTAAAAGTACCTACATAAACATAGTTTTCGTCAATGGCCAAGTTATATATTATTGTTTTGAACATTTGGGATTGAGCTTTTTTCTCAAATCTGTTTGACATCTCCCAAAGGATGAGCTTTCTGTCATAGAAGCCGCAGCTGATAATAGATCCTTAAGATTAAATAGTAGTTTCGTTTGATTATTTTCTAGATCTGTTTGATTATTGCTGTATATTATTTGCATTTGGGGAGAAGAAATTAAATCCTTGATTCTAAGATGCTGATTATCCCTGTAAACTGCTTGCATTATTGCAATTAATTTCATCTAAATTTTGTATTAATCCAGACTATTAATTTTTTTGCGATATCCCATTCTTACTATTGGTCTTCTTGTTTTATTCTACACGAACTAGTTTGTGAATTTGAGAGCGAGGGTGAGCATTTGATTCAAAGTATAATAGTTTAAATGTTTGCTTTTGTTCACTTTGAACTACTTGATAGGCGTAGAGATTACCTACGTCACTTCCAAGCACTACTTTTTTACCAACGCTTTCAAAACTTGTCACGTTGAAAGGAAATCTGTGCTTCTTTTTGAGCTCTAATCCCTTCAAGCCGTATGCTCTTTGCTAGGGAGAATTTCCATAGCCAGATTAGCAGGATGCTCCTGCACCAAATGCAAATTGATTGTCTCTCAATAGCTGATGTTATTGTAAGAATTGAGTCTCATCTTCCATATTTAACAAAGGTTTTGTTTTGATTAAGATCTTGTGCTACTCTAGAGAGTGCTTTAATTGTCTTGATTTGTATTCTCTTGGAATGTCAGCAATATCTGCGAAAGTTGGAGTTTTGGGAAGGCTAGAGGGTTTATGTTGACTTGTAATTTAGCTGGGATAAGTAGGTAGAAGAGATTGCGCAGAAGGGAGATTTTATATTTGTTGTGCTAGAGCTAATTGAGATTATGAAGAAGAATCTCTATGTTATTATTTAGTAATTGAGAAGGCAGAAGCTGAATCGATTGATTTAGCAAGTATTTTACTTTACTAGGAGAAGCGCTAAGATAAGGATGAGGAATTTGGTTTTAGGTTTGGACTGGATTTGGATGTTAAAAAATGGGAGTTATTTGAATTTAACTGAATTAGTTGTTTGCTTTCCTTTTTTTGTTGTATTAATATTCTTTTTCTTCTTCTTCTCTCACAAAAAAGAATAAAGTTAAGTTGGACCCCCTACTTCTTTTCTTTGTATTTAATTAATTATTCTTCTCTCAAGCCTCTTGTTCGGCTGAATGAATTGCTGCTACTGCTATTGCAGTAAATGATTTACGGACTGAGGATTATTTTTTTGGGAAAGCTTAAGATAGCTCTAGATGGATTTAATTTTTGATTATTCTTGAAAAGCTAGTGCTGCTTCCCCTACACCACCTTTAATTACTTCTTCGGACTCTTAATTACAGAAGCCAAATCTTTTGAAAAGGACAAATTGAATTTTTACTTATTAATACCTCCCAAAGCTCTTTAATTGCTTACCAAAATGTCTTTGCTTATTTTTTATGGTTTTTTTCCCTCCTTTTCAAATATATGAAATATTTCTTTCTTTTTATGATAATTCTTCTCTGTTTATTTTTCTTACTTATTTACTTGCTTTATTTCTTCTTTGTTTGTTTTTGCTTTGTTTTTGTTTATCAAAACAAATAAACCCTACAAAAAAAGAAACAAGTATTTTATCTTGCATTATTTCTTAATCGTAATGTCCATCCTTAATATCCCATGCAAGTATCATTTCAATTGAATTCAATCTTTTCTCTCACTCAACACTTTACTAATTTCATTCAGTCGCTTAATCCCTTGACATTGATTGATCGACTTACTATCTAAATACCTTTATTACAAAATTTATAAAGGGCATACATACATACATAACTAACTAACTAACATACATACATTGATCTATCTATACATATTTACATGCATTTTCAAAAAATCTTAGTATACAGATAGATAGAATATCCAATACCATCATCTTTTTCTTGAAACTATAGACAATTTTTTTATTCACATTTTCCATCGCAAATTTTAAACAAATCTTTACCAATTGTATGCCTTCGTGGACTTTTATATATTCATTATTCCCCTCTGAATTTCTCCTCAAAAGTAATTTAAATAATATTGCTTTTTAACAAATTTCCCTGATATTTCTTTTACTATCATATTATTTATTATTATCCCATGTAACCCATCTCCAATTAAAATTTTTTAGGCATTCTTTCAGCAATTCAGCAGATGGGACATTAGCAAATGTATTTTTTATGTTTTAAGGCCATGTGCTTGAAAATCATTAAAATACCGCCTTTAGAAAAATTTTAAAATAATCAATTGATTGAAAATCCGCTGCTGCTGATATCATCTTTGTCAGCCTTGGATATAACTCTTTGAGACTCATATGAGGTATTATGCTCATGAAATATGTGTTATTGAGTCATCAGGAAGACAAATCGATCAATATCAACTATATTATGAAAATCTTTATGTTAAATTAAGTATTTAAGAAAATTGAGACCTCTGCTTAACATAGACATCACAATAAATTTATCAGTAAAGATATGCAAAATAAATGTGATTTTCTTAAAATTTAATTTTATTGTACCTATTATTCTATTTTTATTATGGCTTTACCAAAACATATCAGAAGAGTCTATCAGATCAATTAAATGAAAAGTATTTTTAAATTTTATTGGAAAAGAGGTGATAAAATACCCAAGAATATTTACCTTTCAACCGAATAAATTGAATAATTTCGTGGTGAACTTTGACATCACCAATTTCTTAAAAATAAATTAAATTTTGTCATATCTAATTCAATTTTATTTTCACCAATATCTCATTTTCTTTTTAAAATTTTATTTATCATTCCATTCTGACTTCTTCACCACATCAGAAATTTTACTTTCTTTCTCTAATTTTTTTGATCTTTTTTTTTGCTCTTAGTTACTACAAAATAATAAAAGTTTAATGAAAATACTTCTAACTGTGATCTATTTACATTCCCTTTCTTGATCAGGAATCACATCAAAACAATCACCTCCTCTATATCAGTAATTCAAATTTGATAAAATAAAAACAATTTATCTTTCTCTATTATTATTTTAAAAAGCAACCCTATTTATTTTCTCTCTTTCTCTCTCTCTCTTCAAATTTAATAAACGTCAGAAAAATCAATCAAAAGATATAAATAAGGAACTATTTATCTATTTCGATCAGTTATAGAAATGAAAAATGATAGAAGAATTAGTTGATTGATTCTAATCTTTGTAATATTAAATAAACTTAAATATTTATTATTTTCAAGTAAAATTGGTAAATATTCTCTAAAAATCTATGGTTTTACATTGAGGGATGACAAAAAGTGAATAAATTTTATTTTCTATTGATAACTTGAAAGAGGAATTTAATGATAATCATTTTAGAAGAAATAAATAAATCTATCAAATTAGATATTTACATTCGCATCTAATTATTTATTTATTTATTATTTTTCAATCTTTTAAAAATTATTCAATCAATCAATCAATCATTAAATACTTTTTCAATAAATTTATTAATTTTATTTAAGAAAAAAAAGAGAGAAATTTAAAGTTAAAATTAATTTAATAAAAATGTTTCAGTTTTTTTTTGTATTTCATAGAATATTTATGTAATTCTTAATTTATTTATTATTCTCAAACATAATTTTTTTCTTGATCTATTAAATAGAAAATTTAATGTAAATAAATAAAAGTGATTAATAGATTGATTGGTTTAATACTGAATGAGAAATAACTTAAGTGAATTTAAATGGAAAAAAAAAGAATTTAATTTATTCCAATTCTTTTAATCAATTTATTATTTAGAATTTATTTATAGTTTAATAAAAATAGATTGAATGGAGTACTTTGAAGGAAAGTAGAGATGTTTTTGTAGACGCTTATTTTATGTTGAGTAGATAATAGTTTGAATTTGGCGGGGATTTAATAATAATTTATAAAATGAAATAGTAAAAAAGATAGATACATAGTGTCAGTAAGTGTGTTAAATAATGAAATTTGGAGATATTAAACAGATTCATTGAATTGAATTGATTAATCAATCAATCAATAGAAATTTCATACAAATTATTTAATTATTAATAGAGGAGGGATTGTATTAAATAGGGGAGATATCTTAATTATTCAATGAGCATTTATAATGAAAGTTGTGTGAAATTAACTAACTATAATTACTTTGAAAATTAAATTAGAAAAATTAGACAGGATAAAATCATTCTCGAGTGCAATTACACCTCCACTAATTAGGGTTTCTATGATAATTTAGTTAATCTCATTTATGACAATCATTTTATCACAAAAGTTAAAATTGTTTGGCATGATTTCGTCAAACTGAAAGTCCTTGAGAAGTTATCACTAGCATTTCTCAAATATTTCGATGAAAGTAGAAAATTATAAAAATTAACATTAGTCCTGTCCGCTTTTAAGCCTTACCCTGCTCATGAAATGCAATAAGATTTAATAAATGTATTTAGTATCCCTACTTCAAGAATATCCCTACAAGTGAAATTTCGTAAAGAATTTCTTTGTTTGGAATCTTTCTTTAAGTTTCTTAGTGTGCCTTCTTAAAAGATAAGTTAATTTCAAATATCTCTAGAATAAACTGGGCAGATTAAACCCTTGAATATTTCCTTTTTGTTTTCATATATAGAACAAGTGCTCTAATAAAATTAGATTAACCGTCTTGGGATTAGAGTGAGGATAAACTCAGTTTTTTATTAGCATTTCAGTAGCTTTACTACCTTATTGCAAGATTATCAGCCACTCAAAGATATAGAAATCGATATCAGCGAGGTAGTAAATCATGAGGCCTTAGTTAATTCATTTGACGTTCCTTTATTTAAAAATAAGAAATTAATTTAGGAAGAGCAAGTAGACATTCCTCAATTGAATAATTATAATACCAATAAGAATTAACTCTCAGCAAAGAAATTTTCTTTGAGCAAATTATCTAGATGCACTACTTAAAAGAACTCCTTAACTGCAAACGAACTTTACTCAAATTATGACACCGATTAAAAGGAGAGTCCTTGTAAATTATAAAAGTATAATTCAATTTAATATGAACCTATAGGATAGTAAAGTCTGAGCTATCAACGTTAGTCTTCAATCAATTGCTCATCTTAGCCTATCTTTTCAGATAAACAGCACTCATCTGAAACGTATAAAGTAGAAATTTCTAATTATAATAGCAGTAAAAAATATGATACTCAATCTTTTCAATCAACTTTTGAGACTGATAGGGATATTAAATCATCATTTAATCTCATCGATGTCGATGAAGATGAAGATGAGGAGCTAGGAAATTAGTAGAAGCAATAAAATGTAGTGAAAGATTACTATTTGATGAACAGACTGGAGGAAGTTAATGAAAAGTAAAAGCAATAATAAATAAATTAATCAGGTTCTTTTTAGTAATTAGATATTTTCAAATACAAAAATAATAGTAGCTAAAAGAATTAAAAGAGTAATGAACGATAGAATGAAATAATTATTATAGATGAAGAAGAAGAACAGACTGTGAAGAAACCTCACTCTAAATCAATTTACAATTTGAAAAAAATTTTGGCCGAAAAGGATTAGAATGCTTATTAGGATCCTAATAAATTACGAGACTCTGATGAAAAAGATAAAATAGATTTAAGACCTAATGTCCTCAGATTAGGTAGCTTTGGTAAAATCAATTCCAAAATACAATATAAGGATATATTCTACAATGTCCAATCACTTGTACTTAAAGATTTAGAATTCGACATGGTTGATCTTCTTACAAACCTCATCAACATAAAGAACCTCAAAGTAAAAAGATCTTGCTCTATTAATATTTCAAAGGGCTTTTAATAACAGTCTATCCCATAATTACAAGAATTAGAGATCTATTAGGAAAACTTAATGCCTAAATAATCAAGCAAGCTTTGCTAAGTAATAGCTCAAATGAAACACATAAAAATACTTAAATACCATACTATCAATAACTGCGAAGACCTCATAAAAATTACAGAAAGTCTCAAGCAATTGGAGTCTCTTTCAATCAAAATAGAGATAAAAAGAGGAGATAATTCACACAAATTTCTAAAATAATCCTACTGGAATTTGAATAGGATAGGCTCCTTAAAGGAAATAAATTTCTAAGTGATTGACAATAATTTCGACTTCAGTTTGCTGTATGGCTTTATTAAATAACAAAAGTCACTTGAAGTAATAAAATTGGATTTCTTTTTAAACAAACAATATATTTATTCAATGAAATAACTCTAACAAGCACTTTGCCAAAATAAACTTTTAACAACACTGCAGCTAAAATTATCGGCATTCTCTAATCAAGATCAAATTATTTATTAACTTCAATATAATCTAAATAAATATCTTTAATACTTGACTTAAATTGATCTAGCTATTGAAGATGCTCCTTTCTTCAAATAGAATCATCTCTATTCCACAATTGTAAATATAAAATCATATGAAAAATATATCCTTCCAAAAATGTTGGTAAACCCTACATTAATATTATGGGATCTTTTCATTCAAGAATGATAGAATTCCTCATTTTATCTTTTCTATCTAACTATTTGCTAATAATTTTATTTATTGAAAAACGTAGCTATATATAAAAATAATGTAAATAATATGAGAAATTCTTAAAAATAAACAAACTAAGATACTAAGTAACAAGCAAACAAACAAAAAAACTATCGCAATTGCCAAAATGCTTGGAATAAATTATTTTTTAAAATGAATTATTTTCTTAATTCATATCTAAATATTTCTACTCTTTAAATATATTTCTAATTCAAGATAGGGATTTTAAGTAATTTATTAATACATTAATTTGTCCTTAACCCTTTTATACATTAATTTTTTAATAAAAAATATTTTGTTCGAAAGATATTGGAATTGCTATATTTTACTAAATTTTCACTTAAATGGCAGCTAAATAAGTAAGATTATTATCTTCTTACTAACTGACTAACTACTTCCTATATTTTTCAAATGATTCTTTTCAAGCAAAAATTAAATTAAAAATAATTAAATAGATATCCATTTTGTACTTAAATCATTAGATTTTACATTTACTATATGCTTAATATGTTTTAGTATGAATGGTACGAATGATTTGATGATTTTTTAAAGATTTTTTAATATTGCTAAAGTATGTATATACTATATATATATATATATATATATAATCTTTTATCAATAAAAAAATACATATTAAATGATATAAATCAGATCAAAATCTCTGTTTTATTATTATATTTCATTTGAACTAGATAAACATTCCTTTATTCAATCAGATCAACAAACTGAGAATCAATAAAGAAAGGGAAACTATGGTAAGGAGGGGAGAATTAGAAGAGCTGGTGGGATCATCACTGCTTCCGCTTTGGCATTGAGCTCCAGGACAATCGAACCATTGTCCCAAAGATGAGGCAATACCATTAGGATTATAGCAGAGAGTACAATAAGAATCATTGACTAATCTGTATCCAGACTAACAGTATTTGCAAGTATTTCCAGTTGCACTAAATGTGGCACAGCCCTAAGGGAAAGGATAGCAACTACCGTTTTGTAAGTAAGTGCCAGGAGCACAAGTCTAGCAAAAGCTTCTATTGGTATTGGAACATTGAATGCAATTGGGAGGACAAGCCATACAAAGATTAGCAGTAAATTTATTATTACCATCAGTAACACTAGCATTTTATACTAAAGAATAGTTAGGAGTGCACTATTGGCAGCTAGGATTAGCAGGGAATGTAGTGCCAGAACCCCAGGAAACGCAACCTTCTAAAAGAGAAGGATTGGTGGTGTAGGCAATTTGACATCCAGTGACAGCTTTGTTATCATCTAAAAGAGTGAAGTATTAGGAGGTATTGCAAGTCAAGCACTTACCATTATTATCACAAGTCTTGCAGGATTTATCACAGACCATGCAAGTATTATTAACGGGAAGAGGTTAGAATCCATCAACGCAAGATTCGATCTTAAGTTCAGTGGGATTTTCAGGATCAGTGACACACTTGGCAGCACCAGTTTGGTTGCATTATCTGCAAGTTTATCCAGTTGTCATAGTATAAGGAATTTAAGCCTTGACAGAGATACCAGCGGCAAAGTCAGTAGGCTGATCATAGCATGATTAACAGAGTCCCAATTTATTAACATCATTAACCATTTCCTTACAGTTGTTTTAGTTTAATACACATTGATTTTCGGGATCATAACCGCTGAAATCGTCACCGAAGTTAGCAGCAGTGAAAGCCAATTATAAATAGTAAGTCTTAGAGTAGGGAGGTAATTAGTCATCTGCATTAATTTGGCAGACTTAGACTTGGGGCTTCTTTATATCAGCATTCCAAGTACAGATAATACTATTCTTGGGGCAAGCAGTACACTTAGGAGTATCGCCACTCTTGTCCAAGTAATATCCGTTCATGCAGGTAGTACAGACTGCAGTGTTGGAGGCAGAAGCTGTGCAAGCAGTGCAACCAATTTCACAAGCTGTTTTTAAACCGCCACTCAAGGTAACGATAGGACGAGGGGCAGGTTGATTTAGAGAGTCAACCTAGGGGATAGAAGTGTTGAAATTGTAAGAAGTTACTTCATTGTTATTGTTGGTGCAGGTTGTGTAGAAATCAGTGATCTTAAGGTCGGCATTAACCTAGACAAAAGTTGTGGGTTGCTTAGTGCACAAAGTACAGACTTTGTTGGTTTCATCGTAGAAGTAGTTTGTTGCACATGTCTTGCAAGTAGAAGCACCATTAGAGCAGTCGATGCAATTAGCCATACATTGAGTGCAAACTTGGATACTATCTTAAGTCCTAACTGTAGTTTAAGCGGTATTTTCAGTTGAAGCGGAGGTAGGTTCGAGATAGAAATAGCCATTTTATAAGGAGCAAGATGCGCAACGAGTAGGAGAAATGCAAGAATTGCATTTACCAACCTTAGAGTTCTTAGGATCTAAAGTATTATAGAGAGCATAGCATTCTTATGAGCAAACATTGTTTGAATCTAAGTAGTATCCAGTTGCACATTGGGTGCAGAAATAATAATTCTCATTAACCTTCATTTGAACGCATCCGGCAGGTAATTATTGGCAAACAGATCCGATAGCGAAGTAACCGGTCTAGCAAGTCACTTATCTAGTACCAGTGTATTTAACTAAAGCCTCAAAAGTGACTTGTTGTTGAGTCTTGTAGGTACTTGAAACTTAAGCATCGCTAGTGTAATTGGGATCTTCTTGGGCATTATTACCAGCACAGCAAGTTGAACCTGTTTAGCAGGGAATACAATAATTGGATTGAGTAGCAACATAATTAGCTTAACAAGTAGTGCATTGACCATTCGAATAATTGGGACAAACAGTGCAACCTCTAGCGAAACCCTATCCATCTGTAGAATCTTGAGAGTATTGGCAGAAACTGCATCTCTAAGAACTAATATCATTAGCATACTAGACTCCGAATCTATTGAATTGTCCTGCATACAAATTGCAAACACTTTAGAGCTACTAACTTTGGGTGCCAGCTGCTGATGCTACTGCCAATAGGCCCAAAATCAATGAAACAATCTTTTGACTTTATCTCATTTTTCTTTAAGTTTGATTTAGGAATTTTTTAATCTTTTTGTTTGTTTGATTTTAGTTATTATTTTGATGAGGATCAAAAACTAATAAATATATATACCAAATATAAAGCTAGCTTGTCAGCAATTAATTTCTAATAGGTTGGTAAAAAGATTTGCTTTAATTAAATTGTTCCCTCCAACCTATCTATTTACCAGCCTATCCGCTTCAAAAAATATAATCAGCCAACATTAATATCCAATCCTAATTATAATTCCTTTTTGTTCTTTCCATTAGTAGAGAAAAAGAAAAAGAATAAATCCTAATCTCAAAATTTTTTTTCTAATAAGTTTATAAAGTATAAATATATATTTATATATAATGTAGTACAATACTTGCTATAAACTCTGTCATCAAAAAATAATCTGTTTGATATTTCTTAAATTTTACCATTCATTAAATGTATTGAGGATTAATTGCCCAATCAGATGATGGCATAATCTTTTTATTTTTATTGAATTATTATAAAATCCTCTTTCAAAATAAAGCAATAATAATAAAGTTTTTATTTTCTTTCACCTATTTGCCTGTTAATATTTATCTATAATCTAATTTATTTAAGTATTTGTTTTTTTATTTAAGAATTTAAAGGAAAGGTTGAAATCTGCTGTCATATTAAATAAAATATTCATTTTCATATTAGGTATTTTTATATTATTCAGCAAATACTAAAGTTTATTATCAAATCCAATCAATTAAACTTATTTGAAATAAATTCAAATATATCATATGAATTGATTTTGCAAATAATTATTATCTAGTACAAATAATACATTCTTTTAAATATTTTTGATTAAAATGAGTTTAGTTTTAGTTTAATATCTTACAATGATCCTTCATTAATTAATTATCTAGCCTTTTGATCTATTTCAAAATCTTTGATTTTTTCAAAAATTATTTCAATTCAAATTAAATTTATGATATCTACATACATATTATTGTCAATTAATTTTTTCTTAATAAAAGAGTATCATATATTAGATATGGAGAACGTGAACCCAGTTGGTGCAAAACCAACGTTGATTATATTTCTCTCGAGTTAACTCGAGAGAAATATAATCAACGTTGGTTTTGCACCAACTGGGTTCACGTTCTCCATATCTAATATATAGTATCAATTCATACTTTAGACATGCATGCATCATGCATCTTAAATGAGATAGATAAACAGCACAATTATTAGAATTTCGATAAATAAAAACTGTTTTAATAGATTTAAGATATAACAAAAGAGTGAATTAATAATTCCTAAAATGAAAATAAAATAATGAATAATTAAGTGCATGCATTACAATATGAATGAAATAAAATATTATTATCCACAAAGAAACAAATTATTATTAAAAGATAATCAAATAAGAAAGATCAAATTAATAATGAAACAATTAATAAGCAGAGAGAGGTTATGGATAATAAGGTAGAATTGGTAGAGGAAGAAGAAGAAGTAGGATCATCACTGCTTCCGCTAGCACATTAAGCTCCAGGGCAATCGAACCATTCACCACCACTGAAGGTAACTGAACCAGTGGTACATTGAGAACACCATTAGTCATTGATTAATCTATAACCATATTTGCAAACAGTACACTTTGTACCATTGAAAGTAGCGCAACCAACGGGAAGCTTTAAGCAGACACTGTTGGAGAGATAATAACCAGCAGCACAAGCAGTGCAAGAAAGTCTGTTATTACCATTATTGCAAGAAGTACAATTATCAGGACAAGCCATGCAGAGACTTAATTGGTCTTAAGTTGTACCATCTACGATAATTTTGTTAACCAAAGTATACTAAGGTGCACAAGTAAGACAGCTAGTATAATTATTAGTTTAATCAGTACCTTTACCCCAGTTGAGACAACCATCCATAGGAGAAGTATCAGCAGTA
This sequence comes from Tetrahymena borealis, assembly GCA_000260095.1. Taxonomy (NCBI): domain Eukaryota; phylum Ciliophora; class Oligohymenophorea; order Hymenostomatida; family Tetrahymenidae; genus Tetrahymena; species Tetrahymena borealis. Next base: position 150,412 of record JH651248.1, on the reverse strand, counting down.
TAAGGTTTAGGTGTTAAACAATCTTTAACAGAACCATCAGGATTAGTCAAAGTGAAAAACTTGGAGGTATTACAAGATGTGCACTTACCATCTTTATCACAAGTAGCGCATTGTGCACTACATTTGACACAAGCTTTATTTACTGGTACAGTTTAGTATCCAGCAGCAACGCAGCTCTTGGGAATAACAGCATCTTTGTTTTCAGTATCTGCCATACAAACATCAGTACCTTCAGGGCAGATTTTACATGCTTGATTCTCAGTCATCTAGTAGAGAGCCATAGCAACACCAGCAGCAGGGGCAAAATCTTTAATAGTATAACAAGTTGCACAAAGAGCTTCTTTGCCCAATTCGTTTACCATTGCTTTACAATTGTTAATATTCTTAATACATTATTTAGAACTGTCATAATTAGAACCATCGTTTTGATACTTATCAATACTAACTTATAAGTAATAGGCATTAGAGTAGGGGGGAGTAAAAGAATTATTAACGTCGCAAGCAATAATTTGAGCCTTCTTGAAAGTAGTATTCCAAGTACAGAGGACACTATTACCAGGGCAGATATTACAGACAGGAGCAGCAGAATTACTTTGATCTAAGAAATAACCATTAGCACATTTTAAACATTTAGTGCCACTCTTGTCAGCATTAGCCTCACATTAGATACAGTTTGCCTCACAAGCAGTGTATTTAGTATCTGTCAACTTGATAATAGGACGATTAGCAGGTTGGGCGAGAGTATCGGGGCTACCAGCAATAAATGGAATATCAAACTTATAGGAGCTAAATTGCTTATCACCATTAGTACAAGTTGAGTAGTATTAATTAATGTTAGTACCTTAGGCGACTAAGACAAAATCATCAGGATTGGGACAAGCTTTGCAAGCATTTTATTCTAAGTAGAATTAAGGAGCACAAACTTTGCAACTATTGTAATTAGTAGAGCAGTCAATACAGTTAGAAGGACATTATTTGCAGAATTAGATTGTATTCTTGGTGGTACCAGTAGTATCATTAATCTTTTCTTCTGATGTTGAAGCATTGTCAAGGAAGTAATATCCCTTAGTAGCATCACAAGATGAGCACTTAGATTGAGAAATACAGCCACCGCAAGCTTGATTAGGAGTTACAACATTTGTATTACTTATGTAAGTAGCGCTACATGTGTTAACGCATACATTATCTTCATTAAAGTAGTAACCAGTACTGCATTGGGCACAGTAAAACCAGTTATCCTTAACAGTAACAGTGGCACAGCCAGTAGGTTGCTTAACGCAGACATGACCTAAAGCGAAATAGCCAGTTTTACATTAGATTTATCTCAAACCGGTATAAGATCCGAGTTAAGTGAAGGTTTGTTGTAAACCAGTCTAGGTGTTAGGAAGTGCATTCTTGACTGCAGTTTGGTAGTAGGTATCTTAAAGGGGATTATTACTAGCGCAACATGATTGGCCTTCGTTAGCACAGGGGATACACATTTTGGATTCAGTCATGAATACGTAACTATCCTTACAAGCGGAGCAAGTACCAGTAGCATAGTCAGGGCAAGTGGAGCAACCAGTTTGGAATTAAGATTTATTATTATCAGTGAATTAGCAGAAACTGCATCTTTGATTACTGGCATCCCCTCCGTATTGAGTGGAGAATCTACCTTAGGATTTTAAATTACAGTACTAAGCGAGAGTCTAGGCATTGGCACTAACCAATAAGACCATACTAACTATCAATAAAGACAATAACTTTTGATTATTCATCTTCTTTTTTTCTAAGTTTATCTAATTTTATTTTAATAAATTGTATTATATTTTCAAATGCAATCAAAAAGATTTGCAACTATAAGTACTTGATTAATTTAATTGTCTATCTATCAATAAATGTGGTCACAAATTGAATTTATTACTTTATAATTCTAATTAATTTCTGCTTTTGAAAATTTTTATTTTTCTAAATTAGGTTTTTGGTAAGGAAATTCTTCTATCTTACTAACATTAGGCCTTTTGAAGTTACTTACCAGGTCTCAAATTAAATAAAAGTGAGGGATTAGGATTTAATTAAAAAGTGGCACATAAACAATTTGATATAGTGAAGAAAATTTACCGCTTGTTTATTGAAAAAAAATAAAATTGAACAGATTTTATGGACAATTAAAATCTAATTAATAGTGAAGGATTTATTTCTAATAACATAATTAATTAAAACCCTCTTCTCAAGTTTAATAAATCAAAGATTAATTCTGGTGTAATCTTAGATAGACATTTGATATGAGAAATAAAAGTGATTTAAGTCATAATTAAGAAGAATTGATAGTGCATATCATCTAATCGAATTTTGAATAGGAAATATAATTAAATAAGGGTTTTTATGCTGAAGAGGATTTAAAAGAAAGGATGAGTAAGGATTAAATTAAATAAATACAAATGTAGAATGAAAGAACAATAGATAAAATTCACAATATTGAAAGATATAAAGTGTGAAATTATAAATTCAAACACAAATATTATTTCATGATTGAATATTTATCAACATTAGAACTTTATACAATTTTAACCTTTTTAAACATGAAATCATTATTCTTCTTATATATATTTATGTTTTCTCACCTTTGAATTAACAAAAAATTGAATGAATATATTTCAAATAATATCTTCCTCGTCTTCCTCGAATAGATTTATTGCATTCGTGATTGGTTAGGGATTTATTTAATTTGATTGATCTGGAGAATTAAAAGGGTTATTGTCGCTCAAATCAAGCAGGTCATTCTCATTGTTTATATTACTTTATTATTAATTTGTAATACTGTTGCTTCCTTACTTCAATTCCTTTATTTCTAACTCATATTATTATTTTATTTGCATTAAAAGTTCATTGTATTTGCATTGCTCTTCCTCTCTCACTTATTAAATTTACATTTTGTAAGCTTCATCTAGCAATTAAATTTTGATTCCAAGCTTTTCTTTTATCATCTTCATCTCTTAGCTTCTCTCCTTTTGAATTTGTGCTTTCAACTCGTTCATTTCCTGCTTCTTGTTTTCTTCGATTTACTTTATCTTACTGCGGTATGATTTTCTAATATTTTAACATTTCAATGTATATTCATTTTAGTAGCTTTCCTTGTATTGCTTATCAAGATTTTCTCGGTGTTGCTGACTAGACTTGTACAGCATGTCGATTTAATCCTCTAAGTCTAGATTCTCTCCTTCTAAATTCGAAATCTTTATATTCCTTTCATTCAATTACCTTTTTAACTCTTTCACTTGGTCTTCCAAACTTTAGCTTCCACTCAAGCCTAGGGAGTCATTTTCTTCATCCTACTCGCTGAAAAATTTTTTCTATTTATTCGGGGTTATCTCTGGGCTTTCACTCTATTTAAATCTGTTTTGGTTGATAAATAAAAGGGATTAGAATGTATAAATGTCTTTGAGAGGGAGGAGGGTATTAGGTTTGTAAGTGATATTTGGCAGTATACCAACGAATTAGAAATATGAAATCTAATTCACAATTCAAAATCAATATTTGGTTGGAAGGGTGTAAATTTATGGGAGAATACTTTAATAATAATTCATATAGAAAAGTCAAATTGAAAATACATAAATTTTGATAAGTAAAGGATCAAACTTAATTAAACTAAATAAATAAAAAAATAAATCAATTCTTACTAATCGAAATTATCAGAAACTCTCTAATTTTCAGTTTTGGGGGCTGCAGTAATACCCGGTGTTTCCTATTAATCTTTTTAGTCAGGAGTTTCTCTTGTGTAAGCGCTTTTAATTAAATTTTATGCTTATTCATTCATCAAAGATTTCAGTAATTCTTAGTCCTTTTTCAAAGTTTCTAATTGTAAATTCAAATCTTTAATTTATTGATTTGCTTCATTTTATTTATTCTCAAACAAATTTTTCTCAGCGCCAAGCATATCTTTCTCTTGTTACAGTTTCTCAATTTTTTCTTTCAGTGTGGCAATCTCTTGAGTATCATTATTGCAAGAATTGTTTTATTGTAATTTTTCTATCTACTCTCTCAAGTTGTAGGATTCTTCATTTAGCTCATCAAATTATTGGTAAAGGTCAGAATATTCTTCATTCTTCCTTTTCAATAGCTTCATGTAGTACTCCTCATTCCTATCAATCTATTAATTGAATTCCTCTTCCCTTTCAGCCATTTTTGTCCCATAGGCACTGCACTCTTCCATAAGTTAACTCACTCTTTCCTCTGAGAAATTACATTGCTCTTTATATTCTTCCATCTTTTCTTTTAATTGTTCAATCTCATCTTTCAATTCTTGTATTTTTTATTTATCTTATTGATGCTCATTTTCTTACACTTTCAATTCCTCTTCAAGACAAAATTTTTGTTTTTGAACTGAAGTATCAGCATCGCTTTCACCTTGATTTTACCTCAAATCATCCTTTTAATTGGCTAATTCCTATTATAATTGAACTATAAGCTCATCCTTAGAGATTACCTCCTTTTAGACTTTTTCATATTATTCTTGCATTAATTTTATTTCCTCTTGTAGCGAGCTGGTCTCCTCAAGTATGGCTTCAAGATTTTTGTTTTGTGCCACTAACTATTGGATTTATCTCTCATAATCTGACTTCTCATTGAGATATGTATTGATACTGTCTTGCAATGTTGCTAAGCTATTTTCCTTTTCTTGAGAGTGCTCATTCAAAATTTGAATTTATTCCTTTAGCATCTATATGGTCTGATTGACTTCCTCTTCTTTGAAGATATTCTCTTCATTCGTAGATGAGGTTGTTTCATTTCGAGCCATGCTCATTTGTTGCAAATCTGCTTCATTTGGACTGCTTTGATGTGACTCTAGCTATTTCTATAGGTTTTACACTTATTTTTCTAACTCACTGTTTTCTTCCATGTATTAATATATGAGTTAATCCTTTTATTAAAGCTCTTCCTTCAAGAGTTTTTTATCTTCGCTTAACGACTCTATCTCATTGTTCTTAGCTTCAACATCTGAATCTATTCCATCGCTATCATTCCTGGTCGACTATTCGTTCCTTAACTACCTTTATGTTTCATGCAATACGAGCTCCTGGCGTTTGAGCTATTCATTCAAAAGGCTTATTTTCTCTTGCAATTTTTAATTCTCCTAATAGAGTGTCACCTTCTGTGCAAGTAAGTCATTTATTTAAACTTGGGACTCGTTTTGAATAGATCTTTATTCCTCTTCAAAGGCATCTATTCTAGCTTGGAGAGCCTTTGTATCTGCTTATACTCTGAATTGGAGGTCTTTGTATTTTTATTCATTCAACTTCAGCTTTTCTCTATACTACCTCTTCTTATCTTTGTAATGATGCACTTTCTAATTGAGCATTTATTCCTTTTGAGAGAATTAAGTTTTCAATTCTTCAATAGCATTCTTCAAGTTTTTTATGGTTTCATCTTTTTCAAAAACATCTCCATTTTAATCTTCTTACTTAATATTTTATTATAAAATTGGATTCTCCTCAGTTTGCTAGCTTTTTTAGAAATCCTCAGAATCTTTTTTTTTCTGAGTATGTATAATATTTTCTTAATTCTGAGTTGCAGTTAAATCTAATTAATCCTAAGTGAGATCGACGGCCTTATCTGCATTGGTACATCCCATTTCTGGTGCTTTTTATGATAATTAATATAAAAGAATAAAAAACCATGAATTTAAAATAAAGATTTGTTTGTATTCTAAGGAATTCTGATCTACTTTTTCAATATTTATTTTCCCATTTCTAAATCTTACCTACTTACATATTATTCTATTAATAATTAAATAGGTTTTCTTTTATTTATATATGTTACTCCGGTAAGGGAAGGGAAATGATTAACCTATTAGGTAAAAGAAATTCATTCGAAACCATACCCGTAAAATTAAAATTAAAAGCTAAATCAAATGGACTTAAATTAAATTAATTTCTTACTATTCAGCTCGGAAGAGCTTTACTTTGATAGGGGATGACTTTCAGCCGGGAGCTGCTTTTCAGCTAGTCTCTCCTTTAGAGATTTATTTTCTTCTGATAAAGTCTCAACTTAGTTTTCTAAGATTTAAATCTTGATTGAGAAATTTTCATTCTATGTAGCTAATTCGCCACTTTGAATCTAGAGCTTCTCATTGATTTACTTATGCTCCTCTATTTAAATTTTATAATTAGCGAGCTACTCTTGCACAATAACTTCATTTTCCTCATTTTCTCTTAAAACAAGCAATTATTATTCGATTTGTGAATTAAGTTTATCACAAAGTTCTGAGATTTTATCATTCTATTCAATTAACTCATCAACTCTTTATTCCTTCTCAATTTTTTTCTTTAATAACAAATCCTTGTCTTACTAAAGCTCATCTATCTGCATCTAGAAATCTAATATTTTTTCTACTAGCTAATTTTGCAAATCCTAATTCTAAATCTTCAAACTTTCTATCTCCTGCTCTTCTTGAGTTTAAGATTATCTCTACTCCTCTCTGAATTTTTTTGAATTCAATAAATTCTTTAAGGAATTTTCAATTTCTTCAATCTTCTCGGCCTATTCAGTCTCCTTTTATTTTAACTTAGCATTCTCATCCTCTAACTCTTTTATCTACTCCTCCAATTGAGACTTATTCATCTTGAAATTCTTGAGTTGATTCTCATTTACTTCATTTTAACTTCTGATATTAAACAACTCTTTCTAATACCTATCTACTAATAGCTATTACTAGTCATACTCTTGTCTCTAAAAATCGAGTTTATCATTCAATTTCTTAATAATCTTCTCACATTCCTTCTTCTCCAGATCTAAGCTTTTAATGGCCTTCTGTTATTCAATGCTCAACTCTTCAATGACGCTGAGCTTGTCCTTCTTATCTTTTAATTCTCTTTGAAGGTGAGTAAGCTAGGTATTTTCGAGGGAAGGACTTTATATTTCAAAAATAATAAGTAAAAATTAACATAAAAACTAATGAATATTAAGATTTAATTTATTATGTATCTATGTATGTATATATCAATCACTTTCTCTATATATCTCTTTAAATTCTTTTATATTACATTTTATGACTGATTAATTAGTTAAATAGTTTGGTTTAATTCCATTTCAGTTATACAATAGAAGAAAATTATTAAAAATACCTTTCTTAAGCTTCTAAATCCTTGACTTTCTGAGCTAATTCTTTAATTAAGTTCTCCTTTTATTCAATAATCTAAGCAAATTCAAATTCTCGTGATTGGTGAGTTTCTTAGAGGAATCTGTATTCTTTGGTATATTTATCTTCAATAGCTTTCTGAGCGATGATTTCAAATTCCTGTTGCTGATTCTTAATAGTTTCTCTTTCCTCAACTGCTTGGTTATAGAAAGCTAAAACATTCTAATATTTAGCCTATAGCTAAGAGTGCTCTTCATTAAATTGTTAAGTCATTTTCTCGAACTATTAATTATCTTATTCTAAGATAAATTTATTCTCCTGTAATTTAGATATTTCATCTTCTTGTTACTGAATCTTCTGTTGCAAAGAGGTGATGCTTAGCTGGCACTCTGATAATTTCTATTCTAATTCTTCAATTTATACCTCAAGCTATTATTTCTCCTCAGCTTTATTTTAGCAATCTTACAATGCGCTTGCTTATCTTTCCTTTTCTTCCCTCTCTTATTCTACTTGTTATTCTAGAGCTTCCTTCTCCTGCTGAAGGTTATCTTTTTCTTGATTCAATTAAGAAATAATATCTTCTTGCAATTTTACCTTTTACTGGAATTCAATACTGTCTTATTCGAATTAAGATAATTTTTCTTTCAATTCTTCAATTTATATTTCCAGTTGTAATTATTAATCTTTAGCATCGCCTTAAACCTCATCTTACTATTACTCCATGCTTTGTTGCTTTTCTTTCTCTTCTTTCTCTCTGTTCTAGTAGTTTATATTCATTGGAGATACAGAAGCTTCAAGAGATGGACACACTTCCTGGATCCTCATTTCCTTTTCTTAATACTAATTGATTTCCTTTTCATATTTCTATACTAAGTTTTCTAACTCAGCTATCTTTTAATCCTTTTAGTCACCAAACTCGACAAGTTAGGCTGTCTAAGTTCTTAAATCATCAACTTATTGCTTTTATTCAGATATTAAAGCTTATTGGTTATATATTTGTTTGCTTAATGCTTGTATTTCTTTAATGTAATCATTATTCATAGAATGCTGTCTAGAAAGATTCAACTCTTTTTGTAATTATTCTTATTGCAATTGTTCAATCTGCACAGTTGAATCATCTAATTACTATTGCATGTCTTAAATCAATCTCTTTAGATTATTTATTTTAATGTCTTGGTCTTTAATCTTTCCATTCAGTTCCTCCTATTAAGCTTCGGACGTTCTTAGATTGTCATTTTTCTCTTATTCAGCCAGTTTATTTTATTTTTTAAGATTAATAACTATTTCTTCAAGTTCTTCTATTTTAAAGATTAATTTATCCTTTTCAGCTGAAACTTCATACTTTTCAGCATTCATTTAATTAATAGTTTATTATTTCTACAAGAGAGTAAAGTCTTTATCGCTCAATTAAGATTCTAAATCTTCAACTTATTTCTTTAGATTAGCAACGATCTCCTTAAGATCTTCTCTTTCCTTATCGTTCTAGCTATCAGTATTTAAGCTATTCTTATAGTTTTCATATTCTTCAGATTTAATTGCAAGATTCTCCTCAGCATTATTCTTGTAATGTTCGAGATCGTTTTTATCACTCAGCAACTTTTGGATTTCCTTTTGTTAATCCTCTATTATTTAGTTTAATTAAGTAATTTCAGATTACTGAGAATCACTATTTTATTTAAATAACGTGATTGTGTTAATTGTATTTAGATGTTCTTTGCCAATTTGATCAAGTTATTGCTTCAATGAGTCAATTTCAGTTTATAATTTATCTTAAATATCCCTTTATTTTGCATCATTCTTTTCAAAGTTGAATATTTCACTAGTTAATTCATTATTAATCTTTTCTAATTCTTTCTTTAACTAGATCAATTCTTGATTCTCTTGAATTAACTTTGCATCATTTCCCTAAGTAGAACTTGCAGATTTTAAATCATCTAAGGCTTATTCAAGTTAAGATCTTAAATTATCAATTTCATCATTAGCATCTTAATTATTCTATTATAAATTCTGAATAACAATTCTTGCTTAATCATAATCCTCCATAACATTTCTTAATTAGGTCTAATAGAAAAGAGTTTACTCTGCTTCTTCTTTTCCATTACCCTAGGCTGATTTAATTTCTTGCTCAATTCTCTAAGCAAAAGCAGCATTCATTTCAGCCTCAATTTCATTTCTCTACTTTTAAAGGTTTTCTTATTCCTTTTGAATACTTAATTAAAGCTACTCAGTGAGATGTTATTCAAATTTCTCTTCTTATTCGTATAATTAGTTACTCAAGTACTGTACTTATTCTTCTAATTCTCTGATTTTCTACTCCAAATCTGAAATATACTTAGATTATTCTTGAGAGTTGTTTTCAAGTTCATTTATTTATCTAGATTATTTCTCAATGATTTGATTTTGAGCATCCATCTCTCTAATTAATAATTAATTGTCATTAAAAATATTATTTTCTTACTATTAGCAATTCCTCTAATCGTCTAACTATTTCTTTAATAAATTGGATTTCTCCTCTAAAGAAAATATATAGTCTTGATACTTCTCCTTTAACTCCTCAATCTCCTTATTATGCATAGTTTTCAAATCAAAAATATCTTTCTTTAAATTCTAATTCTCGTTATCAAAGCTCATAATTTATTATTAGTCAGATTTTCCTGATTTGTTTTTTTCATTACTTCCTCTATTATTATTTTTTTTATTTGTTAAATTTATGCAAAAATTCCTTTTTAATTGTATTAAACTCATTAAAAAATGAAAGATCTAATAAATGAATTATCTCAAATCCTTTCATTTTTTAGAATAAATTCATTTAATTGTTACCTTGTTTATAATGAGAGTTGATTCTTCAGCATAATATTTTCATTCTGTAAATGCTGATTGCTTTAAAGTGCTTAATTCAGTTTCTCTTTTAATTATTTGTGGGTTTAATTGCTCTATTCAATTTCCAACTCAAGTTATTTCTTCTTGTCCAAGAATATCGATTTCAAATTGTGAAGTTATTTATTTAAGAAGTCTAAATCAGAATTGTTGCTTTGCTAGTTTTTAAGAGTGTCTAACTCGTATTTAACATTTGACAGCTCTTTTTGATATAATTCAATTTCTTGCTAGTATTTCTCTATTTTATTTGATGCTTATTAGCTATTTTATAACAATAAATCTTCCTAATATGGCTTTTATCTTTTTTCATTAAATTTTCCACCCGACATTTGTAAATTCTCTTAAGAACTAATTTGATTAAGATTATCATAACTTCTCTTTTGCATGCTACTGCTTCTTACTCCATCAGAAATTTTACCATCTGAATTATTTCGAGGAGTGTGGTGTTCGCTAATACTCATCTATGCTTTCCCACCTTTTTAAGAATTTGTTGCTTAATTAGTATGTACACATTTAAAAATACAAAAATAATAAAGTAATTTAAATTTACTTTGCTCATATCTTTAAGCTTATTGCTTATACTAATCTAATTGCTTCCTATGCCTCATTTCAAGTTATTCAATGGGGATTGTAGCTTAGGGTAAGTTTGATTTGAGAATGTGGTTAATTGCTGAATCGAGAGATTCCTTTTTCTAGTGAGCAGACTAAGGAATTACTGGTTGATATTTATTATTATAAGTAATAAATTGAAGGGTTTTAGGAATTGATAATTAATGTTCTTAAGGCGAATTGTGGGCACTCAAATTCCTTTATTGAGTGGCTGTGCTGACATAACTGTTATTTCTATTAGGGAATTCGCTTTAATAATTACTATGCAAACTATAGTTCGAACCCTGGTTTACAGTTTAAGGACTATGATTCATATTATCAAAATTCTATTAATTTATAATATTTTAATGTTAAAACAGATAAAAAAGATACTAAATAAATGAATTTATTTTAACAATTACATTCGTGATTGTTTAATTAGGTGAAACTTAATTTGAAAGAGGTTCCGAATTCTTTTTCACTTATAATTTTTAATTGAAATTCTAAAAGTTTCTATCTGTAATAAGCTTTTAATAAAACGTTTCCTTAGCCTTTTGCTATTGGATAGGGAAGAGAGGGGTATTATCATAAACACTAGCTTGATTGCTGGGTACTTTGCCATACCTATAAGGCTACTCCTATTTAACTGATTTGTAACCAATATTATTTTATAAAATCTATTGAGGTTGTTGCTACGATTGAAATTAAGTTGGAATTATCAATTGCTAAGGCTCTTATTTTTACTATTATTGTGACATGTTCTACACTATCAAATTTGATTGTGCTACTAACGTAGCATAATGTTATAATTATTACTAGTTCTTTACTTACTAACTCTATTACTAAGGCTATGCTACTACCTAATTATATCCTGCTTTAATTGTGCTCATTGGAGAAGCATTCTATGAGTAGGCATACTTCTAATTTTATAATTAATTTTAATTAATTCTAATATATCTATTATTCTTAAATTTAACTTAGGATTATTTTTATTCACTCCTCTTTTAATTTATGCCATTTTAAGTATAATCTTACCTAACCACTGTTCGATGGGTGCAGAATAGATTGTGTTTTATTCTTGTTATCCGCTTGCATTTACTTTAATAATTCATTATTGATGGTGTCTTAATATTTCATCGAGGGTATAGTTATATTTTGCTAATACTTAGGATCATAAGCCTAGTTTTATTTCAGTAAAGTACTATTGTTGTTGGTTGGAAATAATGACTAAAAGCGATTATCCCCACTGTTGATTGGCTATGATGAATTTCTACCTTACCTAATTTTAATTTTTATAAACTTTGAATATCCTTTTTTAGTAAATATCTTAAATTCAATTAATGTCTTGAGAGAATTAGATATCTCCTCTTATCGTTCAATATTGCTTTAATAATTCATCTTTACATTTCCTTGCTATCAGTGCGATTTTTCAAGTAATTATTCACTTTAGTCTAAGCAGATTTCTTTAATTCCGAAAGAATTTTATTGGAGATGACATCTGTGAGTTGCTTTTAGTGGTGGGAAGTAGACCCATTACTAATTTCGATAGCCTCCTAACTTTTAGGAGCACTTTAAATATTAGATTCATTGTATGGATTCTGCTGATGAGCTGAGAAATTATCGAACTTTTACAAATGTTATTCCTATTATTCATTTATTGATATTTAGCTATTGATTTTAATGAATAAATACACTCCAAAAATAATAAATCCAATCTATAAGAAGAAGAAGTGATGCTCTTTAAAAATTTCTAATAAGGGGTAAAATTCGCTAAATACCTGCACAATATCGCTTTGCTTAAATTGATTTGCAAACCCTGGCTTTTTCAACTTGTCATTGTTAGACCAAGTATCTGTTCTAAGCTTTTCTAAATATGAATTCTGCTCTATTAATTGATATGATTAGAAGATGTGAATAACTAATTATTTGTGATTTGAAAAGTTAGATACTTGTCTGAGGAGTAGGCGAATATCTTGATTTAGTTACTGAAACCTAAACATATTTGAATGATAAAATGTTTTTACTTCCTTAAATATTTAATTGATTCAAAGGTACCTTTTGACTTGGAGGTAAATCCATTTAAGCGACTTTCTAAATAATGAGAAATTGTATTGCTTATTTGTTCAATTGATTGATTGCTCGCTTTAATTTGCTTACTTATTATTACTGAAAAACTAATTGTGTATCAATAATCTGTGCTTTGAATTATTTATGAATGAATTCCCTTTCTAAGATTAATTGAATGATTTTTTATTATTTTTCTGTTTGTTTTTATTTAATGTAAATTAGTTTTCTTGTTATTTGTTGTAAGATTGATTACCTTCCCTCTTTTTTCATTATTCTTCTTCTTCTTCCTTTCTCCTCATATTGAATAATCTTGAAAATTTTCACTTATTTCAAAATTTAATATATAAAAACCATAGGCAAGGAGAAGCAGAAGTGTAATAAAAATCAAATAAAATAAAATTTTTCTTGCAATTTCCATTTAATATTTTGAAATTTATTTATTTCAATGAGATTCTCTGATTAAATTCTTCGATGCAGTCCAAGTGATATATCCATGAGGTTTACATAGGATTTATTTTTTGTTGTTTTTGTTGTTGTTTTTCTAGCTATTTATCATTCTTTTATTTTTAATACCTCCTGCACACCTTCTTTCCGTATCTCAGCTTAACATTTCGTACTAAGATATTTTAAATATTATTCAAAAGTTTATCCTAAAATTTAAAAATAACTGTCGAATTCAATTCTTCTCTGCCTATCTGTTAGGAAATAATAAATTTAAGTTTTAACATATATTTTTCTCTATTTTATAAAAAAGGAGTAGCATAGCATTAATTTTCATTTCAATAAAACTTTAAAAATATTTTTCCTTTATTATGAATTGTTCATAATTCAAATATCAATCATTTTCAATATTTTGACTGCTAAAAGCTTTATTAATTAAAATTTATTATCCACAAACGCAAGGATTTTCATAATTTGTTTAAATTAATGAACTGAAATCTATTCAAAATGAATATTAATCCTACATCTCATTTATAAATATATTTGTGGTGAATAAACACGAACTAAACCAAAATAAATACATTACCTTTATTTAATATTTTTAATAAAAAACGATCAATTCCTTGTTCAATTAAATTTAAAATAATTAATAGCATATTAAAATATAAAATAAAAAATTTAGAAAAAAATCTAAACATAAATTTCTATTATTTTATTTTGCATAAAGTTATTCTTATTATTTAACTCTTCTCCTTAATAAAAATGTATTTACCTTTTTAAGCCAAAAATAAAAAAATAAATCAATTCTTAGGTATTTATGCAAAAATAAGGAGAGATAGATAGGTGTTAATAATTTCTTTCTGATTATAATTAATTTAAGTTTTAAACTAGATATTCTCCTAAAAAGTTATGGTATAGTATCATATTGTAATTTCTAGAACAAGAAATAAATAATTAATTATTTTTAAGAATATACAAATACATACATTTTTATGAAGTTAAAAGTTTTTAGTACAGAAAAAAATCTGAATAATACCATTAATAATACTGATGAAAATAATGTGAATACAAGAACTATGAATTACTAGATGAATATTAATATAAATAATATATTTACTTTCTAACTAATTAACATCCCATCTAGCTAGCTAATTAATTATAAAATTATTACATTGTAATAGATTTAATATTTTCCAATAATCTATATGTTATTTTAGAATTCAATTTATTTATAGAAATTTATTTCCTAATGTTAAGAATTCTAGATAAGTAGAAAGTAAAAGAATGATATGAATAGACTCTTTTTTGGAAATAAGACTGGTAGACTCATTAGAATTATCAGAAATAAACTGAAAGATTGATAGAAACATATCATACATATAATTCTAATTAGCCAAATAAATTATATCCTTTGTTAATTAATATTTAGTTTTATGGAGGAAACTAAGAATCAAAAAAACAGCTAATAAGCAAAATAACCTACGCAATGGACTCATTTTATAAGTATACCTCTTAATAAAGTGAGCGTTGTTGAATAATATGAAAAAATAAAATCTGAAGTAACTTCCAAAAATCCAGAATTAGAATAATTCTTTTTAGGAAGTTCAAAAGCTCATATCACATTGAATATGTTAAATCTTAATGAATAATAAACGATTAAAATGTAGGAAATTTGGCCTTTACTTGAAAAGAAACTGCCTAAACTTAACTTAAATCTATAAGGATGGGGATTTTTTGGAAAATAATAATAAAAATCAAAATACTTATTTTTCAATGTAGGAAAAGGATTAGAATAAATAGAGTAGTTAGGTAACATTATTACATAATTTTTAGTAGAACATGGAATCCTTAATCCAAATAAAGAAATTTTACATAACATAAAAATAATTGAAGATGCTGAAGGCAAAACATAATTCTATAAATTGGTTACTGTTCATGCTACTTATATGAAATCAAGAACAAAAGATACTTTCAACGGTAAAATAGTGATGGATAAATTCCCAAAATACTAAATACCCAATGTCGAAGTTGATTCCATACATTGTAGTATTATTTAAAATTAAAATCCTGATGAATATTATAAATCTTTATGTACAATTAATTTAATCTGAAAATAACTTTACATAAATTCCTATTAGTATTTATTTATTCCAAATTATCTTAAAATCTATTTCTTTTACATAATAAATGCAATCAATCATTTTTACAATTTTAAAGTCTATATTCTAATATTGATTTTTTAAAAATTTCATTAATTTCTAAATTAAATTAATTTTATTAAAAATCAAATATTATATCTTTTATGTAAAATATTCTAATAAGTAATATTAATTGAATTGATATATGGAGGGAATCAATCTAGCATTTGCCCTTAAAAAAATATCTTATTTTATTCTTATCTATCATCATTTCTAAATAAAGAAAAAACAAAAAAGAACATAAAGATTTATTATTCTTTAATAAATTTAAATTGAAAAACTTTATCTAAAAATATTGAGAAGAAATTAAAATAAAATTTAATATGAAATGAAAAACTTATAATGAATATTTATAAGGGTATAAGCTAAACATGATCAAAATAATATTTATCAATTAAAAATGTTTATGCTAATGTTGTTCCCAATCTATTTATGTAATCCCTATCAATAATCAGGAGTAATTTGGGGAGTTAGGTGGGATCTTATATTCAATATTAATCAAAGATATATACTTTTAGGAGGGATGGGATAGGAGATACCTTAAAAATAATTTTTTAATGAAAATGTTATTCATAAAGGATATATTACTTTTTCTGAATAAAGTAAGATGGTCAACCTAAAATCAGTAGGGTGTTTCCTTAATAAAAGAAGATTGGTGGTATATTAAACATCCATTTAAATTAAAGAATAATTTAAGTAATAAAATAAATAACACAAAATATATTTACTGTAATATCAGAAACTATGAGTTATAAAAAAACTAAATTTGATTAATAGATTTTTAGTATATACTTTTATCTACTCTAATACTTAATTGACATCTATCTTTGTTTGAAATAAAGCTTATTCAACCATTAAAAAACATTAATGTAGTTAAACGAGACATTTTTCTAATTATAAAGGATTTTATATTGTTTGGCTTTAATATTTTATTATTCCTTTATTTTTCAATAAAAATTAATAGTTAGAAAGTAATCTAAATTAGAAATAAAGAATAACTTTAAATTTAGTTCCAGGCAATATAACCTTTTGAATTCTTATATTCTACCTATGAGTGTCATTGATCCATAATATTCTAATTAATTTCCTCTGTAAAATATTATTTTATTAGAATTAATTTCTAAAAAGTAATAAAATTACTCTAAATATAAGTTAAGAGAATTTAATATTGAAGGATTCTAAATTTGTAAATTTTCAGCTGTAATCTTCTTATTAATCTAATTTATCCTATAGAACTTAATTTAAAATATTATAATTTCAAGAAATTTGTTTACGAAAAGTTAAGAAAAGCCTTTCTCAATCTTTTGCAAGAAAATATACTGCAAAGAAATGATTAAAATCCCTCTGTAGATATTTTACAAATCCTTTATTTTAGTATGAATATTTTTTACAATTGATATTTCCATAAAATTATTACTATGCCCTAAAGATTAAGATTTCTAATAATAAGCATTTTGAAATTCCTTTCCCTAGATCTATGATTCCTTGATGGCCTAATATATTTTCACTTTAAAGAAAAATAAGTTAAAATTCAAAGCAAATTTATTTTACAGCATTCCCATATTTAAAATCTTTAGATTACTTAAAAATTAGATTGATAGACCAACTCTTATAAATTCTTCTTCGCTTAAATAATTTTACCTATTTGAAGTGAATAATAAATAAATCATATTGATATTTATTTAAAATGTTAGATTTTAATAATTTGATTGATAAGATTTGATAAGTGAGTATATTAATAAAGTAAAAAAATTTACTTAATTTGGAGGCTTAAATTCGATAAATTTTAAATTTATGAAAGTCCTTTCACAATATTGTTACATTCATTATCACGTATTCCGCATTAACTATAGATAGATAGAATGTAATAATGCTAGATATCATATAAACAACTAATAATAAATAATAATTACATTATGGAAAGTTCAAATGTAATTAAATCTTTTATTTTTCCTATTTCTTTTCCAGTGATATCATCAAAAGTTTAACTTAATTCATTACCACTTTATTTTTATAAGTAAAAATAATTTCAAATTTTTTTTTAAAATAATAATTGTTAAAAATACTTAAAATTTAAAAAAAATAGTTAAATTCTGTTTGATATTTTAATCGAAGTTTGTTTTAATAATAAATTACTATAGTTACAATCTGAGGATTTAAAGCCTTTAGATCATCTAGAATTTAGAAAATAGTGCTTTAGCTCCTTTAGAATTAAATCTATTCAGGCTTTTTAAAAATTCAAGAATTTATAATAATAAACTAAATTAATTTATTACTCAAGACAAATCTTAAGATCCTGTAAATATTTCAATGATGTTAAAGATTTAGAAAGTGCCTTTAAGCCTTCATTTTGAATGGCATTCATTCTATTAATAAAGAAAAAATAATATTTATATATTTGAAAGTTAATTTACTATAAATTTAGAGTTAGAGATTCTAGATTAGATAATTTCGAAATTTAATTTGCAATTTCCTAGGCTCCTTAACAATCAATTGAGTTCTATCTATACATACGTGATAAAATAATTTCCTTGTTATTATTTTTTAAAATTAATTAATATACCCTAAATTAAGATTCAGAAATTATAAATCTGGATACTTAGATATCCCATTCATTAATGATTCTAAACTTTTACAGCATAGACAATTTTCTCTTAGTGATTATAAAATTATTAAAATGTTAATACAATCATTTTTTAATAAGAAAAGTTACATTAAGAAGATATTTAACAATCTTAAAGATTTGCATTTAGATATTATTTTTGATATTTATAAAACTTCTTCGTAACCATAAAAGCTAGAACTTTAATTAAAAAATGAATTCTATTATCTTAAATAATCGAAAAGTTACTTTCTTTTGATATCTAAATTCTCAATTAAGCCTTAGTTTTCTGAATTAATCTAAATAAAAATTTATTCTATCTAATTATATTTAAATCTTAATTACTTCCTCCAATTAAAAGAGATTTGTAGAAAAGTTCATTTTTAATTTATTATCTTCACTTTGTTTTTTTTTAGAAAAAAAAGTAAAACTTATGTCTTATGCAATGTATTTTAATTTGAATTAAAATAGATAATGTTTGAACTCTAATAAATTTAAATACATTTTCTTTAATTTTAAATTAATTCTTTATTTTATAATGATCTACTTTTATTTAATTTGCTTTTTTATTTAATAAACTAAAAAATAATACTTAATTATGATTAATTTACCTAACAAAAAACCAAATTTGGAATGATATTTGTATTTTTAATTTAATCTTGGCAAAAAATACTAAAATTCTAATGTTTTGAGAAAAATAGTATGAAACTTTACAATATGTAAAATATGTAATGATATTAACAGAAAACTCTTAGAAAATAAATTAATTAATTTATTAGTTATAAATTTAATTTCCTCTCCATTAAATTATTTATCTTTAATTTATGCATTCAATTTCTATTTATTTATTATTTGAAATATTAAATTTTATTAAAAATATATCATTGTTACCTTGATAATTGAAAAATAATATTCACTAATCTTCTTATTTTCATTAATCTTGATTTTAGATTATTTAATTTATCAGATAATATAGATGGCTATAAATTATATGCTTAAAAGCCAAATCTACCATTTCCTCCTACAGTGTTATCACTTTTATTGTAAAGAAATATGTAAATTAGTAACATAAAGAATAAATTTAAAGTAAAAAATGGAAAAATTAGTATTTAATTTTACGATAAATCTAAATCTATAACTATTAGTTTTGAGCAATTTCCTATTCCAGATAATAAAACGCAAGCACCATTATAATATATTCCATTCATTCTTTTAAAGAGTTAATTATAAAAAATATATTGAAAAATGTGTGGGAAAAATTTTTTTACTATAAACCAACAGATAATTTAGTCAATTATGAGCAATTTCCAATAGATCCTAAACCACTTGCACCTTCATCTTTAATACTATTTTTACTTTTTTATTAAAAGAGTTTTGAGAAATTTTAAATCTATGATCATGTGACTGACTTATTAAAAGTGATAGAAAATAAAAACAAAATTTTACGATAAATCTAGTGTTAATTGAGTAAGTTATTAACAATTTCCTAGTCCCGATCCTAAACTAGAAGCACCTGGATCATATATGCCATTTTCTCTTTTATTTTTAAATAATTAAGTAAAAAATAAGAAAATAGACAGAAAAAAATTAAAATAAAAGTGGAAGAAAATAAAAAAAGCTAAAAATTTTACTCTAAAAGTAGTACTAAAGTTTTCAATTAGAAGCAATTTCCTATTCCAGACCCAAGAGCAGAAGCTCCTTAGTCTCCAATTCTATTTTTGCTTGTAAATTTAATGAAATTTAGTTTAAAAATAGATTAATTTTAAAATAAGTTTTAAAATTCTACCTAACATCTAAGTTTAAAGTAGTAAGTTGTAAACAATTTCCTAACCCAGATCCTAAACCTTTACTACCCTAGCTACCTATAATATTCTCACTTAATAATATAGTATAAAAATTAAATAAAAAAATAACTAGAATATGAATTTGAAATGAAAATCAGCTGAGATTAAAAATATTATTAAAGTTTACGATAAATCAAGAGTTAAAGTATTAAGCAATAAGCAATTTCCCAATCCAATACCTAAATTAGATGCACCTTCTTCTTAAATAACATTTTAGCTTTTATATTTGAGGTTAAGGTTATAAATATGAAAATAGAGGGAATAAGAGAGAATAATCTAATTTAAAATTTTACATCAAATTAAGAGTTAATGACAATAATTAAGAACAATTTTTTAACCCAGATCCTAAACCACTAGAGCCTTAATCCTTTATTCTATTTTTACTATTATATGTAAGTAAAATGTATCAGATAATAAAAATAAACTTATTTTTAAAGAAAAGTGGCAGAATTAATTTAATATTAAGTTTTTTTTACCTCAAATCAAGATTTAATGTAGTAAGTTATCTACAATTTCCGAATCCAGATGCTAAACCCAAAGTACCTTTACCATGGGCTCTATTTTGCCTAAGATATTTAAAGAATTTAAGAATATTAATAAAATATAGGGAAAGTAACTTTTAAATAAAAATTCAATAAAAATAATATAAATATTTTACAATAAATCAATAGATATTAAGGTAAGTTATGAGCAATTTTTTAATCCAGATCCTAAACCACTAGCACCTTTTTCTCCAATACCATTTCCACTTTTTTATTTAAAAATTGAAATTAAAAACAGTAAAAGAGTGGGAATAAACTTTAAATTAAAATTTAAACAAATAATGTAAATACTTACTTTAAATCAAGTTATAATGTATTAAGCAATGAGCAATTTCCTAAACCAGTTCCTAAACCACAAGCTCCCAAATCTCCGATCTTATTTCGGCTATTAAATTAATTGAGTTAAAGAAAAATAACAAAAAAAAGAGGATAACTAATTAAAAATAATATAATAAAATATAAATAAAATAGAATTTTACATCAAATTAAGAGTTAAAGTAGTAAGTTATCTACAGTTTCCGAAAGCAGATCCTAAGCCACAAGCACCCAAATGCCCAATATTATTTTCTCTTTAATATTTAATTAGTTAAGTAAATATTCCAAAATTTTAGTGATGAAATGTTAAATAAAATAGGAAGAATTTAAAAATAAAAATTTACCTGAGATCAAGATCTAATAAACTAAGCTTTGAGCAATTTCCAATTCCCGATCCTAAAGCACTAATGCCCTAATCTCCAATTCTATTCTCCCTTTTTTTAATGAATGTAGTAAAAAATAATGAAAATAAAGAAAGAAATATATAATTTAATGAGACAATTTAAAGAAAAGAAAGAAAAAATAAGTAATACCTCAGGTCAAGAAATAATGTGTCCAATTATTAACAATTTGCTAATCCAGATCCTAAACCAGAAGCACCTAGCTATTCAATACTATTTCGACTGGTGTGAAATTAAAAATCTTTTAAAATGGATAAAACAAAAATAGTGTTATCATACCTCAAATTAATAGTAATAGTTGTAATCTATGAACAATTTTCTAATCCAGATCCTATACCATGAGCACCTTACTAACCAATGTTATTCCAGCTTTAATATTAATCATTTAAAAGCAAAAAAATGATTAAAATTTGAAATGAAGGATGTAAAAAAGAATAATAATATAATAATTTACAAAAAATTAAGATTTAATTATTTGAGATATTAACAATTTCTTAATCCAGAACCTAATCCACATGCACCTTAGTGTCCAATAGTATTTTTACTTTATATTAAAAGATATTATTAAATCAATACTAAAATCATAATTAAAATAATGGTTAAAAATATTAAAATATTTACCTAAAATCTATAGCCAATGTAGTAAGTTATGAAAGATTCTTAAATCCAGAACCTAATCCACTAGCTCCTCTATCTCCAATTCTGTTATCCCTAAAATAAATCAATCAATTAAGTAAAAATTAACAAAATAGAGGGAGTGTATATGAAATAAAAAGTTATAAAAAATGTAAAAATCTTTACTTCAAATCTAAAGTTAATAACTCAAGTTTCTAGCAGTAGCTTAATCCAGATCCTAAACTACTAGCCCCTTAATCTAGTATACTATTCTCACTTTTAAAAAATAAAAAATTAGAAAATAAACTTAAAATAGTTAATAAAGATAAATAAACTTTACCTCAAATAAAGATTTAATGAAGTTAGTTATTAGCAATTTTTTAATCCAGCTCCTAAGCTGCAAGCACCCTAATACCCTATGATATTGTTCCTTTATTAAATAAAGAGTTAAATAACAAAAAAGAGATTAGTAAATTCGAAATGAAATAAGTTCGAAAATAAGAATAGTTGATAATTTTACTCTAAATCAAGAGTTAATGTAGTAAGTTAGGAACACTTAGCTAATCCAGATCCTAAACCAGCAACACCCTCTAATCCAATATTATTTTGGCTATTAAAGTAGAAGAGTAAATAAAAAATAGAAATCTAAAAAGGTTACATCAATTGAAGAGTAAGAGTAATAAGTTGTGTGCAATTTTCTAATGCAGATCCTATAGCACAAGAACCTTAATCTCCAATTTTATTGAAACTTTAATAAATGTAATTAAAAAAAGATAAGATAAACAATCTACCAAACAAAAATCCAAGTATTATAGGAAATAAAAAATCTTACTTTAAATCAAGTGATAATGTAGTAAGTTATGAACAATTACTTAACCAAGAACCTAAATCACAAGAACCCTAATGTCCAATTCTGTTTTGGCTTTAATATTTTATTATAAAAAATAGCAAAATATGAAGTTTAATTTATAAATTAAAGGAAAAAATAAAATATAATTATTTAAACCTTAATTCAAGAGTTAATGTATTCAGTTCTGCCTAATTATTTAACTGAGACCCTAAATGACAACAACCCTTATCTCCAATACTATTTCCACTTTTATATTTTTAAAATACAAAAAAAGAATGTTGTTTATTAAATTACCTTTTATCATTTACTTACCTAAAAATAATGGTCGAATTATCTACTTAATAATTTGGTTGAATTAACTTTTGATTTGAAATTAAATAATAATGCAATCTTTATTTTATTGTAAGATTTTTACATCTGTAAATTAATTCTCTTTCATTTGTTTTAAAGCAATATTTTTCTGCCTTAAAGTATTCCTGATATGGTTAAATTAATAAATTTTAAATAAGATCAAAACAAGTATTTTTTAATAAGGGATCAAAATTTATTTACCCATCAAAAATCAATTTTTACAATTTTTCAATTTGGAAATTTAGAGACTTTACAAACAAAATTTATAAAAATAATTCCCTCCAATCTATATGTTGATTTATTTTTGAACTAATTGTGAGTAATCTTACTAAGAGCACAGTAGGAGAGGTGAATCATTCAGAATTTTAAGTAGAGGAAGTACTTAGGAAAATAATGAACTTTTAAGAAATTCATTAATTTTTTGTTCAATAATTTGTTGATAGAAAAATAAACTTTAAGTTAATTAGATTGAGTGAATTATATAATTTAACAGATAACATCGAAAAATGAAAGAATATTTAAATAATTTGATAATTTATTTTAATTTTTAAAGATTGATATAATAATTAATAGGTAAACAATATAGTTTTGAATTCTATAAATGGCATTAATAATTAATTTACATGACTGGAATATTAAATTTAATAGGAAATTTAAAATAAAAATCAGATTGTAAACACAAATATTGAGATACTTTTTAACAGAATGATCCTTTTTATTAAGGAATTAATTTAGTTAACAAATAAATTTTTAGATTTAATTTTAAAAAAATTCATTGTTCATTGTGATTTCAAAAGGTGATTTCTATTATTTTTATTTTAACAAGTTAATGGTAAATATTATTTAAAAGATAATTTAATTTATACTAGAAAAGCTTCCATACATGTTAACTAATCTCTTAATTCTCATTAGTTTTGATTTTAGTTTGTTATATTTGTTGCAACTTTAAATAAAAAGTTTAAAAAATTAGAGAGAGTATATTTTAATCTAAATAGGAATTTAATTAAGATAAGTTGTAATTTTACTTTAATTCTATTGTTAGTGTTGTAAGTTATTAACAATTCTGTAATCCAGCTCCAAAATCAATAGCTCCTTTATCTCTTACTATATTTTCACTTTTATATTTATGATTTAAAATGAAATAGCAAAATAGAGGGTATAAATAAATAGGAAATAAAACTGAGTTTAAAAAGTAATAAAATATGTTTTTACTTTAAGTCAATATATAATGTTTTAAGCTTTGAGCAATTACCTATTCCAGATCCTATTCCTTAAGTGCCCTGATCTCCAATTTTATTACCCCTTTTTAGTATGATTAAAATAAGAAAAATAGTTAAAAATTTAATAAGGGTAAAAAAGGATAAAATAAATAAATAATTTTACCATAAACTAATATCTAAAGATGAAATTTAGGAGCAATTTCCTATTCCAGATGCTAAACTGAAAGCACCTAAGTCTCCAATATTATTATTTCTTATATATATTTAAAGTATTATGTACAAACATAAAAAAAGATTGAAAAAAAAGCAGTAAATAAATATAAGTAAAATTAATTATATTACTATAATTAGAGAGTTAGCTTTGTAAGTTTTAAACAATCTCTCAATCCAGATACTAAACCACAAGAACCCTAATCTCCTATTTCATTATCCCTTTGATACATAAAAAATTTAGAAAGAAAGAAAGAAAAATAGGAATTTAGTAGAAATAGTAAGCCAAAATGTAAATCTTTACCATATACTAAGTTCAAATGTAGTAAGTTAAGATAAGCTTCCTAATCTAGAACCTAAATCACAAGCACCCTAACCCTAAATTTTATTTTCCCTATTAATTATCAAGAGTTTTATAAAAAATTATAAGTATATTGAATAGACTATAAGTTCAAAATTATAAAAGATAGAAATTATTTACTACAAACTTAAATCTAATGAAGTAAGTTATGAGCAATTTGCAAATCCAGATGCTAAACCACAAATTCCCTAATCTCCAATATCATTTTAGCTATTAAGTTTCAAAATTTATATTAAAAATAATAAAACAGAGAGAATAGTTTTAAAATATAATTTCAAGGAAGAAAGAAAAATTATAACTTTCTACCTTAAGCCAAAATTCAATGAGGTAAGTTAAGCACAATTTCCTAATCCAGACCCCAAGTCACAAGCACCCTTTTCTCCTATATTATTTTAACTGTTATAGTTCAAGGGTTAATACAAATTATAGAGCCAAGTATGAATATATTTTGAAAATAAAAATTTAAAAAATTCTACCATAAATAGAGAGTTAATTTTGTAAGTTTTACACAATTTCTTAATCCAGATCCTATACCACAAGCACCATAGTCTCCAATATTATTAAACCTTTTAAATTTTAGATAAAACAGTAAAGAGAGATTAAACTTGAAGTAAAAGTGGAAAAAATTAAAAAATTTCTAAAATTGTACCACAAATAAAGAGTTAAAGTTGTAATTTATAAACAATTTCTTAATCCATTTCCCAAACAGAAGGCACCTTGGTCCCCAATTTTATTTTTTCTTTTTTTAAAATAATTAATAAAAAATTATAAAACTTTGAGATTAGATTTGAATACGAAAGAGAAATAAAAAATATATAAAAAGTGTTACGATAAATTAAGATCTAATACTTTAAGTTAGGAACAATTTTCTAATCCAGATCCAAAGATAGAAGCACCTTAATCTCCAATGCTATTTTACCTTTTAAAAAGTAAAGGAAATGAATAAAAAAATTAAAAAATGAGAAAATTAAATTGTACTATAATTCAAGGGTTAATGTTTGAAGTTATTAACAGTTTCTTAGACCAGAGCCTATCCCACAAGCACCTTAATCTCGAATTATATTTTAGCTTTTTTTAATAGTTAAGTTAAATTTTAAATTTTGATAGAAAGTAGAATAATATCAATTTACTTTAAATTAAGATTTAAAGAAATAAGTTATGAGCAATTTCCTAATCCAGATCCTAAACCACAAGCTCCCTAATCTTCTATTTTATTTCCCCTATTGTATTTAAAGAAGTAGTAAAAAAAGAAAAATAGGAAAATTTTGATACAAAAAGTGGTAAAAAAATAATTTAAAATCTTACCATAAACTAAGATCTAATTTAGTAAGTTACAAGCAATTTCCTAATCCAAGTCCTAAATCTACAGCACCTTAATCTGTAATTATATTTTGACTTTTATAGTTAAAGAGTTGAGTATAAAATTTAGAAATATATAGCATAAACAAACAAAAAAATTCTACCTCAAATTTAGAGTCAATGAGGTAAGTCGTGAGCAATTTTGTAATCCAGATCCCAAACCACAAGCACCGGTGTCTCTAATTTTATAACCCCTTTTGTATTTTTTAAGAGTTAAGTAAATAATCAGAAATAAAATAACTATTCAAATAATTTACGTAAAAGTTAAGGTCTAATTATCTTTGAAATAGTTTTGATCAATATACTTTCAATATCAAAATTAAAAAATATTTAAGTATTTTATTTTGAATGAGATATTTACATCTTTTATAGAATTATTCATCATTTTTAATAACAGATTACTTTTCTACTTGTTTGTTACTATTCCACCTATTTAAATTAATTGATATTATTTATTTGATAAATAAATTATAATTATATTTTTATTGCAACATCAATAGTACCTAATTTTATATTAAGACAGTAAATTTAGCCTCAGCTACAAAAAAAAGAGGAATTTAAGAATTTTTAAATAAAAATTAGGCACTATTGAGAATGTTGCAATACATATATTAATGAATAATATCTAAATATTTACAAATAAATTAATAAATATTTTATAATATTTGCTAACAAGTCTACTTGTTATAATCCGAAAGTATGAAATTTGAAAATAAATATAAAATTAATTCAAGACGAAATGGATAAACAAAATATAACTTTTAATAAATGTATTAATTGATTAATTTCGATTAATATTCAATCTATCCCTTTTTGATAAATATGTATTAATTTTAAATATTTTATCTAAATATTATATCTTACATCTATTGATTTATCTCAAGTTAGATTTCTCTAGATACCCATTTTAATTTTAAGTAAATAACTCAAATTTATAGTTAAATGTTTTATTAGTATAGTATTAACACTCTCATAATTAAATTTAATCTTTAGCCCTAGTCTTAACAAATATTATATATCCCATCTCAATCTCTAAAGTATCCTTAATTAAAATATTTAAAAATTTAATATTTAACAAATAGAAAAACTAATTATAATTCTATTTATTATATCTTAACTATTAAAACTAAGAGGTATCTAATACTGAATGCTAGACTCTTCAGAAACAAGAATACTTGTAGAATTTTTCATTACTCAAAAGTTTTTATTGCTCATGAAAAATTAAATATGTATTTCACTCTAATTTTCTACCTTAATATACATGAATTGCATTATATTATCTCTAATTATAAATGAGTAAATTAACATTTGAAATTATATGAATTTTAAAAATAACAATCTAATAAAAATAATTAATTATATTTAATCTAAATGAATTACATTACCTACTTTAAACTAGAAAATTAAATTTTGAAATGATATAAGTTTAATATTTTTGATAAAGGATTAAAGAATAAAAGTATGTATTTAAAGAAATAATTTATTTTCTCTAATCCTGGTTAATATAATTAGATTATTTTAAATTATAGAAAATTAAATACAATATTTATATTACTTCAATAAAATTTTGAATAATTAAAATAAGAATCTATCAAAATAATTAATTTTATCAATCTTTAATCTAATTGAATTAAATGTTTTTAAATAAAATACATATAGAAATTATAAAAGTAAATTATATTAATTCTGATAAAATATAGGTAGATAAAACAAAAATTTTACATTATAATTAATTTCTATAATAAAAAAAGTAAACTAGTTTAATACTGATAAAATATAGAATATAATAACTAATTAATTTTTCTCATTACCTAATCTATACATTAAATAACTCACTGATGATAAATTCTTATTTTACTTTTGAAATTATTTAAGTAAATTAAGATTAATTCTGATAAAATAGAGAGTAATAACAATGAGAATTTAACTAAATAATTAATTTTCTAAAATTAAAGAAGTAAATTAATAATTCTGATAAAATATAGAAACATAAAAATAAGAATTTTACAAAATAATTACCTTTTCTCATGACCTAATCTATACTTTAAATTACTCACTGCTCATAAATGAGTAGAATTTTAAAATTATACAAGTTTTATTTGAAAGACCATCCTTTATACTGTAAATTCTCATATTTTAAGGCCATCCCCCCATCCACTTTTTTACCTCATTTGATTGTCCTTAATAAAGTGAAAACAAATAGGTAAATTCTATAATGAAAAATCTTGAGGAGAGGAGAGGTGGCACATAAAGTAATGAAGATAAATCTTACATAATAAAATATAATTTAATTTTTTAACCAATCTTAGGAGCGTAATCTATATACTTCTATTAATATTATTAGTTTACCTTACTATAATACTATTTAAATAGATTTTTAAAAATCATTGATTTAACAATTTCTATTTGATATATTTTGCAACTTTGTAACTTTCATATCAGTGTATTGCATTATATAAAGAAAGAGAAGATTAATTCATTTACAATTTACAAATATTTTAATACTTTAACTTTCTAAATAAACATTTTAAACTAGTTTAATTCTATGTAGATCTGTTAGTTTTACACTTCCTATTTTGTTTTTATTTCATTTATAAACAAAATATTTTCTCCATTATATTAATTTGTTTTTTATGAATGCGATATTCATTTATAAAAATATTTGTAAAATTTAATTACTTAGGTGGTTAATAACAAGTTATTATTTAATATAATTAATGTAAATAATTATTTTCTTCGATAATAATATTGAAGTTATTTAATAATTTTTATTTAAACCTTGATTCGTATTTGGTTTCAATTTTGAATTATCTCTTAATTGAAAAGCTTAAGAATAGAATCTAAAATAGAAAAATAAAAAGAAAATAGCCAATATTAAATAGATTAATTAATTTAAAAAATAAAGGCTCTTCTTAATAAGATATGCTATTTATTTTTTCAAATTATTTAAACAAAAAGTATCTACATTTAGAAAATGACTCAGAATAAAGTATTTTAAATAGGTAAGATTTTGATGATTCAAAAAGAAGCCTTTTAGGAAAATAATATTCCTAATTGATATCAAGATACTAATATGACATTACAATAAGAAAATTTCGCAAAAAATTTAGCTAAAAAAATAGTTGTAATTTCAATTTAACATAGATTGGAATTAAATAAAGTCCAATCTCTGGTACTACAGACAATGTTAATTTTAACCCAAATTAGAAAAAAGAATAGAATTCTGATGTTTTAAAATAAGAAAAATTTTAAAAGTTTATTGAAATTTCAAAAAAATAATAAGCAAAGTATAATAGCATTTAAAAAAAAATATTTGACTTACTTTGTAAAAAGAATTGTGAAATTGAAATATATCATAGTTCTGGAGGCGAAGGTGATGTTTTTTTTGGTATTCGTAAAAATGAAAATGGTAATTTTGAAAAAGTGGCTATTAAAATTTAAATTAAAGGTGATAATGCCAATAATGACAATTTTGAAAATGAAATTAATATTATGAAATCATTTGAAGGACATATTAATATCATCTTGTTGTTAGACTATATATATACGGAAGAAATATCGATACTAATACTCGAAAAATGTTAATATAGCCTTTATGAGGAACTATAGCTGATTAGATAAAGAAAAATAGTATTTGAGGAAGAGGATTTAATTAAACTTTTATTTGATTTGTTAGATGGATTTATTGGATTAAGTTCTAATAATATTGTCCACTTTGATTGTAAACCTGGAAATATTCTGAAATCAGATAAAGGAGATTATGTTATCAATGATTTTGGATTATCTTAAGTCATAAAAAAAAATGAATTTATTTAATTTTGTAAAGGATATACCGAATTATACACTTCGTATTAGTAACTAAAAGAAGAACCTTTAAGCTATAAATCAGATATATAATCTTTAGGAAAAACTTTAAATTAAGCTATTAGTTACCTTGAATTATTTAATTAAAAGAAACTAAAAACTTTATCCAAATTAAAACCTACTATTGATTAATTTATGAATTAAAATGATGAATCAAAAAGAGTAGAATGGTTAAAACTCCACTAAATAATTTACAATCAGCTGAACCATCATTTATAAAAAGTCTTCTTAGTTAACTATTAAAATAAAATCTAAGGCATTCTAAATTAAAATCAATATGGCTAGAATAAGGATATCCCCTATTATTAAAATGTCATTTTATATTATTAAAAATTAAATATTAATATCATCAATAAGATTCAGCCTAATAATAATAATAATATTGAAGCTATCTCTATTTCATAATAACGAATTGCTTAAAGTTACTTAAATCTTGGAAAGCCGTAAAAGGCTTTAACATTTGCCAAAAAATCTCTTATAAAATAAAGATAATATTTTTAACGTAACCATTCTTTGACTTCATCCTGTTTATATTTGATAGGGTAATGCTATAAAAATCTTGGATACTCAAAAAAGGCTTTATATTTTGCAAAATAATCCCTTCTAATGGATAGATAGCTTTTTGAAAAAAATCATCCTTCAATCTCATCCTCTTTATTTTTTATAGCATAGTGCTATAGTGATCTCGGAGATTCATATAAGGCTTTGAAATATGTTTAAGATTCTCTTAAAATTGATGAATAAATTTCCGAAAAAAATAGCTCTAAAATATCAGCTTCTTTATATCTTAAAGCATAATGTTATAGTGAAATTGGAGAATCATAAGAAGCTTTGAAGTGTGCTTTAGAATCCTATTATATGGAAAGTAAACTTTTTTAAGGAAATAATCCTTTAATTTCATCCTCTCTATATCTGATAGCGTACTGCTATTATGATCTTTAATAACCATTAATAGCTTAATAGTATGCAGAAAAATCTCTAGAAATGGATAGATAAATTTATCTAAAAAATCATCCTTCAACAGCTTCTTCTTTATATCTTGTAGGGTAAATCTAAAGAAATCTTGGAGAATTTTAAAAGGCTTTAGTGTTTGCTAACGAATCTTATAATATGAAAATATAACTTTTTAAAGAAAATCATCCTTCAACTTCATCCTCTTTATATCTTATAGGGCAATGCTACTTGGATCTAGGAAACCCATAAAAGGCATTGGAGGCTGCATTTGAATCCCTAAAAATGGATGAATAACATTTTAAAGGTAATAATCCTTCTACCCCATTTACTTTATAATTGATAAGCTAATGTTACATAAATCTTAGAGAATATGAATTATCAAAGTAATTTGCTTAAAAATTCCATTAAATGAATGAATAGCTTTATCAAGGGAACCATTTTAAAATAGCATCCTCTTTATTTTTTATGGGGTAATTTTACAAAAACCTTGGAGAATTTAAAACGGCTTTGAATTATACTAAAAAGTCACTTGAAATGAAAAGATTACTTTTTAAGGGAGATCATCCTTCAACCTCATCCTCTTTGTTTCTATTAGGGTAATGCTACAAAAATTTAGGAAAATACAAAAGAGCAGAGAAATATGCTTAAAAATCCCTTAAAATGAATTAATAACTTTATTCAGGAAATCACTTTAAAATAGCATCTTCTTTGTATCTAATAGGATAATGTAAAAGTGATCTAGGATATTATTAGGAGGCTTTAGAATATGCTGAAAAATCTCTAGAAATGAAAAGAGAAATTTTTTAAGGAGATCACCCTAAAATAGCAACTTCTTTATATCATTTAGGGTAATGTTATAGTGATCTAGGATATTATTAGGAGGCTTTAGAGTATGCTTAAAAATCTCTTAAAATGAATTATTAATTTTTTAAAGGAGATCACCCAAAAATATCAACCTGTTTATACCTAATAGGATAATGTTATAGCGATCTAGAAGATTCTTAATATGCTTTGAAGTTTGCTTTGGAATCCCTTGAAATTGATAGAAAAAATTTTAGCGGAGATCATCCTTCAATTGCATCATCTTTATATCTGATAGGGTAATGCTATAGCGATCTTGGAGAACCATAAAATGCACTGAAGTACGCTTAAGAATCTTTAGTAATGAAAAAAAATATTTTTCAAGGAATTCATAGTTCTACCTCATCCTCTTTATTTCTGATAGCGAAATGTTATAAAGAGCTAGGAGATCCATAAACGGCTTTAAAATATGTTAAGAAATCACTTAAAATGGATGAATAATTATTTGAAAGAAATCATCCTTCAATCTCTTCCTCTTTATATCTCATAGGGTAATGTTACAAAAATTTAGGAGAATTTTAATTGGCATTGGAGTTTGCTAAAGATTCCCTAAAAATAAATGAATAAATATTTCAAGGAAATCATTATAAAATAGCATCTTCTTTATATTTGATAGGATAATGTTATTTAGATCTTGAAGACTCAAATAATGCTTTGATTTTTGCAAAATAATCGCTTGAAATGAAAAAATTAATTTTTAAAGGAGATCACCCTTCAACTTCCTCCTCTTTAGATCTGATAGGGTAATGTTACGAAATTCTTGGAGACTCATAAATGGCTTCGAAATTTGCTTAAGAATCATTTTAAATGGACCAATAATTTTAAATGGAAGAATGACTTTTTAACAGATTTAAATTGTAAACTAAGATTTTGAAAAGATGAATAGTGTTAGTTAATAAGTTTGAAATATCCTTCAAATTCTTACTTTATCATAATTAATTTTGTAAAATTTAAAAATCAATTTATTAATAAATTCAAAATAATAAATTTATAAAACTTGTTTATAATTAAAAAAAATTGAAATTTTAAAACCTATTATTTGAGTTTTTCACTTTAAGTGAATAGAAAAATAATTTTTTAATATATTAAGAAAGTTTTGTCATTTTTTGCTTAAAATATACAATTCAAATTGCTGTGTTTAAATAGTTTATAAAATAGTTTAATTAATATTTATTTAAATGTATATTTTACAATAAAATAATATTAATCTATTTATTTAAATTAATTAACTATTAATTTTTTATTTAATTATTCATCCTTAATTCTTTAATTCATCACTCTCTATCAAATTTATATTTTAAAAAACATTATATTATATAAATAATATTTGTTAATTTTTACCATATCTTTTTCACCACTAATCTCTTTATTCTTATTATTTCAGATTATAATACCTTAAAGCTTTATAATCTTTTATTTTAAATTTTTAAAAATTAATAAAATTAAAAATAAAATAATGGATATTATAAATAGATAATGAATAGGTTAAGAGAATAAAATAATATAAAATTCTACCCTAATTAAAGAGTTAAAATAGTAAGTTATGAGCAATTTCTTAAAGCAGACCCTAAACTACAAGCACCTTGATCTCCAATGCTATTGCCTCTATTATATTTAAAGAGTTAAGTAAAAAAATAACATTGCAGAGAGAATAAATTTTTGTTGAAAAGTGGAAGAAAAATAAAAATAATATAAGATTTTACTATAAAAAAAGAGTTAATGTAGTAAGTTATGAGTAATTTTTTAAAGAAGACCCTAAACCACAAGCACCTTGATCTCCAATGCTATTTCTTCTATTATATTTAAAGAATTAAGTAAAAAAAGTACATAGCAGAGAGTATAAATTTTGTGTTGAAAAGTGGAAGAAAATAAAAATAATAAAAAATTTTACATTAAATAAAGAGATAATGTAGTTAATTATGAGCAATTTCTTAAAGAAGACGCTAAACCACAAGCACCTAGATCTCCAATGCTATTGTCGCTATTATATTTAAAGAATTAAGTAAAAAAATTACATATTAGTGTGAATAAATTTGTGTTAAAAAGTAAAAGAGAATAAAAATAATAAAAATTCTACCCTAAATAAAGAGTTAATGTAGTAAGCTATTAGAAATTTCCTAAAGCAGACCCTAAACCACAAGCACCTTAATCTACTAAGCAATTGGAGCTATTATATTTACAGAATTTAGTAAAAAAAATTACATATTAGAGATCATAAATTTGTGTTGAAAATGGAAGAAATTAAATTTACCCTAATTTAAGAGTTAATGTAGTAAGTTATGAGAAATCTCTTAAAGCATACCCTAAACTAAAATCACTTTGATATCCAATGCTATTGCCGCTTTTATATTTAAAGGATTATGTGAAAAAATTACATATTTGAGAGAATAAATTTGTATTGAAATGGAAGAATATAAAAATAATATAAAATTTTACTATAATTCAAGTGTTAATGTAGTAAGTTATGAGTAATTTTTTAAAGAAAACTCTAAACCACAAGCACTTAGATCTCCTATGCTATTTTTCCTATAAGAATTAAGTAAAAAAAAAATAATTTATCAGAGAGAATAAATTTGTGTTGAAAAGTGGAAGAAAATAAAAATAATATACGATAAATCAAGAGTTAATGTAGTAAGTTATGAGCAATTTCCTAAAGAAGACCCTAAACCACAAGCACCTAGATCTCCAATGCTATTTTCGCTATTATATTTAAAGAATTAAGTAAAAAAAATACATATTAGTATGAATAAATTTGTGTTAAAAAGTGGAAGAAAATAAAAATAATAAAAATTACCCTAAATAAAGAGTTAATGTAGTAAGTTATTAGCAATTTCCTAAAGCAGACCCTAAACCACAAGCACCCTAATCTCCAATCTTATTATAGCTTTTATATTTAAAGGATTGTATGAAAAAATTACATTTTAGAGAGAATAAATTTGTGTTGAAAAGTGGAAGAAAATAAAAATACTAAAAAATTCTACCCTAATTAAAGAGTTAATGTAGTGAGTTATGGGCAATTTTTTAAAGAAGACCCTAAACCACAAGCACCTTAGTCTCCAAAGCTGTTGGAGCTATTATAGTTAAAGAATTAAGTAAAAAAAAATTACA
>JH651248.1:36317-115521 GCA_000260095.1 Tetrahymena borealis | reverse complement strand
GCAATTTTTTAAAGAAGACCCTAAACCACAAGCACCTTAGTCTCCAAAGCTGTTGGAGCTATTATAGTTAAAGAATTAAGTAAAAAAAAATTACATATCAGAGAGAATAAATTTGTTGAAATATGGAAGAAAATATTAATAATATAAAATTTTACTATAAATCAAGAGTTAATGTAGTAAGTTATGAGCAATTTCCTAAAGCTGACCCTAAATCACAAGCACCCTAATCTCCAATATCATTATAACTTTTATATTTAAAGAAATTTTAGAAGGCAATAAAAAAATTATAGTAAATATTTACCTATAATTAAGTGTCAATTGATTAGCTAAAATATTTTCTTGAATAAACTTTTAATTTATTAATAGTATAATTTTTTATACTATTCTTATAATAAGGTATTTACATTTTAAAATTAGTCTTCTTCTATCATTTTTTATTGTAGAATATTTTTCTCACTATTGTATTCCTAACAAATTTAAATTAAAATGCTCAATATTTGATAAAAATTAATAAAGAAAATGCATTGTCTTTTACTAATTAGAGTTCAAAATTGAAATTTTCTAACCAAAACAATATAATGAATTATTAGTATAAAACATAGTTGTTAAATTTTGAAATTTAAAATTTGAGAAGAGAAAAATAATCAACGATCGAAAAAAAATCAACATTTATTTTTACCAAATGAGTTCACATTTCCCATATCCTATATATCATACGATATATATATATATAAATTATTTTTTTTAATTCATTTTGCATACAATTTTTTTAAAAGAATTAGATAAAAAAATATAAAAAATGCCTTCAAATTCAGAAAGTGTTCACAGGTTTGTTTTTTTTTTGATTTTTTGATTTTCTTTAAATGATATCTAAATAAAAAACTAATATAATGTTTAACTTATTGGTGGTAAATTATGGGTTTTTTCAACATGAAATATTTATCTAAAAAAACTAAATATTCCTTAAACAAACTGTAGTTACTTGTTTAAACTTTAAGTTTATCTATCAATATTTTTTAAGGAGAAAGAAGTTAAAGTAAATAATTAAGATCATTAAAATCATCATTAGATAGTTATTATTATTATAGACTGATATAATTTTTATATGCAAAATTATAATCTTGTTGTTAAAGGTTTAACCACATTTGAAATGGATATCTTTTTTGTTTCTTATATTCTTAATTCTAAAAAAGGAGGTTTATATTTGTTTTATAATAGATTACAATTCATGGAAAAAATAATCTGATTAATGACAATATTTGGGAAAATGTACTTTAATCACTACGAATCATCTTCATCTATTCTTAAGACCTGGTTTTATATGAATTCTATTCTTATTTTCCATTTTCTAACTCTTCCTCTTCCTCTCCTAAATCAGTATCTTCCTCTTTATTCATATCTATTCATCTTCCTCTTTTTCATTTGATTATTTAAGTATGATTTAGTTCTCATTTATTCTTTTCACTACATTAATTAATTTATTAGATTATAGAGATTTTGGTTATTATGGATTAGTAATTAACTTCTAATCTCTAAGGAAGTGTTGATTCTAAATCTTTTAGGATAAACTCAGCTTTCTCTCAATAGGATGGTGAAGATTCTTATATGACAAGTCTTATTACCATATTTCCTCACGAAGTTTATAGAGCCAAAATGCTGAGGAGTCCTATTTTTTTATGAAATTTTTAGAAAATTAGTTATTATTGAGTAATGACAAAAAATTTGAGGAGTATTAAAGAGGAATTATCAAATATTTAAAATTATTAATATTTATTATGCTGTAAGTTCTCATACATTAATAACACATTATTATATTAATAACCAAATTTTTCTGACATATTTGTCAAAATGAGTTAATTTCGGCATTCGGCTAGGCAAAGATAAAGAGTAAAATACGGTATTAAGCAAACATCGCAATAATCAGTATAAATATTCTGTTTTCTTATACTAGGGAATAACTTTTTAAAAGTTTGGAATGCTTTAGTTACTGAATATGGAGATTAAGCTTGCTAAATATATTGGCCATAAAATTCTTTAAATTTAAAAGATTAAGGCATTAAATCTCTTCTATCTTTAAGGCTGGGAAGGGTAAACAATTTCGTTGATATAACTCTCTATACAATTTTTTATTCTTATTATACCTTTAACTATTGATAACTTATTTTATCTTTATTTATTTCAATAAAATAGTGCTACTTATCATTATCTTTATAACATATCAATCTTAGACTTAAGCTACCTGTACTTATATTATATATTAGAGCATAAAAGTTTTAGCATACATACTTTCTTTCATCCTTTAATCATCTTAGAATTATTTTTTCATTAGATAAAAATCGCTTACTGTATTACTTGAATATTAATTAAAGGAATTCCCTTTGATATTCTTAAATTGGCTTTAAATTCAAAAAACAATGTAATTTCTTAAGTTTAATAATTCAAGCCTGTAAATTGATAGATAATTTTCTATATTTCTTCAAAAGTAAAATTGTCAATTCAAACTTTTTTATAGCATATTTCATTTTATGAACTTTTAATGTTAATTGATATTTACTCGTCAAACTTTTTATTCTATTCATATTTAATAGCAATTCTTAAGCAAATTTGCTCTCTTTTATAGTTAATTGGTTTTATTTTTAGCTATATTGTAAATTCATGGCTTTAAAATAATTGAATTAGAGTGATTTTCTTTTAGATTTAAAAGTTAAAGGTACATTTCTTCACATTAACTTGTTACTTTTTCTTAAAATTTCTTATCAAATTTAAGATTTAAATTTATCTTCTT
Organism: Tetrahymena borealis; assembly: GCA_000260095.1. Lineage (NCBI taxonomy): Eukaryota > Ciliophora > Oligohymenophorea > Hymenostomatida > Tetrahymenidae > Tetrahymena > Tetrahymena borealis. The sequence goes on along the minus strand of JH651248.1, from coordinate 112,736 downwards.
AGTATTTTATATTTTATTTAAATTTTAGATTATTTAATTTAAATATAATATTATTTATCATGAATTAACAAGTTCTATTTCATTCTTATTTACTTTTATTTTTATTTTTAATATCTTATAAATAAATTATTTATTTATTACAACAAAATTGAAAGAAAATTAATGAGTAAATACTGTATAATTTTTAATTTTGAATATTAAAATTTATATTTAGCCTGATTTATTAAATATTTCATTCAAATATGGATAGGAAATAAATTATTATTTTTTCAAAATTTTAAGCTCTGTTTATTTAAATATTTCAACATTTAATCTAATTTATAAAATGAAAATGAGTTCTTTATCTTTTTATTTTATATTTTAACCATTTTTTCATTAGAATTAACTATAGTATCAAGAATTATATTTTTATTCAAAATGAATGGAAGTTAAGGAAAAGTTTTTTTCATATTTTTTTCTTTTATTAAATTGTACAAATTAAGAAAACAATAATTAGATAGATAGAAAATTGTATGGGATTTAAGAATATTATCTTTAAAAAATATATATCTAAAATATTTCATATAAAACTAGTGCATTTAGTTAATTTTGTCATCTTAGTTGAACTGATTTTTAAAAATTTAATATTATTAAAAAAATCTTAATTAGTAGAAAAATATGATAATATGTATCTATAATTTTATTATACTTTATCAACGAAAATGAAGCAGCCTTGGTTAATAATTAATCATATGCTGGCAACAATATCCTGCTAATTTAAGTACTAATACCATATTCCCCATTCCCTCAGAATTAGTTTTTTGTCAAACTGAGCCTAGGTTTTTGCATTTATTTAAAATATTTAGAACTTCACCTGATAGGTAAGGGAATTTAAAAAAATAAATAATTCTTAATAAATTTTCAGTAATTTACATAGTGTATTTATATCATTAACATTGATTATCATTTAAGTTTAGAATATTTATATACTTATTATTAACCATGAGTTAGAGTTTCTTTAGTTTTAGGTTTTAGTTTTTTCATTTGATTTATTTCATTCTAATCGATAATGAAATTATATTTAGAAAAGAAAAACTCGTAATAGGTTTTTGGTAATACGATCTATCAAACTTATGAAGAAATTAATATGTATATAACATAAGAGTAATATTTAAAATATATATTGTATTTTATTTATTAAATGGAGGGAATAATGATGAGAAGCAATAATTAATTTACAGAGGACCATCAGAAAATTATTAATTTTTTTTTTTAAATAAAGTAAGCAAAAGATGATAATTTTCTGTGAATTGAGACAAGCTATTTTAATCAAAACAAAAAAATAATATTGCAATACTTTTTTCATTTATTTAATTTCTCTTACCTGCAGCATTTAAGAGAATAAAACATAAAAAGTTATAAAAATTACAATGTATTTAAGCTATAATAAAATTCAAAGAGGTGTTGTTTTAATTGTAAGAGATAACCAAGACCTCTATCTATTATCATTTTCATCATATAAAATGTACTTTTGTCCAGTGATTTGACCATTTTTTACTAACATTTCAGCATCATATTTACCTTCTGGTATGAATTCTCCACAAATTTCATAATTACATAAGGCCAGCATAGGATTTGTGTGCAGATCCTGAGGTTTTTATTAGCAAATAGGGCATCTGTACTGCGCAAGCTTACATAAAAGTTGAATGTTAAAGGTACCACAGCCAATCTAGACGATTACTTTCTGGTTAAAACAAGAGCAACTACTGTTGCGACACACACTTTCCACATTGAACCCCTGAATAAGCTAACGCCATTTGGGAGCAGTTGGATCAGAATCCTGCTCTTTTCCAACTTTCATTCCATTATAATTGAATCCCAAGCTACTACCTCCTCCTAACATCTTCTCAATTATATGAATAATCGATCCCTTTTTAATTTTATAATCTTTGAGAGTCAAATTGTCGTTAAGAACCTTATTTGCAAAAATAAGAGCATGCTAATCAATTGGGAGACCTTGTTTTTCATAAATTTTTTCCTTAATAGCATAAATAGTATCATCCTATTCAACATCTAAAGTTATAATTTAGAATAGATGCCTTATTTTAATAGAAATTTGTTTGTTCATTATACCAGCAGAAGTGCAGAATTAAATATTACTTTTTACAAAAATCTTTTTTTCTTTTAAGTGTATTTATCTGATTTATTTTAAATTTTCTACATCAAAATCTAATAATTATATTTTCGTGAAATTGGCCAAAGCAAACAGATTTGTGAATTTTTAGCTATTATTATTCTTTTACTTCTCATGCAGAATGAATGGGAAAGGTAATAAAATGATATTAAAGGATTTATAAAATAATTTGATATATTATTGATTGTCTCTTAGAGTTGAATCTAAAAATATTTATGAAATTCAAAAATAAAAATATTTTAATTATAAATCTTTCTCAGACTAATTAATTAAATTTTTGTAGCAAAAAATAAAGTAATTCATATGATAGTAGATTAAGATTATTTTTGATCAAAATTGATCAAAATACTAAGGAAATATAGAGAAAGATAAAAGAAATCTAAATCAATAGTCAAGAAAATGAAGTTTTAGATCTAAGACAATTAGGTCAATTATACCACTTGCAATATGAATAAAAATTAGGAAGCCGTTTTTAATTATTTATTGAAGTAGCCTGTACTCGAATATGATCCTTTTTGTATTTTAGGCAGTGTAATTGTGGGTTTATTTCTGTTTTTATAGTTTTTTAGAGCCAAAGCATGTGATTTCAATAATCACTCCAAATAGAAATGAATTTTCCAGAATATCAATCCTTTTAAATTCAGCGACATTGATATGATTATAATATAGAAATTGAAGCTTTTTTAAATGAATAATTCATGCCATAAAACTATAAATTTGTATAAATATTTTCTTATTGAAGAAATTTTTTTGAGAAGGTTACCTTTATGATAAAGGGTATTTCAGGTTCTTAATGTTTATTTTAAATACTGCTGTATATTTTTAGCATTAATAGAATTAAGAAGACATCAAATTAAATAATCCTGCAGCTATTATTCTTTTTTTGGTTAAAGGGTATTCTTTGCACCAATTTTAATTTATGTTAAAATAAATTTGAATATATTGTTAAAATATTATATTAATTCTAGTGTAGAGTAATAATTAAACATAAAAATTTAGAACTAAATTTAAAATTATTAAAAAATGACTAATTTGAAATTTTAAGGTGATATCTAATAAATCAATTAAAACTATCAATTATCATTTGATAGCAATAATAAAGATGAAGGTGATAAACAGGAATAACAAGTAGATAATTTAAGTTAAAATATCATAAAAATTTTAGAAGAAATAAAATAATGTATTCATCTACTAAAATATGATATTTCTTTATAGCATGGATTTTGGATGAAAGATACTCTTAACATGATTTTATTTCATATTTGGTAATATATTTATTATTTAATAAAATTAAGAAACATAATCCATGTCATGAACTATCGTTAATAATCTTTTACTAAAGCAGTCTCTTCTTAAGAAATTTCTTTATCTTTAAACCTAAACATTAGATCTACTGCATAATAATTTCAGGAACTTTGAATACTAAACATTACTTATGACCAGTGCTAGAATTAGGAAAAAAATTCTTTTCGGTAAACTATATTATTTTCGTATGAATAACAAAGATTAATAAGATTAAAATTATTAAATATAATTGAATTTATCTTTTCTTTTAAAATTAAAAATTATAATTAAATTATTTTAATAAATATAATTATTTTTTTAAAAATCTTATAAATTTTAAAGTATGAATTAATAAGTTATACATTATTTTTATTAACATCAATCTTTAAGATCGCTGAAAACTATTATAATTATTTAATCTATTACAGTAATTATAAATTAATTAATTTTTATAAACATTTATCTACTCATTTATTAAAAATAATTAAACAAATTAAAATAAAGTAAATGCTAACAATTTAGAAAATGAGCTAAAATTTATTTATCCATCACTGTTAGAATTTTTGAATGGCTTTGGTTACTTTGAATTTTATCTATTATCTCAACAAATTCTCAATCTATTTATTAATCTTAATCATTTTAAGTTACAATAAACTTATCGGCTAGTATGTTTTTTATTTTTATTAGTAATTCATTTCTCTTTTCACTTAAGTCTTTTATTTAAGTTTGTAATTACACTCTATTAAAATCCAGTGCTTTCTTAATTTAGAATAAATCATCACATTTGTCATTTTTATTTTTCTTTTTTCTTTCTCCTATAGATTTATGGACTTTTCCTAATTCCTTTGATTAAAATTCATAATCTAGTTGAACTGATAAATATTTTAGATAAACATTTACTGTATTAAATTTTAAATAAAAATAATATACCTTCTATCCATTCTTAATCTATTTAAATTAATTAGTCTACTATTTCACCATTTTCTAATCTCTCCTTTAAAGCTGACTTTATCAAATTTGGATTACCACCTTAAAGTTAAATTTTATTAGATTAATAAAATAAAATTCTAACTTAAAAAAAGTAAGAGGGAAAAGATTATTTTTTAAAAAATCAATTTAAATTGATTTTAAGAAATTTGATATAATTTAAACTGTTCATTTATTGATTTATATTAAAAGTAAATACCTCTTTGAATTCTAAAATGATTTATATCTAAATTCATTGATAGAGTAATCTATTGACAAGATTATTAATATAATAGATATAATGATTGATAATTTTGATTTAAATAAGATTTTTACTTCTAATAATAATATATTCGTAATCTACTTTTTATTTCTTATAAATTTATTTTTCTCCTTTCTAATTTATTAGCTTTTAATTGGCTTTAATTTTTAGCTTCGCTTTAACCAATTAATTTACTTTATTTTTTGTATTCCAAATTTACTTTACATTTTTACTGACTATTTAGCTAAAAAAATATCATCTATTCTGACTTCATATCAATGTTAAAATATTCTCTCATACTTTTTGAAAGATTTTAATGTTGAGAGAGATTAAAAAAATGGTTATTTTTAAAATATTTCTTGAATAAATTTCTTGTGATATATTAGAAGTGAAAAGGGATCTAAAATGATAAATCAGTGTGAATAATATTTAATTTGAGTGAATGATAAATGGATTTATAAATTATCTTATGTTTTGCTATTTACTTAATGTATTATTAATATATAAGAGTTTGTTTTTCAACTAAGATTTTTCTTTTTCTTAAAAATTCTCATAATAATTAAATTTATTACTAACATAAAAAAAATGAATAGATTGGAATTAATTAGCTCAGAATAAATTTAATCTATTTTAAATTAATTATTTTGTTCTTCTATCACTAACTAACTCACTAAATTCTTCTCATACTTTATTTCAATAGTGCTTTTTATATGGATAAATATCTATTTATCAATCAATTTTTAAAATCACCATTAAACTGTTGTAAATAAAAAAATAAATGAAATTATAAGTTGTAAATTTAATGTCATTACATTATAATTTAACTAGCCTTAAAGTAGACATGAATTTCAATTTCCCAAATAATTAATAGTACTATTCTATTTAATTTTTACTTCAAAATAAGATTTAAGCTTTAATTTTATAGTATAATATTTAAATTACCTCAAATTTAGCTATAAAATATTGAGATGTAAATATTATTTGAATTCTAATCCTAAATTAACTACTCCATCGTTACTCAATTTATTCTGCCTAATGAATTATTTTAATGTATAGATTAAACACAAATAAATTTAAAATCTTATTAAATAGTTGATAGGTATTTAGTTAGACTTACTTTAAAGAAAGATCAAACTTTTTTAATTTTTTACATCTTCCTATCCCCTAAACCAATACTTTAGCACTAAAATTACCAATAGAATTACTCCTACAATAAATTTATTCATATAATTGTTAGAAAAACAATTACAAAATGACGAATTTACTCAAGTTAAAGAGTTAAATGTAAAAGATTCTAGCACTCTCCGATTGATTAACCTAATCCTAGAACACCTTAATCCCCAATTTTATTATCACTTTATAGATTTATAAATTAATAGAAGATAGACAAAGAATTAATAAATTTGTACATCAATTGAATGGATAAAGAAGTTAAATTAGCACCAAATCCTAAATTTTGTACTCCTTTTTGCATTCTCTATTTTCCACTTAATAAATAAATATATTAATAATTTCATTTTTATAAAAATAAGAATTTATGAAATTCTTTATGATTTTATTAAATCTAAATATTCTAATTTTATATGATTTTATGAATAAATATTTAATTTTATTTAAGTAGAATATGTAGATTCTGTTTACTTTATTTCTAGTTTTAATTCCTTCAAATTTTAACATTAACTTAATCCTTTGCTTAGATTAGAACTGCCTTTGCTTCCTATTTAATTTTCACTGTTTATTTAGTTTTTAATATTTTAGATCATTATTATTATAAATAAGATTTTATTTATACCTAATTTAAATTCTTAATAATGATAGTTCTCCACATTTTCCTATCCCAGAGCCTAAGTCAGAAGCACCTTTCTCATAAATAAAATTTTCTCTTTAATTTATAAAATTTGATTATAGCGTTATTTGAGATCTTAATTTAATTGGTACTCTATGTTAAGTTCTAAGTTAGTTAATTTTGAACATTTTCCTAATGCACTTCCTAAATCTGAAGCTCCTTTATCTCGAATTGTATTATCGCTTTAGAATGTATAGATTAATTAAAAGTAATAATTGTCTCATCATTAATACCTTAAATTGAGGTTTAATACTTTCAGATTTACATATTTTCCTAATGAATCTCCTAAACCAGAAATGCATTTATCGTGGATAGAGTTTTTCCTTTTATGATGAATATCAATAAAAAAGGTTAAAGTAAAATAGATTTAACTCTAATTTGAGACTATAGCTTTAACATTTTTATTAATTAATCTAACAAATAAAAGCCTAGAAAATATAATTAAAATAAAATGATTGAATATAATTTCTACCTTAAATTAAGAATTAGTGTAGAGAGATAGCTGCAATTTTCTAAACCAATAGCTAAGATGCACATATTAAAGTTTCCAATAAAATTTTAGCTAAAATAAATAAATAATTTATTGAAGAATAATGAAATTTTTCATAATTTAAAAAAATTAAAATACCTAAAATCAAGAATTAGTGTAGTTAAATTAGTGCATTATCCTAGACCAGTTCCTAAATAGACGGCAGTTTAGTCATTGATTAAGTTACCACTTTATTTATATTTTATTATAAATTAAATTTAAAGTATTTCTAGTTGAGACTTAAAGTAACCACCAAATAAATTTTACCTTAAATCTATCATTAAATTCTCTAGATTCTTACACATTCCTAAACTAGATCCAATATCAAAAATACCCTACTACGGTATTTAATTCCACCTATTTACGTATAGTATTACAAATTTACTTGAAATAAAACATGAATAAAATCTAATTTTTATTTTTACTTCAAATTTAATTATAGGTTTTTATTGGTAATTTATCCTGCCTTTTTTAACTTTTTTTAAAAAAAATAATCTCCAAAATGATTTGATGATTTATTTGTAAAATACTTGCTCTAGACTGTTAATTATCATTTTATATATAACTTTTCTTTTATTTATTGCACCTAATAATTTGAATTGAACCAATCTTCCTTCTATCTAATATCTGATAGCAAAATAAAGATATTCTTTTATATATTCCTATTTTGAAATTGTAATCTAAAACTAAAGTTAACTTCAAAATACTATAAAAAAATAATTAAATTATTATTAATATTGTTAAGTTTACTGTACTACTTTAAATTAAATTAAATAAAGATATTTAAATTAAATGAAAAAAAATTCAATTAAAATTTACTCTAGTTTATTATTTAAACTTAATACATAAAATAGTTTTTCTTCTTTTGCTTAATCATTTTAGAAAAACGTTACCCCCAGGAATTGAACCTGGATTTGTAAATTAGCAGTCTACCGTCTTTTCCATTAGACCAAGGCAACACTTCTGCGAATATTCATACTTATTAGATTAAACTATCATTTAACGATAATCAAAAAACGTTGCCCCCGGGAATTGAACCTGGATCTAAAGATTAGAAGTCTATTGCCTTTTCCATTAGGCCAGAGCAACTAATATGAAAAATCTTTAAAAATAATGCTGATATATAAATCAGTAATTATTCTGAAGAGAAAATAGTTTTGTTTTTTCTTTTCTGATTTCTTTTATTTCCATAAAAAAAGAAATAATTTATTTTCTAACATAAACTAATTTTGTAAATGAATGAATGAAAGAATGAATGAATGAATATGTGAGTAGAGAGAAAAAATAGAAAAAATAACTATCCATATAATAAATAATAAGCTAAAATACTCTTAGTAAGTATAAATTAACAAAGAAATGATAGAAGAAATAAGAGCTAGTATAAGTGAGCTTATTTAAAAGAATCAATTAATATTAAAACATTGAGTAAATATAGTAGAAAGGCATTTTCAAATTAAATCATCGAATAAATCAAGAGGTTGTTTTTGGGCAGCAGGAATATTGCCAACATTAGTATTAACACTTTGCTATTATTAATTCATTAGGTTTTGGTTGAATCCCATTTATTATTATCCATATCCTTAATTTTATTGTCCAAATTATTATCCTGCTCCCATTTGATTCACTTGATTTGGAAATTACTATTATTAATTATAACCACCTACTTAAGGTTAATTATTCATAAAGTTTCCACCCATTCTTTATTGTTGTTACTATTATTGTTAAAAGTTGTTCATCCCGTAGCCACCTTAGTTCATTTATTATTGCACTCCATAACCCTATTGATTCATATAATTCATGTTATTTGGCATATTATTTTGCATTCCATATCCTCCTTGATTCATTTGATTCATATTTTATTGAGGGTATCCACCTTAGTTCATATTTTATAAGCCATAGCCTCCTTGATTCATTTGATTCATATTTTACATTCCATATCCTCCTTGATTCAAATTGCTTTGTACTCCCATTTGATTTAAACTAGAATGATAAAATGAAGAATTTTAATTCATATTATTTTAATGGATTTATTATTAATTATTTAAAAAGATGAATAGAAATAGTGATAAATTTTTTTATATTTTTAATCTCTGATTTTTTGATTAATTTTTTTTCAAACTAGAAGTATTTTGATTAATTTTTGTTATTTTGATTTATGATTTGAAATTTAAATCTTAATTTAAAAGAATTTAATAGAAGTATTTAATTTTTTATCAAGAAACAAAATAAAAACAATTACTTTTAAAGGCCAAGTTGTTATGGATTTTAAGGTTAAGAGTTGTTGTATAAACTCAAGAGATCAGGCTTCTTTTCTTCTTATTTGGGTGGTTATGACTATTGTTGCTATTATTAAACACCTTGCTATTACTAGAAAACTTATTGTTATTGTTGCTAGAAACCCTATTATTATTATACTTATTATTAGCCACCTTATTGTTATTTTTTATAGTATTCTTCCTCATCTGCAGAGTCCTCAGAATCAAGTAAGTTAGGAGCTTATTGAGGTTTATACTATTAAGCAGGAGGTTAATTGAAATTTGGCTACTTATTTTATTGGGGAAGAGGCTCATCTTCATCATCACTTAAGAGGTTGTTGATGTTGTTCTAAGGTTATTGCTAAGGTTATTATTATTAAGGCTTCTATTATTGTTATTACTACTAAGGTTAAGTATTTCCAAAGTTACCCCAACCGCCACCAAAACCATTATTATTACCACTATTTCCGCTTTGATTACCGAAGTTATTAAAATTTTGGAAGTCATCAAAATTTCCAAATTCATTATTGCCGGCTTATGGCTAATTTCCACTACCCTAAAAATCATTGAAGTCGCCAAAATCAGCTTTTTTCTTTTATTGAGTTCTAGCTCCAAAACCAGTGAAATTTGTACTGACAGTTTGAACATATGGATTTTTGTTGCTGCGGATACCTAAATTTTCATCATTTTTATCTTCCTTCTTTTTGTAAGAGCTATCAAAATCAGCATCTCTTTTATAACGTCCTCCTTCTATTGTTTTTTTATAAAAATATTAGATAAAAGTTATTACAGATGCAATTATTTACAGTAAAGAGAACTGAAAGGAATGTTATTTATTCTCATTTCAAAATTTTCTCCCTTTTAAGTAATATTAAGCATATTATTAGAGATTTACATTGCAAAATCTAAGTATTCAATCAATCTATTTTATAATTTTAATAAAATTAGAAACATTTTTATAGTTTTAAGTAAGATTTTCAAATAGATGAAGCATAATTGTATGCTATTTCAAGGAGAACTCTTAAATTTCCTATCAAAAATACTAAATAAAATAGATAATACTGTTTTTTATCATGGATTAATTGCTTATTGTGGAGAATCTTTCTCTTGCCACTTGCAAAGGAAGCAAAAAGTTCAATAACATGGGTCTTATCTTCAATAGAGAAAGTCCAAGTAACTTTCTTCTTTGACCTATATTAAATTTAATTATTGATTATCTTAATATTAATTCTATAAACACGATTTAATGGATTTTAAATCTTCATTTCCTCTGAATTGAGCTAATTTCTCAATCATTTAATAGATTTCTATTTATGCTTTAATTACTTTTTAATACGCTTGCCTACTTCCTAGGAATCAGTTGAAATTGCTACTACTTTTGATGCCATCTATCTTTTTAACTCGATTTCTTTTTAGATCTCTCTTCTGGTTTTTGTTAATTAGATTTTTATTTTAATTTTTATTATGATTGTAATTTTTTTCTTTTTTGATTGATTATCATAATTTAAAGATATTAAGAGAAAATAATCCTTTTATATCAGATCACTCGCTCAATCAATCATTATCTGAAATGCTTTTCTTAATAATTTTTTTGTTAATTGTCACATTCAGGCAGACTACTTTTATAGTGTTTGCTTGTCCTGACATAGATAATATCATGGAATTGAAAAGAAAAGTGTGAGTATGCTTGTTTATAAACTCAAAAAAACTATGAGTTTATTTCTAAAATTTGTAATATATTTAATATAAGGAAATAGAATTGTATTGCATAGATATCTTTAATCTTTCTTTCTTCTAATCGTTTTTTTTCTTTTCCTTATATGTATTTCTCTTGATAAAACAACTTTCCACAAGTAAGCTGAACGATTTTTCATTAGTAGCCTGTCAGTCAAAATTTTAAAGTTTTAACGTCATCCACACAATTTTGTTTTTGAAATTCAACATAATTTGTTTCCTCCCTAATTAAGTAGTTAGTATCTAGCTAAATTGGAATGTTGATTGATTATTTGTTTGATTCTTTTTATTTCAAATATATATATTAACCAACATTAAATATTTTATATTTTAGAAGAAAATAAGGAATGTAAATTTTCAATGTATGGTTTGGAAGAATTAAATTCATATTTAAATTATTGTAATTTCGAGAAGTAATTAATATATTTGTTATAATAATTAATGTATGTAAAATATATCTCTTATCCAAAATTATTAGATTAAAAAGACACTTACTCTAATTTATTTATATCTTTCAATATCTTTAAAATTTAATAAATAAATAATTAATTAATGTCCATCCATTCCCTAAAAATCTTTTATTCTATCTATCTTTCTTTCTTTCATTAAATATTTACAATATTTTTATAAAATCTAATCTATTAAGATTTATATTAGCAAATTTCATAGGTAGTAATAAAATGTAGGTAATTGATTGATGAAGATATTATTAAGGTTAATTACATTTTCAATATTGATTAATGAGTAAAATATAATAATCTAAATCATAGATGACAAATAAATTCTATTCTATTATTTGCTTAATTTTATTATTTTGTTAAAAATACAAATATTATCTGTTAATTTTGGTGCTCTTGTTATCAATAATATTATCATTAAATATAAACTTAGATAGAGAACTCTAGGTAGAGAGGGGAATTATAATGAAATCTAAAGTTTAGGATTTAAAAATAATATTTCTTTGCTCTGATATGTATATTAGCCAACCAAGATAAACAGATAATTTTATACTTTTAAAAGTTTAAATAAAAATTCTTATGGCAATAATTATTTAATGAATGAATGAAAATATAAGATTAAAGAGTAGATTTGTTAAAGTAATTATTATTTGATATAACTATAAATAAATTGATTGAGTTGAATATATACTTGTTTAGAATACAAATGGTTAGTTAATATTTTGTGCAATAAATTTAAATCTTATCACTTATCCCATCCAAAGATATTATCACCTTCTTCTTCTTCCTCTTCTTCATTGTTATTATTTTGTTCTTATTCATCATCACTATCTTAATATTTTTGTTAAGCTTTTTTCTATTCTTACTATTTCCTTTGTTATTCCTCTAATCTTTTTTATTCAAGTTCCTTTTCTTTTCTTTCTTTTTCTAGTTTTTCTTAGTGCTTTTATCTAGATTCTTCAATTGGATTTATTGCACTCTTCTTAATTTCTGCTTGTAAATCAGCAACTTACTTTTATTAAGCTCTATTATTTAAACTAGCTTAGTAGAGAGCTTCAAATTCACTTTCCTTATCATCATTAGAACCTCTTAATTTCCAGAACTGTAGCATTAAAATATAAAATTTATACACCTATAAAAATATGAAATAATGTTTGAAAGTTACTTTAACAGTGAAGTCTTTACTACAAGTAACAAATATTGATCTCTCTTCAACATATTGCATTTTTGTGATCTAATCCTTATGAGAATTAATAGATACTGTTTATTATAAAATTAATTGGTTCCCATTATTTCTAATATATCTTTTAATCCTTACTTATTGGTAAATTATGGGCAGAATCAAGGATAAGAATGTTATGCTAACAATTACAGTAAATTTCTTTTTCCCTCATAGAAAAACTTAAACTATTTAACTATTCAAAGTAAAGATAAACAAAATGTTAAATTGAATTCTAATATTATGATTTACTCCATCAGGGCCTGTGATAGCTGAAATAGGGTTTAAGACTCTATCCTATTATATTAATAAAAGAGGTAAGTTTAATAAATTTAATAATCTATTTATTTATTTACACTTCCTTTCTTTTTAAGTTCGAATACACGAATAAGACCAGTAGCATGTCCAAATAATATATAATTCTTTTATTTAGTGATGTGAATTGCATTAATTTAGTTCTCATATTCAAACTTAACTTAAGTAATAATTTAGATAGGTTCCTAATTTCATTTTAAATATATTTTATTAAATATCATAGTAGTCAAATAGAGATAGAAAGAATTACAACTGTAGAGTAAACGTAGATACTTCCAATAGAATCACCAATAAAAGCTCTTTCATTCTAAGCATCAACACACAAAGCAGTTAATGGATGAGTTAATATCTTTTCTAAAGTAAAATATAAACAATTTTAAATTTATCTTTCATTTTAATTATTAAAACCTACCATCGATTCTATAATGACTTTCATTGCTTGAAATATTAGTAATCAAAAAGGCCTTATCTCTAGAAGTTGAATAACATAATGCTTTTTAAATGAAAAGATTAATATGTGTTCTATTAAAATCGAATAAGATTACCTGTTTAAAAATCGAGATGAATTGCAGTGATTGCAGCAGTATGACGCTTAATAACACAGTACTAAATTTATTATTAAATATTTGATTAATTTAAATCCCTTACAATCCTCGAATATTAATGAATAGTTATGAGGAGTAATAAAGATATGATATGAATAGATTTTATAAATTAATACTTCTTCAAAGCTTTGATAGTTTTTCTCAACTTATACTCTAAAGATTTCAATGTCACCATTATAAAGACCAACAGCTACCATAGTAAGCTTTGGGTCAAAGTACATAACTTAAGGCTATAGTTTTATTTAGAAGTAGAAAGAAATTATCTTTAATGTTATATTCTATGTGAATATTAATAAATAATATACATGAGAGTAGAAGTCAATGTGCCATAATTTATTGAAATCAAAAGTATATTGATTTTTAGCTCTTAAGCAAATTAATCTACCACAAGGATCTCCTTTCTTCGAAGTACCAAGTAAACTGCTAATAAATCCTCCAACTTTAGTTTTTAAATCATTATCACCAATTAAGACAAAGATGATACCCTAGGATTCTTCATAATGGACATCTCTTACTTTCATTGAAAAACCGCTGATAGAACCTAACATTCTGTAATTAACTTCTTTTGGGATGATTGCATACTTATTCAACTATTTTATTAAGCGATTATTATTATTAGCATATTTCTTAGTTAAGAATTGCTTACTTCTAAGAATTCTTGGAAGATTTCATTTTATAATATATCTGGCCTAACAACTAATGATTTTAAATATTTTTGCAAATCATTTTTTCTTTTTTAGAGATCTTGTTGCTAGAGTTTGAATAAACTTTTGGGAGGAAGATAAGGCAATTCTATTGTAGTTTTGCTCAAGCTTAAATGGAGTGCTTCAAAATCAGAAAATCTCTTCTCAATTTACCATTTGATTTTTTTATCCTTCAACTCCATTTATAATGTGTAGTAAACTTTATCATTATCCTTGGTGTCTAAAGTGATGAGTTCAAGCTAGTTAAATTTAATAAAATAGTTTTTCTATTTAAGATTAGTTCAGCTAATTCTTTTATTTTACTGTGAAATTAATTAAAAATGATTCTATTGTTATGTTATCTTTTCTATCCATCTTTTTTTTGGTTCTCGCTTACTCTACAAACTTTCTTCTTAATCAATCTAATCACTTACTAATTCTGCCAATTAAATATATTTATTTTTTGTAATTTATTATAATGATTTCATCACTATAAAATTGAGATAGATATCTTTCCAAAACAAAGAAACTAGTCATTCAAAATAAATTACTAACACAATCACAAATAGAATTTATTTTTCTATTATGATTTATTACTATAGATTAATATTACACCATCTGAGTAATACTGAAGAGTATATATTTTCAAATCATTTAAAATTTTAGCTCTTTATCTATTAAACCAGTATTGATTGCTATATCTCTAAATTTATAAATACTTTAAATGCAAAAAGATCGAAAGATTTGAACATAAATTAATTAAAATAGTTTGTCCAAATCTATGCATATTATTATAGAATCAATAAATATTTATTAAACGAATAAAAAATACTTAATTTTATAGGAAGAAGTAATTTTAATTATTATTGCATCTCAATTAACATCTATAAAACTACTTTAACAATATAAATAAGAACTCTCAAAATAACATTTTTTATTAATTACAAATACTTTTACTCATTCATTACATTATTTCATGAATAATTTGGTGATTTCTCTAGAATATCTTGTTCATGATTTATTTAATTTAAAGATATTAGCGATTAATTTAATTGATGTGAAGACCGTTGTTGTATTTTGGTTGATTGCTTGTATCTTGATCTTTCTTTATTAAGATTGAGATTGCTTCTAATTTATTTTAATTTATCTTCCTGCAATTTCATGTCATACACTTTCTAGACATTTTGAATAGTCTTTCTCCGCTTCATAAATAAGAGTAAAATTTTATCAACATTCGATTCGGGGAAGTAGATTTAAAAAGGAAAGATCTTATCAAAATCACTTAATATCATGAAATTCTATCTCTATGATGCTACTTACCAATTATCTCCTCCAAATTAATTCTTGTTTACTCTTACACTATTTTCCTACAAGAATAAGCTGTTTTCTTAGATATGTTTTGCGCTTATATTTTATGGCTCTTACTTCGATATTTATTAGCTTACACTTTAGTTTATATAATTCTCATTAACTTAGTGATTATTCTTGGAAGGTTATTTAAAAAATGCCTTCTAGCTGTTCAAAGTAACTTAAGAGTTTATCTTTTTAGGATTATAGTTAATATTATTACTTGTTACATCGGATGGTATATGCAAAAACTTTTCATGAGAAATTGTAGTTTATTAATGTGTAAGCACATAATCCTAAGATTGAATATTCACATTAGAAATTGATTCTTCTGCTTCATCTATTTACTTTAATCTAGATGCTTAAGTATACAAACTCCTTTTTGGATTATTTATCATTTCTATAGAATTAGGAGGTTAGTGTAACTAGATATTAATTTATTGATTAGCTTCAGTAAAAGCCTAGCTTTTTTACTACTATTACTACACTTACTACAAAGAATGAGGAGTTTAGCTTACACCTTATTAAGAAGATGATGTTTGAGGAGTGGAGTCATTATTTATTGAACTAAAACTAGATGATTTTCTCACTCTATTAGGAGGAAACTATCTATATCTTCTATGAGGGCTCGCATCATTTCTAGAATAAAGAATTATAATAAAAATCAATATTTTTAAAAAGGAAAGTAATTTAATCATTTTCAAGTTTTATAAAATAATGTAAGAAAGGAATAAATATTTTATATTATGTAAAATATAGGCCCACCTCCCTAAAAATTTTATGATGAAGTGTAAAATTTTAAATTTAAGAGAAGAAGGAGAGAGGGTAAAAAAATATTCTAATTTTAGATTAAATTTTAAGTAAAGATTATTTTATTATTTTATCCAATTCTAATGATAAAATATGATAGTTTCTACTATATCCTCAAATATTATACATAGCTTAATAAGTTTAGAACTATCATTTATTCAAATTATTGTAAATTTAATTTTACAATCTAATTAAATTAAGCAAAAAATTTTACGCTTGTGCTTGCTATGAATAATCGTTTTCCAATTCTTAAAAATTAGTAAAACTGATTTTCTTTAATTGCATAGATGTAACATCAGGTGTTGTGATTAATTTTTGGTTATCTTAAATGAGTTATGCAGAATAAATTTAGTGATAAGTAGCTTTGTATTAATTTGTTTCAGTATTATCATAATCAACAATCTATTGAACAATAGCTAAAAGGTCTTAAGGACTCTCTTCAAAAGGATTTTAGTCAATTAAATATTAAATAACAGTATCTCTTACTTCTCTTGAATTTTCTTGAAATTCACTAAGAGAAGCTACAGGATCTATTCTAATGTATTTAGAATCTCTTTCCTATATTGTTACTTTGTTATATTCATATAAGATTTTTTTCTAATTGAATTGAGGATTTACAAATAAACAATCTCTTATTGTATGTTTAAATGACTAACATAATTAGCACTTATGTTCAAAATTTCTTAAGTTCCTATATAATACTATCTTATCTCTCATCATACAATACTTTTCATAATCTTTAGGGTATTTCTTTAAAACTTTTAAGAAATTCTCCTTTGTCACAAATACTAGAGTGCTTATCCCACTACTTTTGTACTAAATCTCGCTTCTTCCATCCCTGAAAAACTAAATTTCGTCAAATATAGTCCCCTTATAATGATTTCCTATAGCAATTCCTCCATCAATTAAACTTTAAACTTCTCTTTTAAAAAGAAATAGGATTAATAACTTGATAATACAATTCTAATTATTAAAAAGTTATGGTTAGTGAAATTACCCTCTGGAAATAAAATATAGATTATTGCATTCTTGACCTATCTCTAATATAATTTCATCACAAACATACTTTTACTCCTCCATCACGAATGATAAGCTCTGCAAAAAATTCTAAGAAAAATTCATCCTAAATAATTTAGACTACATGAGAACTTTGTAGTATATTTCAGATAAGACATCAATTTTTAGTTGTCCTTTGACTTCATTGAAAAATATTTCACCTCCTTCATTAAATTTAAGATCCTCTTCATGCATGTAATTAAAATACTTTTTAATTTTCTCCTAAAGTGCACTGCTTATACCTCTCTTTTTCATATATGAATTTACCACACTTAATTTCTTTTTTAAAATAGACTTTTCTTTTGTGATCTCTTATAAAATTATACCTATTATAATTGAATAATTTAAACTTATCTGAAATGAGAGATAAAAAATTACCAATAACATTAATAGAATAAGCATATACCCCACAGCTAAAAAGTGTAATAAATAATATCAATTGCTTTTCACTTTGACTTATTGGAGTTATATCACCATAACCTTTTTATAATTAATTTTTTATTAATTTTATTACTAATTCATTTTCTATCATTTTAAAAGGCTAAAATATTTTTGCTTTAAATTAAAAAATCTTCAATTTTCTAAGTTCTTAAAAATAAATAAATTGTTTTCATTAAAGATATCCCCCCCCCCACAAAAAACCCAACCCCAACCCCAACCCCAACCCCAACCCCCCCCCCCCCCCCTTTTTAAAAGAAATAATCTAAGCTTATAAAATTAAAAAGCCCTTATTAAATAATTTATACAAAAATTTATTTACCAACAGTAATCATTGTTATAGTAGCCCAATATAAGCAGGTTGTATATTTTTCTTCAAAGGATTTATCTGCTATTCCAGCTTTAAATACCCAAGATTATTACTCTACATGAGCTAAGTTTGTAGTATCTTATAAATTGTAAGTTCCTACATAGAAAAAAGAGCAACCACAAAAATGTGCCACAAAAACCATTGTAACCACTAGTTTAATTAATGTAAAAATAGCACTTCTTTTTGAAGATAAATTGAGCATTTATTCAAAGTTATTCATAATACTAAGTAATCTTGTTATTCTTAATAAAAATATAACTTCTATAAAGGGTATATCTACTTTCAGCGATATTATATAAGGGATTAAAATAAATAGATCAAGAAAAAAGTTTTCTTTATAATAATGCATTAAAATTTTAGATTTTTAAGTAATTAATTATCCTTTTTAGTAAAAAGCTGTATTTGCTCTCACAATAGTGTCTATAAGGAATGTCTTTAATTTAATAAGTATTAATTAATATATCAAATAGTAAAAAAAATAATAATATTTCATTTAGGAAAGTTAAAATAAATTAAATTATTTGGTATTTTCAATTTATTTTTAAAAAAATCTATCAAAATAAATTAAAGATTAGCAAATTAACAATTACCCAACCAGGAAGATCAAACAAAAATATTTAAAGAAGAGGGTTTAAAGAAAGTTCATGTATTCCAGTGAAGCAAATTTTTATAGGGATGTAAAAAATATTAATAAAAAGAACCATTAAAATGAAGCAATCCCATAGTAACTTGAAAGGACTATCAGGACGAATAATAATAAAGTTGTGCATAATAAATTTAGTGAAAGTTTTATTATTTTGTATTGCAGTGATGCAAGAATTTAAAAACCGATTTTTTTAGTACTAATTGGTACTCACTAGAAAAGAGTGTTCGTCCCAACTAGCATCATTAATTGCTTAAAATTAATTAAGTGTAAGGTTCTTAAAACGCCAGGAAGTTGAATATTTTTTTACATCTACAAGAAACTTTCTAGCTAGATAAATAATAAGTAATGATTTCTTTTTCCAAACTCCTCTAAATCCTCCTACAGTATTATCTTCACTCTTAAAAGTATCTTTTTTAAATGTATTTTAATCTAATGGTGGAGTTTCACTTAGGGGATTTAGTCCAATACTTGCATCATTATTATGCATATTAATACTTTAAAAGTTTCTACTCATTTGAGAATTACTGTAAGAATTTTAAGCAGTTATTTGCTAGAGATGTTTAGGTACATTATGATAATTCTTAGTTGGAGATTAAGATAACTAATTCAAATCATATTGTGAAACTTAGTCATTGGACTTAAAAGATTTCCCATCATCATATTTTTAAAATTCAGCTCCTAGATTTTCTAAAAATAGTGAATGTTTCCTTTTATCTTTGCTTTAATTAGGTTATCTCATATTACCATTATTTGTCAATTCTAACATTTTTTTTTAGTAATCCCTATCATTTCCATATCCACCAGAGCTTCTATTATCGTCGTAGTTTGAAAATTCTATATTACCAGCATTCTATAACCCTCCAATATTATTATTACTTCCCTTAAAAAATGATTATCCTTTTTTTGATAGATCTCCATTCTCTTAATCAAATTAAACAAAATCAGATTCTTCTTCGCTAAATTTGTAAGCAAAATTATCCATTGTTTTCTTTCCGTCTAGCAAAATTTTCCTCTATTCATCTCCAAATCTCATTGAACTTAATGGACTATTAATTGAAAATAATCTCTTGTTATCTTCTTCATTAAAAGAGAGACAATTATCATATTGATCACTGAACATAGGTTAATGATTTCTTGCAGATTTATGAGGGTAGTAGTCTTCTCTTTAAGTTTAATAAAGATTCTTTCCTCTATCACTTGGATCGATGTCATTCTAAGTTTGCTGAGTTTTGAACATAATTGATATTTCAGAATCAATGATAATAATAAGTTATATATTCCACTCTTTTTAAGATAAAGACTAACTTTTATAAAAGCTAATATACAAATTCTACTTAATTGATTTATACTTTAATCTATTTATATACTTGAATTTACTAATAAATTTCTTTACAACTTATCTGCTTATTTGGTTAATAAATTTGATTAATTTATTGTACAATCTTCAAGCGATAACTAATTCACAAATAATTATAGCAAATTAGCCTTATTATTTAATCTTTTTTTTAAATATTTTAAATACAAAATTTTTCTTCATTATTAATATTTAAGAATTAATTAAATTAGAAACATTTAGTTAGTTAATTACTTAATTAAATTATTTTTTAAAATTTAAGCAACCTTAAGATTACACTTCCTAACAAGTAAAAAATGGAATTTATAAGTTTAGTAAGATTTCTAAAATTATCTAGTGGAATAACATTCTTCGTTTACATTATACACTTAATTTACTTTTCTTGAGATTAGTATTGAGTGAGAATGAAAGTGTATTTAAAAATCTGTAAAGTAAAGTAAATAATTAATTTCTTAATAATTATTACTGATTCAATAATTTTACCATATATAACATTGCTCTAACAAATCTGTTAAATACTTCTAAAAAATTTTAATCTTTTAAAAAGAAGCATTCTTATCCTTAGTTTTAGTAAAATAAATATTATATCTGAAAAAAGATATTTTTTAATTTTAAATATGCAACATTATTCATTCTAAGATAAAAATTAAAACAATCTATTCAAAAAAATTTTTAAATTTTTTTTTTAATTTTTGCATTATTAAATTTTATCAAAAATTGAGTAAAAATTAAAGAGAATTTGGAGTATTTATACTTTTAATTTCTTTCAAAAATATTTAATTTATTTACCTGTAATTTAAAATCATTATCTAATAATAAGAAATTAATTGTTCATACTTTTGATAATTGTTACATTTTAAATAAGGATAATGAAATAAAATATATATTTACTAACAAAAATGAAATAATTTTAGTTAAAAAGAATAAATAGTTAGTTAGTAAGTTAGTTAGCTAATTAATATAATTGATTTAATTATAATGAAGAGGTACATTAGATGGTAATTATAAATGGAAAATAAAACAAATTAAAATAAATTAATTTACTGGTTAAAGAAATATTATTATTTATTTAATAATAGAGAATACATATCATTATTATTATAATAATTTATAGGCAATTTTAGCTAAGACAATCCTTTTTATTCTAAGTCTTTGTTATTAACCTAACAGCTAAATTTTTACTTGCTTAATAAGGTGTTATTCTGAAAAAACAAAATAATAAATAAATTATTGTCTTAACAGAAATATAAATTCAATTATCATAAATAACTAGGCTTTGGGTGATTATATGTGTGTGAGTGAGTGAATTGATTATTTTATTATTTCTAATAATTTATCATATCTGACAATAAATTATACTGTAATATGATCTTTATAAACGAAGGATTTTGAATTAAGTTAATGGTTAATACGATTTATAAGAAAATTAGAGATAAATTAAATTCTTATCAGAGATAGAAAGAAGAGTGAGTTGCAGCTGAGGTTCCATACTTATAATAGGCATTAGTTTTTCTTATTTGATTTTAAGAGTTTGACTAAGAAAATGGCTTATTAAATTCTTAACCAGAATTGAAAGAATCATGAGCGGTAGTAGAACGTTGAGCTCTTGCAGTAGAATAATATTGCTAATAAGCTTAGTTATTACGATTTGACTCTTTTGTCGACTAAGGGAAATCATTAAAACAGTCTTAGATAGTTGTCTTCTGTGGGATTTATCTTCTTTATGATACTGATGAATTTCTATATTTGTCATGGTAGTTCATTTTATTTGTTAATTCTGTAGTTATTGTTTCTTTATTCAACTTTTTGTCTACAAACATTTTCTTTTTATTATCACCATTTTTAGAAGAATTTGGATAATGACTTTAAATCATATAACTCTCTGTGTTTTTGCCTTAATAATAATGCCCAGATGCTTTGCGGATATTAAGCTAATCAGTTGTATTTATTGGAGGATTTACAATAATATTTTTTCCAATATTTTCCTTCAGTTTATCTTCGAATAGTTTCTTACCTACTTTTTTCTTAGCATTCAATTATACATTTATTGGTTACTCAATTTCTTTATTGTAGCAATAGGTCTATTAATTGACATTCATTATAGTTGGTTTAGCTTATTTGCTCTATTATGTTATTTATATATCATTATGGTTTAGCTAATTTAGAATCTTATCCATAGGACGCTTAACTATATGCTTAGCAGGATTCAGTTCTTTATTTGGGTTACTTGAACAAAATATTGTCCTCCTAAATCTATCAACATCATAATTTTGTTATTGAGACATCTTTCACTTTTTAACTAAATAGATTTTTTTATATATCTACCTAAATTTTAATTTAGTTTTTGAATTTATTAACAGATTAATTATTTTCTTTAGATTTTATCAACTATCTTTAAAGTTGTGCGTGCCTGTCTTCCCTCAATTATTATCAATATTAAAATTCATTCAAATTCTCTAACAAGCTTTGAGTCTTTCTAATTATGATGGTTAGTTAGTGCTTAATGATTCTCCTTTATCATAAATTAATTATGCATTTTTATAATCAATCTCTTTATTACTTATTAACATTTCAAAAATTAACTGATAGTTAAAATCTAATAATTTAATTAAATACCATCAAAATAATTGCATTAATATCTAGACCAATCAGCATAATTTTATTATTTATCTGCCTAGATCCTTATCAAATGCTACCATTAAATAGTTATTTAATATTTATTGTATAAGTATGATCAAATACTCCATAATATCCCATTTACTCTGACAAACCCAATTTTAATTTTCTTTATTTTTTTTATAAACTAATAATGATAAACAGTTGATCTTTCTTTCTTTGATTTATTAATTATTTTGTAATAAAAGCTATTAATATAATTGTTTGTGAAGAATTAATTAATTAATAATATGTGCAAAAAACATTATCTAAAATATATTTTAAATCATTTAAAGTGGAATATTATTAATTTATTAACTGTCCCAACCCTTTCATCTCGTTAATTTATTTATTATATTAAAATGAAAGTTACTAATATAATTATTTCTCAAATTTAATTAAAATATGAAGAGTTTAATATATTAATTGAAAACAACATAAATTAATATTTTTAAACCCTACATAACATTAATAATATAATTTAAGAAAAATGTCCTTTAAAAGTTTTTTTTAAAGGGGATACAAATCTTAAGGATCATAATAACGTTTAAATTGATTTTTATCTATAAGTATTTTTTAATTACTATTCAATATCCTTTGAATGTTTTGATTCTAGTCCATTTAACCTATAGAAATATCATAATTGAAATGAGTATTAAAGTAATTCTTAATAATAAATAAGAAAATTATAAATTTTTATAAGTAGATTTATTTATTGTTTTCTCTATATAATAATTTTTATTTATATTGATAAATTACTTAAGGTTAAGGTGTAAAGAATCAATATTGCTTGAACATTTTTCTAAACTCATTTAAATATTCTTAGCTCCTTAGGCACCAAGCTGGTTATTTCTTTAGGAATATTAAAATTAAATAAAAATTTTGGAATTCAGATACATACAAAGAATATTTAAAATAAGATCAAATTTCCCTTAATTAAATTCATCA
The DNA here is from genome assembly GCA_000260095.1 of Tetrahymena borealis. Classification (NCBI taxonomy): domain Eukaryota; phylum Ciliophora; class Oligohymenophorea; order Hymenostomatida; family Tetrahymenidae; genus Tetrahymena; species Tetrahymena borealis. The sequence goes on along the minus strand of JH651248.1, from coordinate 88,783 downwards.
TATTATTAATGAAATACAATAAATTTTTATAAAGACAATTACGAAATGTTAAGGTGTAAAGACTTTATGTTTGGACATCTTTCTAATCTCATTCCTATATAATTTGCTCCTTCTGCTCCAAGTTAATTTTTCCTAGAAATAAGAACTGTATTAAAATAATGTAGCCTAAAGAAATAAAGCAGTTTGGGCCCACAAACCAGACAAATAAGTTGAAAATTATCATAATTTAAAATATCACTCTCACTCAAATGATTAAATTATTAAATAAGTAAGTTACTCTAGGTTTATGTGTAAAGAAGTTATACTACAACATTTTTCTAAACTCAATCCAAAATTCTTGGCTCCTTAAGCACAAATTTAATTGTTCCTTAAAAAACATTAATATTTAAATTAATTAAGGTTGAAAAATATAATATCTATAATAAAATGAATTTTGAAACTAGAAACTTACGCTAGGTTAAGGTGTAATAATTGTAAGTCAAGACATTTTTCTAATCTCATGCCTAAATAAAATACTCCTTCTCTACCAAGTTAATTGTTCCTTTAGAATTATTACAATTAATTAAAAATAAAAAATATAACTGATATAAAATTGATCTTAAATAAATACTGCTTACTTACTACCCCTAATTGAAAAAATTAATTTTTAAAAAAAATATTTTTGCTACTTACTCTAGGTTTAGGTGTAAAAAATTAACGTTTGGGCATTTTTATAAACTCTGTCCAATATTTTTTGCACCTTCTACTCCTAGTCCATTAAACCTTTAGATATAACATTAAATGGTTTACAAAATTTGATTCTAATAAATAATAAATTATAAAATAAGAAATAAGGTTATAATTCTCTTAATTAAATTTCAAACTATCCCTAATAATAAAATACTAGTGATTACCTAAGGTTAAGGGATAAAGTAGCTATTTTTGTACATTTTTCTAAGCTGAGCCCAAAATTATTTGCTCCTTCTTAACCAAGTTCATTATTTCTTTAGATGCATTAAAATTGAATTAATATTAAGTTATTCAAAAAATTAATGTATTAAAATAAAATAAGTTTTAATTAGCTAAAACTCATAATCAATATAATAAAAAAATTAATAAAATCAAGTAAGTAAGTAAGCTAAATACTCCAGGTTAATATGTAAAGAAGTTATACTAAGACATTTTTCTAAACAAAGTCCAATATTCTTTGCTCCTTATGCACGAAGTTAATTATTCCTTAATTAAATAATATTTTAATGAAAATTAATAATTAATTGAGCAAGAAATAAAATAATATTATAATAATTATGATTAGTTTATTTATCACTTTATCATTTTAATAGAATAATTTTTAAGTAAGTTACCTTAGGTTAAGTTGTAATTAGGCTGCATTTTGACATTTATTTAGATAAAGTCCAATATTCTTTGCTCCCTCTGCTCCAAGTTCATTAAAACTGTAGAAATATTATAAATGAATTAACATGATATATCTAAAAGTACTTATATTAAAATGGGAATGTTCATTTTCCAATTTATGAAATAAAAGAATAAAGAATATTTTAATTAAGTAAATAAATAAGAAAGTAAATAAGCTACTCTAAAACTAGGTTTAAAGAATTAATTTTAGTACATTTTTTAAAGATCATTCCGATATCCTTAGCTCCCTAATCAGAAAGTTGATTATTTCTATATAAAAACCAAAATTTATTAGATATTAAGTTATTCTAAGAAATAATAAGTTTAATATTAATTTTTATTATCAAATTATCTCAATCGTAATATTATAAAATAAATTTTAAGTTAAAATCTATGTTAGTTACGTGAGATTCAGGTATAAGAAAGTTATGTTTAAACAATTTTCTAAACTCAGCCTAATATTCTTAGCTCCTTATTTACCAAGTTCATTTGATCTAAATAAATAGTATAAATGAATGAGCATTTTGTTATTAAAATTTATAATGAAGTTTAAATTTAAATAGCAAATACTCTCAAGTAAGTATATTAATTAGTATATAAGTAAGTAAGTAAGTTACGTTAGGTCAAGTTATAAAGAGTTTAGGCTTGAACATTTTTCTATACTCTATGCAATATTTTTTGCTCCTTCAGCACCAAGTTTGTTATTTCTTTATATACCATTGATAATTGAATGAATATTAGTATATGTATGTTTTTTATAGAAGAAAAGAAATGTAAAATAATATTAAAAATCTTATAATTGTTTCTATTAATCTATCAATCAAATAACCTATCATTCACTACTCTAATAATATTAAATCAATTTTATTAATAAAAGTAAGTTACAAAAGGTTAAGATATAAACTAGTCATCTAAGTACATTTTTCTAAGCCCATTCCAATATTCTTTACTCCTTCTGAACCGAGAGAATTATTTCTATAGAAATATCATATAGAATAAAATCAATTTAGAAGTAAGAAAAATAAGCAAGTAAGTTACTAAAGGCTTAGATGTAAAGAGATTATGTTTGGGCATTTCTCTAAAGCCAGTCCAATACTCTTGGATCCTTCTTCACTAATTAGATTTGTCCTTTAGTAATATCATAATTAAATTACTTAAAAATATGTGATCTAAAGAAATATTAAGTTTTAAAGTAACATGAAAATCCTCTATCCTTAACTCCATGATTTCAAAAAATAGTAATTTTTAAAAAATTTTGTATTTTTGTATTTTTTCCATAAGAATAATTTATCTTTTATTGATGATAGTTATTAAATAAATTTGATTACCTAAGGTTGATTTCAACAATTTAAAACTATGAAATTTTATCAAGTTCCTTAATATTTGAAATATAGATATTTTTTAAATCTTCTAATTTCAATTTATTTAAAGAAGTAATATCTATTTCAAAATTTCTAAGTATCTAGAGTAAGTGAATAGGTTCTAATCTATCTTCTATTGGGGCTATCATCTTTGATAGGAGCTAGTTTATAAACTCTTGGTCTTAAGTATTTTGTTATAATGGAATAACCTTGCTAAGTTTTTCATATTTGAGTTAAAGCATCTCTTTTCCATTTAGAGGTTTTTAAAGAAGAACTTCTAAAATAATTTACCCTATAGAGAATACATCAACCTATATATTTATTAAGTAAGTATAATTAATTATGGTGTAAATATTCATATTTCTTTCATACTTTAATAGTATAAGGCTTTTATTAATCAATAACTTCTGGTGCCTTATAAAAGAGATTTCCGTTTAGTGACTAATAAAAGAGTTAAATAATTTTTATTTAATCTTTTAAATAATATAATAAAATACACTGAAGGTCTGCTATAAAGAAGGCTTTTTGAACAATTTAGATAATCCAAAATCAGCTAATTGATTGATTTTATTTTGAAAAATTAATTATCGATTTTTACAATTAAAAATATTTATTTTACCTATTACAAATTGATTTTTCTTCTTATTATAAAGAATGTTATCTGGCTTGATATCACAATGAATAATACCAATTTCTTAAAACAATTACAATCCTTTAATTAATTGATAAGCTATTGCTATCACTTAACTAAAAGTAAACTTATTTAGCTTTAGAATGTTAGTTAGATTGCCTATAATTTATAAATATTTATTTTTATATTTTAATGATCCTTTTTATGAAATAAATTAGCTACAATCGCATAATTCAGTAACTATAGCACTCATATTCATCTACTAATCTTCAATACTGTCTAGGATTTAAAGAACATATCTTTCCTCCTTAATCAGTTTAAGAATTTTTAATTCTTTCTAAAACTCTTCTACTTAGCTAGCTGATTAATTGTATTGTTTTAGTATCTTAATTGCTACGCTACTTTTGTCCTTCATTGATATCGCCTATACCACATTAGAGAAATCTCCTTAGCCTAATAATTTTTAATATTGATATTTATTCTTTAATAGAAATTATTTTATTAGCATTTCTTGATTGCTATTTAAAGAATCATGGCTTTAATTTTCTTATTTGCTATCTATTTTATCCATTTTTTTGTTAACAAGCTAGCTTTTCAAACTTTTAATCTTTTAGCTTTATTAATTAATTTATTAATCTTAATAGATTTATTCTAAGATCTTTTCTACTAATTTTCTTTACTTCTGAATTCCTAAAATTTAACTAGACTAAAATGAATTTTAATTAAATTAGATAAAATCTAATAAAAAAAATAGAAAAGTATTTTAAAAATATAGAAAAATAAATCAGAAAAAATTAGAAGTAGAAAAGATAGATCTCCTTTTTTTCTGTCCTTATATCCTTATAAAGAATCAATTAAGTTAGTTTTTATTTTAAAATTGATTCTTGAAATTTTTTGATCAGATAATAATAAAAATCAAAACGTCTCTATGAATTATGTATGATATTTCTAATATTCTAAGGTTATTTTAAATACAAAATTATTTTAGAATTTTTCATCATAGTTATCTATTAAATTTTTAATATATTTTAAAATTAATTTAGAGAAATTAATCAAATATAAATATAATTTATTCAGCTTTTTTTAAAATAAAACTTTCTTTTAAATCATCATATATTAGGTTAAAATATATAATTTTAGAAAATAAGAAAGATTCGGGGTAGCACACAAATTTTTTTATTTTTAGATTATTTAGGTTAATAATTAGTAAAGATGAATGAAAAAGAATAATAATGTTATGATAGCCTCTAGATTTATGATAATTTAATAGAATTTCAATTAAGATATAGGTATATTTATAGTAGTTAGTGTTAGTTCAAAAATTAGAAATTAGATATTTTGGATACTCTATAAAATAATTCTATCGAATGATTATAAAATAATTCTATCAAATGATTATAAAATAATTTAATAAGTTTTAAGATAAATTGCAATAATAACTAAGGTAGTATTAAACTTTATCAATAAGTCTAATAAAGATAAACATTTAGTAGTATTTTTAATATTATAAATATATTTATAATTAAAAATAATATAAATTTTAACTAAAATTTAGATAATAAATCCTCTAAATTCTATTTTTAAATTCAGGTATTTTATTTACTTTTTAGTTATTTGAAATATTTATCCTACAGCTTATTATTCATTTTAAAAAGTAAAAAGATGCAAATAATAAATTCATTAAATTTAAGAAATTTACATTGTATATCTCTTGAGGAATTAGGTTGTAATAGCATTTATAGATTGATCTCATATTTATAGCTTAAAAGATAACTGAAATAATTATAAAGTATAAATATTTTAAACTCTAAAGCAAATAAATATCCTACTTAATATCAATAAAATTCTTCTTTAATAGACTCAGAATAAGCTTAATTGGTATAAGCATTATTTAAAGTGCTATTGGATTCCTAAAATAGTCGATGGAATTTATTTTATCAATTAATTATAGGATAACTCAGGTGTAATAAACTAATATAAGATTAATTTCCAGTAAATTTTAATTTCCTTAAGATTAATAGATGGTAAAAATTGAAAATAATTAGTGCATTCATTTTTTGGAGGGATATATAATTAACCATTAAGAAACAGAGCAAGTAAGCCAGTATAAAATTTAATTTCAGAATTTAAATGAAATACTTACAGATTAGAAAAGAAATGTGTATTTATTTTTAAATAAAAGAATTTGTAAATTTTATTTACAGCATTTTCTTAAAACAATGTAGGAGTTAGATAATAAAAATGAAATTCAGTCAGTATTAGAGCAATAAAATATGATTTTTTGAAGAATGAGTAATTGAAGTATAAGAATGCAAAGGTTAGATATAAATGATTTAATTAAGATGTGCTTTAGGAAATAAAGGCGAGGTAGAGTAAATAAAAATTGCAATGTTGGTTTTGATGGATATTATTTTTGATGGACTCTTTACGGCTTAAAAAAGTGAAAATAGGAGTAATTAATTGTAGTTAGTTAGAAAAAAGACAGTAGAGTGTGAAGGGAAATATGTGATGACTTATTACTAATGAAAAAAAGTAAATGAATGAATGATTGTGAAAATCAATCAAGAGGTGGGTTATTAATTTATTTTTAATTCATTACTACAAACAATTATTTTTTTCGAATGATAGCTATTAATAACTCAATCTAATTCACAATAAATAATCATTAATTTTTTTTTAGAAAAGTATAAATATTGTGCACAAAATCAAAATATTGATTTCATTAATATCATAGAAAATGAATTCTGATCAATAAGTCAAGCAGCTCAAGGAAGCCATTCGATCAAGTGAAATGATGATTATTGAGTAATCAAAGGTCATAGTTAGCTTGAATGCAGATTTAGATGAAGCTAAAAATATTATGACATCTACCATTAAGGAATGCGATTTCAAATTGAGTGTAAACACCCTTTATTATCTTCTTGATATTTTGCGCATTTTTAATTATAAGACACTCACAAAGCAAATGCATATCATAAAAGAACCCATTTAGCAGATATTATTGTACAATTTTATTCATCTTAATCTCAATCTAAACTTGTAATAACAGACAATTAAAGAGAATCATGCAAAGTAACTGGCAGAGAAAGATGGGGAAATAAAAAACTTATTAATAAAGACTAAGGAATTATAGGCTTTGACAGTGGTAAATATTAACTCTCGATTAAATAATCTCAAAAATGATTCAACAAGATTTTAAAGAGATTAATTTTTAAATAATTTATCTTTATCTTTTTGATATAATTTTTCATAAGTTTTAGCATTCATACTCAAATTCAATATATTAATTAGGAGCTTTAGCAGTAAAATTAAGAACTTGAGAGTAACTTTTAGAAAATCATTATTGATTTGGAGAGGTAGCTAATAGATACAAAGCTTTAACTTGCAATGCAAAGCAGCGATTTTGAAGTAATAAATTTAAATAATACATGAAGTTTTGATTTGATGCAAATTAGATGCAATTAAAGAGAACATGCTTGCATATATTAAATGAATTCTTTAATGGAAAAATAGCATTCTTTCATCCAATCCTACTATATTAACTCATTTCATATAGAAAAATGTTGCAAAATTATAAAAATATTAAACTAATAATAGGAAGCTAAGAGAGATGTAATCCTTCTTAAAAAATAAATGTAAGAATAAGCGAGCAGCGAAAGCGATAAAACCTCCAATTCTCCAAATCATAGTTTAGTCATTAGCGAAGGATAGGATTTTTCAACTTCATAGTTCATTTTAAATGATAAATCAATGCTCCGAGATATAGATATTTCATTCAAGAATAGCGCTATATAAAAAAATAAAGAATTTCTTAAAAATCTTAACGCCCCTCCAGCCTTGAGTAACTAAAAATTTCTTATTATAATTTAAAGTCTTTTCTCAAAGCTAATCAGATTTTCAAATGCATGCATGATTGCATATATTTATTTAACAGACATATAAAATTATCTAAATATTTAGCCAAACACGACAGTATTGACTTTTTCAGTCCAGAATAGTGTAATCTTAGAGTTATGATAAATCCTGAATACGATTCATTTCCTGTTATTGAAAAAAATGGATCTATGGAAATAGACTTTATTCCTTCTCCCCAAAAGCAAAATTCAACAGGCATGGATCTATAGAACTTTTAATCAATTGTAGTTACACCTTAGAAATCAATATCGATAGAAAAGTAATAGGAATACATGCTAGGAATAAGCAAAATAAATAAAATTCTAGTAACTTAACACCAGCCATAAATAATTATGTTGAATGAAAAAGAAAAAGTGTAAGTTTCTAAAGTATTAGAAGAGACATCAGCAAATGCATCTCTGTTAAAGACTTATAATAATGAAATTATCCCTATTTTGGATACTCTCTGTCTCTACTCCTCAGTTAAATGTGATATGATCCAGTAGAAAATGGCTTATCTCTTGCGTAAATAGCCTGCTCCTCAAAACCTTCGCAAGCGCATCTGGCCATTTGTAATTTTAAAATTTCAAAAAACTTAATTCGATTGAAAAACAAAAAATACCAAGCAAGTTTGAATAATTTTTTGATATTTTTTTGTAGAAAGAAATTCCAAAATTTAAGAAATATAATAGACAAAAGTATAAAAAGAAAAATTAAATTTAAATATTAACAAAGTATATGCATATAAAGAGACATACAGACAAACCCTTAACCATTAATTAATAAATTATTAAATAGTTAATAGGAAATAAACTTAGAATTAATAAAAAACTTTACAAGAACTTAGAGCAATAGATGTTAATCAATCCCATATGTTATAAGATCTCAAGTTTGATAAGTAAATAAATAAATTATATATTTATAACCATTTAGCTAGCTAACTAGCTAGCTTACAAACTATCTAATTAGCTAATTAGCTATCTAACTAACTAACAATAACTTAATTATTCTTATTCGTTCTTAACGTAATTATTTTATAAAAAGGGGAAGATATGCACAGAACCTACCCTAATTTCTCTCTTTTTGACAAGGGATCACAGACTAACGAAACATTATAAACAATATTGGAATAATTTAATGTAATTGATTCAACTTTAATACATTTATTACTAATTTAGAAAAAGAATGATGATGATGTCATCATATTTAAAAAGAAAAATAAAATTTGATCATAATCATAACAAAATTGATTGCATCACATTTAATAAAGTTATTTCATAAAATGATTAAACTAGACTCTCAATTCGATAAACAATTTTATCTTCTCTGATAATAAATTTTAACATTAAACTTTCTTTAGAAAATAATCTATTTTTCACCAAGAAATGTTTCAAACGCATTTGATTAATTAATATTTATCAGCTTACATTCTGAAAATATGAAAATAGTAATTAAAATTGAATGTGTGATTATGCGGTCAAAAGAAGATTCTTAGTTTTTGTAATTAATTAGAAATAGTTGAGAGAGTACATATAACCTTCTCTAAAAAAGAAGTTGTATAATAATATCTAATATTTTTAATTTCAGGTAAACTAAATATTTATTAACAAAATTTACTTCACTATAATATAGTACTTCAGACCAGATATAGGATATGTACAAGGAATGGCTTATCCAGCTGCTATTTTATTCTTATATTTAGGAGATTCCTATCTCACATTTAAATACTTCAATAACTTGATTGCTGGGAATGAATTTATTGCTAATCTCTACAAATTCAAGATAGATAAAATAAAGTTATATTTAAAAACATTTGACTTCTTCCTGAGTCAAAAATATCCTAATTGCACCAAGCATTTATAGAAGTTGCACATTTAATCTGATATTTTCCTGATTGAATGGTTCTATACATTGTTTTGTAGAGCTTTCTCTTTCTCTACTGTTGCGTAATATAATTATATAATAATTTACATTCTTAATTCATAGATTATTTTAATTTCAATAATGAAATCTTTAATTAATTATTATAAAATGATTAATTCTAAATTTTATTAAGTCAGTAATTGAAATCAATAAGAAAAAATTTAATAGCAATTTAAAACTGTGTATTAATATCATTATTAATTTAATTAACAGAAAAATATGGGATTTAATGCTTACACAGGGCGAAGTTTTGTTTTATAAAGTTGGTATCTCCATATTTGGATGCATTGAAAAGGATCTAATGGATAAAGATTTTGACGATACCCTATTTTTAATTAGAAATTGTACGAACAAGATAGATCCAGATGCTTTAATTAAATAAATATACTCTTAGAAATTAACAACTGAACACATATTTAAATAGTACTAGAAGTTGATGGTAGAAATGTAATTTGCAGAAAAAACATAATTAAAGAAGAGTTAAGAGGTCTCTTTATCCTTAAACTCTTCATCTTCTTCCACTTCAACTTAATCATCTACAACTGCTGCTAATGGTGCTGGATTGAAGAACTCTGGCATAAAAAGTGAAGGTGGAAAAGACTAATTGTTAAAACCTCCTTTTTTAGAAACAATTGATGAAATGAACTCGTCTACTCATAGCACTGCTCTTCAAACAAATAACTCATAAGAAGAGAAGATATATGATGATTGCATTACTTTACATGTGAATCAAGATTAAGTAGAATCTGAAATGAACAAAGAAAATTTAAATTAATTAAATGGTATTACTAAAAATAATATTACTCTCTAAAAGATAGACTCAGCTTCTTATATTGATCATTCTAATAATGTTGAAACATAAAAGGATGAATTAATAAATTAAAATTCAATTCAAGAAATAATTTAGAATTGATAAATATTATAAATTGATACTCAACATCTTTTCTCATTTTATCAAATAGATGAACTATTAAATACAAACCAACCAACCAATAAACAAACAAACAATAAAATAAACCAATCTACTTTAAAAATTTGTCTCTATTAACAAAATAATTATTAAATAACCTTCTCACCTAATTCTCTAAGAAAATATTAACTATACAATTTCTAGAATAGGTTTCTAATAAATAATCTATTTATTTCTTTTTTATATTGTTTAGATCATAGAAATGAAGATTAATAATATTAAAATCTTTCTTTTCTACAATTCTAAACACAAGTAATTAATAATTAAACAAAGGTCATAGATAGGAAACTATTGAATTAATGAATATTTTAAAATTTAATAGTCTATTTATCATTAAATAAATATATTTATAACTGAAGTATTTATTGATTAGTTTAACCTAATTATTTTTATATTCTATTTATTATTTATGAATGTTATCAAAAATACATACAAACATCATAAATGAACACAAAAATACTATTTAATTTCATTCAAATTTAAAATAATCAAATCATTTATTTTTCAATTTCATATTCTTCTTTAAAAAAGATAGAGTGAGCGAGTAATTAATTAATTAATTAATTAAACAATAATGTAAAAACTTTAAGCTATGAAATGCTGTAGTAAATAAATAAATAGAATAGAATAGAATAGAATAATTAAATTATAAAGATTTATTTAAGTGAATTTACTTATGTGTATTATGTATATAAATGAGAACAATAAAAATGTCTATAATCAATAGTCTTCTTTTGGGAAAGAATAATTACTTACTTACTAACTTACTTAATAGGATAGATGTGATTGATTCAAGATAAGTATATGATGCAATATTTGAGGATAATTTTTAAATGATTATTTTTGATAACAATCATTAATTAATTGTTACTTATTCAATATTTTTGTATTAGATGTAGTTTATATTGTACTTCCCTCGTTTCTAGATAAATATAGTAATAATAGTAGTTTATTATTTATTTTTTGGTTGATTGGTTGATTGGTTTATTCATTCATTAATTCATTCTTGGATTATTTTTATCAGTAGCATTTCTCATATAATTATGTATAGTTATTTAGGTAGTTTGATATAGCAAAAAAGGTAATTTTAAAGGTCTATTCTATTCTATTCTATCTATCTATATAAAATAGTTAGTTACTATGTTACTGTGTAATAATGTATGTTGTATGTATGTATGTAAGTATATATGTATGTTGAATCTCTATCTATCTATTTATCTATCTATTAATTGCTATCAGATTATTTATTTATAATATAATTGTTTGATAGACACAAGTTTATATTCGTTAAGCATTAAATCTAATATTAATTCCAGCCAGATCAAGATTTCAGCAAAACGTATGAATTATAGACCAATTAATCCTAAAATCTCAATGAGGATTGAATTTCTTTTTGTAATATCCAGCACCACCAAACATGAAACCCTTCATTAAGCTATTTTTCACTTTATAGTTTAAATAAAATGATTAAATATTGATAAAATAGTAAAATTTCCTCTATTTTAATTTTAAAAATTCTTAAAATTCTATCTTTTGATTGTAATTATTAGCTGATTTATCTAAAAAGAATAATTATTGTTTAATTATTTAAACATAAAATCCTAATGAAATCTAGCATATTTCAATCGTATAACTCTTGATAAAACTCAAAGAGTGTGTTTAATCTATTAAAAAGATTCTAAAATAACTGGTTTTACTGAAAGGGAACTATTTGTTGAATCCATTTGGCTTAAAACTTTTCTTCTTGAAACCGTGTTAATTTGTTCTTTTTGGGAGTACCTATGATATTTTTTAATTAAAATTACTATTTATATCTATCTATTAGTATTTTCAATCTTTCTTTATAATTTTGAAAATATCTTAGTATTTACTTTAATAGCTCTACCCCTATGGATGGAGTCACTCAAAGCCTTTGCCTATTCTACAGAGCTTTTATCCATGAATTAGATGTATGCGAATCTATTTATTTATAAAAATGAATTAGCTGATGATGAAAATCAATTTATATATGATCCTTTAACGCTTCCAAAAAACTAATATCTATAAAGCTCCAAAATTTTTAAATATAATTAATTACCCCTTTCCTTGACCCTATCTACTTTGAGGAATGGTAATTTTCTCTATCTCCCCGCAGTCCTTAAAGATTTCCATTAATTCCTCTTTTGTAGTATTATACTCAACGTTTTGAACAAATATAGATCTCTTATCTTCTTCTTTTTACTATTGGATTTCATCTAATTTATAATGATAAAGTTAATTGATTAGAAAACTATTGATTTGAATCAATATGAACTGGATGGCTGATGGAATTCAATTGAATTAATGATGTTAAATCTAGTATCCATTTATTCTCCATTTTATTTCTAAAATCCCCTTCTCCCTTGATATGAAAAATGTCATTTGAAGTTTTGAAAAATTGGCTTAAAATCTTTGTTAATAGTGATTGATTGTTATTGTGCTACTCAACTTTTAAATATAATTTAGTTTAACATACCATTTTTTTCTTTGTCTTCAGAGGTTTCATTATTAGCAACTCCTTCTTCTTCACCTTCTTCTTCTCCTTATTGATCAGCTTCATCACCTTAGAAATCGTCTAAGAGATCCTAATCTTCGTTTCTATCTTCTTCTTTCTAAGACATGTTTCTTTCGTTCTTTCTTTAACTTTTGAATCAATTGAATATATTAATCTTAAAAGAGGAGTTAATTTTTATTGTAAAAATTGTTGTTTAGGTGCAGATTGATTATTAATTATATCTTGTATTTTCAATTGATTAAAATATTAATTGATAGTAATTTATTATAATCCTTTTATAGCATAATAATGCATTTCACCTTGCTTTATAAATCTTACTTTCTAATTCTTCTCTTCTTATTTTCATATTCCTTTCCTATAATCCTTCTATTTTCTTTTTGCTTGTTTCTTTCTTTGCTTTTTAATATTGATTGATTGATTGATTGATCTATCTATCATTCTGTATGTTTGAATGTAGGATTCTCACTTAAGAACTCTATATTTCATTGTTGATTAATCAAAAAAAGTTGATCGAATCTAGTGATTTCTTTATTATTCATTTTTCATTCCTTCTAAACTTCTAAAATTCTGATATCTATCCTTCTTATCATTTTTAAAATTAAAATGCCAATTAGTTTTTGAATATATTTGAATACAATTTAATAATGTTTACTCATAACCAATAATAATCTATTCTTTTAATTTTTAATTAATTAACACAACAAGGTCTAGAATTTAATTTAAACTTCTAGTAATAAATTATAATTTATATGAAAAACAAATGATTTCAATAGAAAGATTTTTTAACATCCTTTTATAATCCTCTTAGTTTATTGCTAATAAATTCAAGAACAATAACCAATAATAGCTAATTTAAAAATTATAATATTCTCAAATATATATTTTAGGGTTGAAACTGATAATGCGGTTTGTTAAAAAATATGATTCTGTCTGGATGGTATTTGCTTTAATAATTTAATAAGTGTTTATAGATCATTAGATAATTAATAATTGTGAATAAAGTTAATTAATTTGATAATCAATAGTATATTTTAATAGCAAAATCTAATTGGAGAAATGAAGCATATTTTAGTAGAAGATAAGCAAAAATCTTAAAAGCACACTATGGAAATATAGCTCGCTAAAGCCAAAAAACTATATGTTCTTTACTTGCCTAACTATTCTTTTAGCAAAATTCCTCAATAAGTATTAATATTTATAATTAGATTTAATCAATGTGCATAAATAATCTATGAATCAGAAAAGAGTAAAAATATATAATATAAACTCATTATTATAATAGATTTTAGATATGACAAACCTGAAAATACTTGATTTGGGATTTAATAACATTGAAGAATTACCAATTGTTATTAAAAATTTCACAAAACTTGAATAACTCCACTTAAATAATAACCCCCTACAATTTATTCCTATTGAAATCAAAGATTGCAAAAATTTATAGATCCTCAATTTATCACATACCTATGTCAAGTACTTACCTAGAGAATTTGCCTTATTGAAAAAAATATTTTAAATAGATTTGACAGGCTGTCCTTTGAAGGGAAATCTTAAGTTTTATTATGAAAAGGGTATAGTTAGTCTTTTCTAATATCTACAAAGAAAATATGACAGGGCTATTTATAGAGTAAACATTAATATTCAGCAATTACAAATCATCAAAATAATTAATTAATAAATTAATTAATAAGGTTTTGATTGAATAGCTAGCAAACTTGCAGTTATTTATTTTAGAATAAAGCATTTTTAAATCATTATAAAATATTATAGGATTCTTTAAAAAATAAATTTTTTGTTAAAAAAGGAATTAATGGTAAAGAAATTAAAAGAATGGGTATATATGGGTAACTCTGTAGAAGATATTTAAGAAGTAATATTTTAAAAATGAAAAAGATTTTAATTCCATTAATTAAAATTAATTTAATATTTGTATATTTAGGTTATGTAGAGAGTAATGGATGAATTTAAAGACGTAGATACTACAGCTTTAAAGAGATTGTACAGAAATTTATAAAATATTTTCAATATGAAATTGGAAGATGTGAATGCGAGTGAAATTCGTAATAGATTATTTACAACTCTTGTAAAAAACAATACTACTCAACTCTAATAATCTCAAATTACTATTGGTTAAACTCTTCCTATCAATTATCAGGATATGTAGAATACAGTTGTTAGTTAAATTGTTGAAAATGATTCTAAAGTTATTTGATCTGCACTTACAATACACTATACTATGCTGCATTTATTTATTATTTATTTATTTTTATTATACTTATGACCTTAATATTTTTAATCAATTATATATAAATCTCTCTACATTCAAATTGAAGAAATTCTATTAAAAGTTTTGATTTTTCTTTATATTCTTAGATAAATTCTTTCTTTAATTTACTTTTTAATTATTATAAAATGTTTTTGTTAAGAAATATGAATTGATTTGAGTTGTTTGAAATCATTTATAATTCGTGGATCTTAAAGATGAATTAAGAGAAGCTAGCTCTGATATACAACTTTATATATCGAATTTTGCTTTATTGTTCATTTTATATTTTAATAATTAGTATGGTGATTTCATCATTCTCATATTTGAAGGCATAAAACTATCGTAGAATTAAATTTTTTATCTATCTAGACTATCTCTGCTATAAGCCTTGTATGGATCTTTTTTGTAGCTATTGCCTTGAAGAATGTTTTTATTTTAGTTCTGCAGTTCTTCTTTTTATTAGTTATAATCCCTTTTATATTTCTCATATAGGTGTTCCTTCTTTTTTAAAATGTCAAGAAGAGATCTATCTTTTAGGTCTTATTTTTATTTAATATTTTCTGATTCATTCAATTGTTAATTCTATACTCCCCTTTGCCCTGTATTATTATGCAATGAATCCTCAAAGAAGTCATTTTAATTAATTTTATTCTTTATTATGCTTGATTCCCCAGCGGGATGAACAAAGGGTGGCTTTTTATTTTACATATTTCTATTAGGTTTTTAGAGCTTATTTTAATCTATGTTGTTGATATTTATGTTATTTAATTGGTTTCTCATCTCCTATGAACCAGTAGAATCTAAGAAGTTTTACCTTTCGAAAAGCTAGTTTATTTTTAATAGATTAGAATTGAGTTCTTCTTATCTTTTAATGTATGTCTGATTAAAATTAGAAGTAGTATTTGAATGAATTGAATTCAGTGATATCTTGTAAGGATCAATAGATTTTAAATTATTTTATATTTCCTCTACTTTCTATAAAAATTAATCTTTGAGGTAATTCAGTTCATTTTAATTTTGTTGGATAATCTATTGCTAAGATATATTCTTGTTATTAAAACTTTTATTATTGTCAGCAATCTGTTCTTAATGTTGTTATTATATCTGTTAGACTACTTAATTCTGTTAATCTTATTCAGACTTTTTGTGCTAATAAGAATATGCATCGCAGCTTGCAAACCTTTTATTTCTATTCGATGCTCCTTCACTTGCTTAAAGATCTTTTGGAGAGAGGTTTTATTAATTACTATTTTCTTCATCGTGTTCAAAAAAGTGAGAATACTTTTCTTTTAATTTCTTTTAATGATAGTTTGTATAAGATGAGCTCAAAGAAGAGTTGATCTAATTGTTAGATTAGTAACTAGAATTAATTTTAGAATCATATTATTTTTAAGATTATGATCTATTCTAAGCAGATTATTATTCGGGTTTTTATTAATGAATATGCTAATCATAAACTAAGTAATTCGTTTATTAATCTACTTCTTATTCTTCTTCTTCATCTTCTACTTCCTAAGGCTATTCTTCAGTGTAAATGTCTTACAATTTCATTTGTTGAGAACTTGTATAATTCAACCCATCGCTAGAATATTTCTCTACTTTATCTGTGAATGTTTTCTTAGTATTCAAAAACTACGTGTTATTTGTAGCATTGGAGTAAAAGTTTCTCTCATCAAATTAGTTGCCTTTATAAGGATCATTACTAATATAATTATTGCTTAGTTCATCTGCATCATTAAAAAACATATCCTAGAAATTCTTTTTCATTTTCTTTAATTATGCTGCAAAAATATACTTATGTAAAGAATATAGTAATTAAAGCTTTCTACTAAGATGATGATATCAAATTTAATTAAATTCAAAATAAATAAATAAATGCTAACTAATATAAGCACACAAAAACAATAAGCAAAAAAACAAACAAAGAATCAAATATTTCAAAAGTTTAAATTAAAAATTAAACCGTTTAACAATCTCCTTCCTAAAATGTATTAAACAGATAATTCACTATTATTATTAATAGTTAAACTGAATAAATAAAGTTAAAATAATTTACACACAAATTGATGTGAATATTATTGATTTAAATGTATTATTTTCATTTATTCTTTTTACGTTTGATTATTAAATTAAGCCTTTTTCGAATGAATTTATTTGCCTTGAAAAAGAAATATCGAGAATTACCTTTTGGAAAATAATATTAATACTCTTTTAGTTATTCAAACAGCCATGGATTCATTCCTTTATTTTATTATACAATAGGCTCAATCAGTTGATGAGTGCTTATTATGGAATTCCTTTTTTCTTATTCTAATTTAATGTTATCACTTAGTTACTTTTCATAAAAAGAGGATTGTCTTAATACAAATCCTGAATTTTATTTTTCAGGAGTAATCATAGAATTTATATTAACATTAGATTATTCCACACCTAATTGATTATTTGAAGGAAATTGAACAACTTTTAATAAAGATGGTCTCCTCTGTGAGGGTGATTCAACTAACATAGATTTCTTTCTTTATAAAATAGTTTCTTAAGCAATTATTGAAGCTTATTTTTCTATTTATTCTTCTTGTTCATCAACTCTGCTTTAGTCATCGCTTTGATTGAAATGCTAGCTACCCAAACTATCTAATTCTTATACTTCTAAGAATCCTGTGATAAGTTCTTTTACTTTACTTTGGTTTATTAAAGAATTCTACTTCATTTGTATTCTTGCATATTTTGCTCTTACTTATTTGACTCTCTGTTCAATTGATGATTTAAAGAAACATTATTCTCTAGAAATATGTGTGAAAGTACAGTTATTCTCTTGATGAGTGTAACTTTCACATATTGAACAAAATAAGTGAATATCTTTGTAATTATCATAGAATTAAATATTATCTTTTAATTAACAGAAAGTTTCATAGTCTTTAATTTGCTAAGTCAGTAAAGAGATAAAATCCTATCTCTAAATCTTAATAATTCTTGTATATTTTGTTGTTTTAGCTGTACTTTCTCTTGGTTAGTTTGTAATAAATGAAAGCTAGCCAAATACCTCTCCTTTTTTTACAGTTTTATAGATCTTTAAAGCATTTTAATCTCCTGCCATTTTTTAATACAATCCAACTATTTAAATTAGTAATAAATAAGTTAATAGTAGAGATAAATAAATAAGAAATGTAACTAAATAATTTTTTACCTTCTCCAGAGAGTATAAATATAAGTGATGGATTTGAAAAATCATCTTATAAATATATTGTTTAATTAGGAAAATAAGATTCCTCTTACATAATATAGCCTAATTCATCTTAAAGCTACTAACTAAAATTTTGAATAATGAAATCTATTTTAGAAATTATCTATTAGCTATATTCCATCTATAATTTATTATTCAATTCTTGAGGTAACTTTTTCAAAACTTAAAGATCTCCTTCGTGAGAATCTGATTGATTGTTAGAATAATAATACTCAATATCCATATTAACTCTAGTTTTTAATGTTCTTTTATAAGTTAAAAATTAATTTAATTGTGACTCTTTCAAATACAATATAGAAATAATGGATAAATAAATATTTTGAATCAATCAATTTATCTATAAATTAATTAATTAATGTATTTTTTGCTGAAAAAATTACCTAGAAATGTTTTTTAACCTCATATACTCATTAACTAAATTGATATCTCTATTTTTAGTTTCATTTTATTTATCTAGCTCTGAGAGAATGATGCCAATTACATTAATTAGATAACCAAAAACAATTGTTGTAAATAGCATAGTCAAACATGTGAAACTCATTTGAGTTACTGTATTGGCTACATTTGAACCAGTAGTCATAAGAGTTAGTGACCAGTAAACTGCAGCTAAGTATAATTTCCACCAAACTAAATCACTTGAAATACCTTCATTATACCATGTAGTTTCTTCTTAGAAATATTTCACTTCAACTACTCCTAATAAATACCAAGAGATGGCTAAGATGTGCCCTATCAAGAATAGCTAAAGTATTAAATTAACCAGTTTAATAAAGAAATAGTTTTTAAACATCATGCAGAGCTATTTTTACACATCATGAACATCAGATATTATATTCTTTATCTTTAAAAAAAGTAGAAGTTTAAAGTAGTGGGATTCATCCTACAGCAGTGAAGTCAAATAGAAAACGATTGTTATAGGAATTATGTCAAAAAATGATCTCTTCTTAAAATAAGTTATTAATATTTTCTTCCTTTTGTATTCAGGTTTAAATGGCTTGTAGATTTTAGTATTAATTTTTAAAAAGGATTCTAGAATCCAAAGAGATCCAGTCACGTAGAAAACATAATTAATGTAAAAAGTAGGTCCTTAAAAGACAATGACAACTGAAAGGAAATAGAAGAATAGAGCATTATAAAGTGAGTAGAACATGAGTAAGCAGAAATTAATATTACCATAAGTATCAATTAATGGCATATCTTTCATTAGAGTTTTCTCATAGAATTCTAAAAACTTAATTGTTATCTTTGAAATTTAACTTAAAAATGATGTTTTTATTTAATCATACTCACTCAAGTCTTCAATTTATTTTCTCACTTAGGAATTCTACAAGAATTTCAATCTACCTGTCTTTGTAAAGGTTTGGTAGAAGTAATTTAATTTCTTAAGTATTTTAGGAATTAAGCTCATATTAGAAAGGTTCTGGTTATTTAACATGAATTGTCCCAACACTGATTTCTTTTGCTTTTTTTATTGAACTTTGACCATTTCCTTTTTTTATTCAGAATTATTTATTCCTTTGTGAGATGATTGATTGGACACCTTCTTGTTATAGTTATTCTATAAATAATCTGATTCTTTACATTTAGATTCTTGGATGTTTTAAGCTGAATTGGCAGTAATATTCCTTTCATTTAAAGTAACTAACTAATTAGTCAAATCTAGATTATTTTCTATTATTTGATTATGACTGCTATCATTATTTAATCGTATTTGGTAACTTGGCTTTTGAATAATTGATGATTTCATCATGTTGTCAGCATTACTTTCCTTCATTACTAAACTAGAGTTGTGTACTCTTGACAGATCCAACTCGCTGTTTAATGATTATCCTCTTCTCTGATTCATATCTTTTAAATCTCTACCTAGATTACTCATATACTCTTCTAAGAAAAGCTTTTGCTATTCGTGCTTTGATAAGTTCTCATCTTATTTCATTTATGTGATAAGTTAGTTAGTTAACAATACTATTTATTAAATTTAATTAAGTTGAATTATTATTGTAATCGATTTTGTTTTATCAAGATGTAAAAAGAAAGATGATATGAATGTTGTTTGTTAATTTAAAAATATAATTAATTCTCGATAATTTAATATAATCTCCTTTTAATGATGCTGTTATTCAGTTTTAATTTATAAAAAAGACTTGCAAATAAATAAATACATTAATATTTATTTTTTTAAGTTAAAATGGATGATAATACTATTTTATCATTTTTGTAAATATTAAACATTATTAGTAAACTTTTGAACAAATTTAATAAATATATTAATTAATTAATCACTATTTTTTTAATAAAAATCACTTCTTTTTGGATTTCTTAATGATAGTTCTTTATCTTCTTTTCTTAAACTTATTTTGTTTTATTATCATTATTTTAGAATTACCTGCTACATAATAATGCTTATAATCTTACTGCTTATCAAAATACCAATAAAAGTTTTCTTCAAACAATTCTTGATTTCTATTCGTCTTCATATTTACTAGTTTTGTTGTAGTCGATGGCTTAAATTCCTACCTTTTATTCTCACTCTTAAAAAGAGTATCTACCTTCTTTATTTTCCTTTAATCATCCTTTTTATCTATACCAATAATTGAATTGATATCCTCTTCGTTTTCAGCCAATTGCAAAGGTGTTTAAGCAGGAATATTAGGAGTTAATTAAAACGCCACATTCTATATTTTTTAGCTTTCATTCAATCCTTTGTCGCTCTATTTTAATAAATATGATTATTTTTAAAATCTAATTAGATTTTTTCATAGAGATTTGTATCTAAACAAATATCTATAAATAGACAGATGCTTAAATATCTCTGATTTTAATTATTAAATTCTATAGAAAGGTTTATGGATATTTTAAGAAAAATTAATTGTTATGGTTACATTAAATAATATCACCAAGTTTGCTAAAGAAAAGTTTAAAGGAAAAATTTAATTTACATTAAATGAACTATTCATATTATTTTAGTTGAGTTTTTAGATTTCAGTAAAGTATTTTTATCTATTGTTCAAGAACATTACTTGAGGAGAGTTATTTACCGATTGAATACGCGCGCTATCTTTTGCCATAAAATCATTCGTTTTTAATTTTCTTCTAAGAGCATCTCTTTCAATTTTCTTTAGATTTACTTCTTCATCATAATTGATAACTGAAATACTGCTAAATTATTTATTTTATTCAACATCCTCAAGAATTTCCCTATAATACTATGCCTCATTATCGGCTTGAGCTTAGTCAACAGAAGAATCATCTGAATTTTAATATAATTAATTAGCATAATCATCCTCATCTTCAGAGCTGTATTCGAAAGTTTAATCTTAAATGAATAGTAAAATTTAGTCTCGGATTTGATTATAATTGACGATGCTATGAACTGAGAATACCTTTCTTTCAAAACTCCTTCGTTCTTAATTCTCATTCTTGATGAATAGACTTTTCACTGTAAAGTGTTATTTATTAATATGAACAAATGGACAATCGTTTTCTAAGTGAGTCTTTTATTGACAGAATAAACAGGAGTGATTAATATCAATAAAAAAGCTATCATTCATCATCCTGTCTTTTATTTAGCTAAATACTTAATAGTCTTTATCATATTATTTGATTGATTTGATAAAATTCTCTCTTCTGATTTTAATTATTTTTGTAAATTCTAGTGATTTAATATTAAATTCTCTGCTATTTCCAGTGAAAAAGCTGTAAGCGCCAATAATACTGTGTTTCTTATACTGAAAGATTTTTTTCTGCTTCTAAAGATTTTAGCTAAAAGACTGGGTTACTTCCACTATTATATTTTTTTATGAAGATAAATGTAAGATAAAATCAGTTTATTTAATGAAATAAAAGCATTTGTTCTCAGTTTCATCAGATTAGACAATTACCAATAAAATTTCTTTTTAATTTTGATACTTTTGAACAAACTAATGGACAATATTTCTTAAATTTCCGCCTCAATTTAATTATTTTTAACATCTGATCAAACCAAAGAAACAAAATATTGGATAATAAATTAAATAAAATTTTTGTACTTTTGGTTTTATTAAAATAAATAAATAATTGATTGATTGATTGATTAATTGATGGATTGAGGGAATATTTTTGAAAATTACCTGATCCTTAGACAATAAAGATTAAATAAAGATCACTAGTTTCTTGAGCTGTCTAAATGATTTAATTAGGGAAGTAAACGACTTCTTCAAAAGTGCGATATAATCCATCCAGTGCTTCTTTTGTAAAGTTGTTTTTCAATATTGGGATGAGCCCAACTATTTATCTATTGTACTCCTCTTAAAGTTGATCATTTAATTCTTTTGATATTTTTCCAAGAACTTATTCAGAATCCTCCTCAAATTTCTTAAAATTCTTTTCATAAAAATACTCAATATCATTGTTAACTTTTCTCTACAAATTCCTATTAGAAGATAAAGAAAAAAGAATTAGTCTAAATTAGTTTTTTATTAACAAGTAAGTAAGTAAATTAGATTTACTTTGATATTTTCTTTTATCTCATGTATTAATTGATAATATTTAAATCTCTCCTTTTGTTTTCATCTTTAGTGTCCAATTCCTCTAAAATAAAACCAATCACATTCAACATATAACCAAAGACTATTGTTGTAAAAAGCATAATGAACGAAGTAAAAAATAATTGTAAAACGGTTGTCGCGGTATTAGAACCTGTCGTCATGAGAGTTAATGACCAAAATAGAGCATCTTAGTACAGCTTCCACCAAGTACCATCTACTCCAACTCCATTTTCAAACCACGTTTAAGCTTCCCCCATATAATCCAATTCAATAACTCCAATTAAATACCAAAAACAAGCTATTGTGTGGCCAATTATAAATAGTTTAATTATCAAATTAACAAGTTAAATAATGTAATAATTTTATAATGTCATGCAGAGAAACTTTTAAATTACTTCTATATCTTACAATAAGTTCTTAATTTTTAAGCACATTATTAACTTTAGGAAGATTTAGACTTTATATTATTAATTAGGGATCAGCGTTAATAAAAGGAGGGGAATAATATCAAAGAAAAATTTAGTTTTAAAGTAATGAGCCCATATTTCCTTTCGATTAGTGCTAAGAGTTTATTTATTTATATATACTTTAGTGTTTAATTTAAATAAGATCTCGAAAACCCAAATAGTAGTAGTAACTTTGTCTAAAATAGTATCAAATTCCTAAGGTGCTTTGAATATGCCAAAGAGCGAGTAAAGGATATAGAAGAAAGTATTATAAGTTGAGAAGAAAAAAACCATGAAGAAGTAAAGTATGCCATCAGGATTTAACAAAGGGATTTGTTTACATATTTTAATCTATTATTAAATTGCAGATAGATATTCAACTAACTTATAAAAAAAATAAAGGCACTTGTTACTCTTATCTTAAAATACGTCGCTTTTATCAGCTATAAGATCTCTCACAATCTTTTTCTCTAGATGCACTCTCCTCCCGCTATCAGTGAAGGCTTAGAAGAAATATGATATCTACTTTCTTATCTTAGAAAGGAGTTTTAGATCTAGCTGAATAGTAGCTTGTTAGGGAACTCGATTGTTATTTTACTGTGTTTTATTTAATCCAATCATTGAGCTTTTGAAACTTTCTTAAAATCCCTTTTAACCATAAGGAATCACTTACAAAGAAGGCACCATGGCGGATCTTCTTCTTACAGAAATTTAAGATGGGTTGTCTAGCTTAATATCTGTTTGATTTTCGTTATAGGACTTAAGGATGATGGAATTCTGAGATATCAACTTCAATCTGTTTGTCATTACTTACTAACGCTGGCTAATATATTTAATCTGAGTTTGGCTCTCAACAACCTAGCATTCCCCTATGTTTTGAATAAAATTGGATCCATCAAAATGCAGGTTACTTATCTATATTTCATCATCATGTTTTATGCTAATTTTATTTGCTTTAACATTGTTTTCTAGATTTGAATAAGTAGTATCAGACAAAGACTTCATGGATAGATATTCTTTGTTAGATCTTTTTTTGACTTAAGTAATAACTTTATTAATCTTTTTATCATCTAGGATTTTTACGATCTTTTAGTTATCAATAATATCTTTCAATAGATTAAATTCATTGGTCTTTGTATTTCGAGTTAAATGCAGCATTACTGAAAATAATTTAGAAAGGCTACTATCTAACTAGCTAACTAAAAAGCAAACAAAAAACAAATTAACTAAAAAACAAACAAACAAACAAACTAACTAACTAACCATCTAACCTTGGAATCAAAACAAAATTAAGATTTTCATTACTTAATATTTATAGTTAAGTTCTTGTAAATATCTATAAAAATTGCTCAAACTAATATTTGAAATAAAAAATAGATTTAATGACCAAAAAAGAATATTAAAATTGTTAAATTTCAAAAAATTGTTGATGTACTTTCAATTAACTTATTTTTGCGTCTCTAAAACTCTAATAACTCCAAAATAATTTTCAATTAGTATATTGTTACACTTTATTAATTTTGTATCAATTTAACAATTTTTAGTGACAATTAAGATTTTTCAAAATAGATTTAATTGCAGATAAACAAATTAATGCTAATTAATCAAACAATATTTTTTAATATCAAATTCATTTAGTCTTATTTAATTTTTATGTAAAACATACATTCAAAAGCAAATAAATTTTATTTTATTAGTTATTTAATAAGAATATTATTTTTTCTACATTAAATGCTACAGCAATTGGAAATTAATTTTTTTCAGTACCATTTCTTGACAACCAGACTATTATTCTTTCTTGTTAAAATCTAATATAAAGATCTTTCAAAGTCTACGATAAATCTCCTACTAATTATTTATTATTCAAGACAAATTTTAATAAAATTATTTTAATGTATTAACTTATTTTACTATAATTCTAATTTAAGATAAGATAGTTTTTTTAGCTTAGATATGCCTTTTATCAAAGAGTTAGCTCCAGGATATCTAGTTAAATTTTCCCTTAATAAAAAATATTCAGATTAATAGATAAATAAAAGACTATTTACTCTAAATTGAGAGTTAAGGACTGCAACTAAAGCATTTTTGATAGTTCGAATCCTAATTATTCAGCACCCGTATCAGTAATTTATATATCACTTTAAAAAATAATGAATGAGATATTATAAATATTCTCTAAATAATTAAAATTTTACTTAAATTAAATATCTAATGTATAAATCTACTTGCAAAGAGAAATATGAGAGATTAAATCAATTAATCCTTTATCTTTAAGAGGATTAGAGCTTTAAAAAATTATATTGATTTAGAAAATTATTTCATTTAAATAAACTTACTTTAAATACATTTTTAACCCTTGTAAATTTTAGCACTTCTGTAATCCTTTTCCTAAATTTAAAGATCCTTCTTCATCAATTCCTATGCAGCTTTCAATAAAAAAATAATTTTAAAAACCGAATGAAAATAAATTCTAAAATAATTACGATAAGGCTATAAATAGATAGGTTAGACTACAACATTCAGATATATTTTAAGCTATTTATCCTAAACATGTATTTCCTATAGAACAATAACTTTAATTTTTAATAAAACAAATATTTAATTAAGGCTATACTTATTTATTGTAAATATTTATTATCAAATAAGCCAACTTAATTTATATTTTTAAAATGTTAAATTTTTTTTAATGTTTTTTTTGTGGGTAGTAAAAATTTTTAAAAATATGATTAAAATGAGAAAATGAAGCATATTGATAAAGTATTGTTTATGTGAAAATAAATAGCTATTTATGACTGACTACCTCATTCCTAAGGTTAGATGTGTTAACTAACGACAATCAATTATACTTTTTGTCAAGTCTTTAATTCCTTCTTTAACATTATTTTGCCTTTAAATTTAATTAAATATTAAGAGATGATAAATAATGGAAATTAATTTACATAAAATCTAATTTTAAGATTGTTAGATTTAAGCATTTTGATATAGATTATCCTAGTTTATTAACTGCTTCATTTGATAATTGTGTATATCTAAAACCATTTATTTCGGGAAAAATTAATACAGATATGAATCTAACTATTATTATTTAATTTACACCATGTATAATTCTAATCTTGTGATTGTTTTACAGTTTTCTATCCCTTAAGATATTCTAATTAATTATTTTTCATCAATTTAATATATCCTATTCATAAATTTGTATTCATTACAACTCAAATAGATTAATTAATATAGATTTACAAGAAATTGATATATACTATTTATAGACTTGTCAATTCATTTAATTTATTAAGTAAAGATTCTAACTCATCTTATTTTCTTTTTGAAATATAAATAAAGGATATCGATGAGGTAAAAAAATACTTTATTTTTAGATCTAATTCAGAAATTTAGGATAAATCTGAGTTATCCATCTATTTATTATAAAATAAGTTATTCGATGCCATATTAATTGTTTATAGTAATTTACTTATTAAAAGTTTGTTAGTTTCATTCAATTTAATTGGTTTCTTTTTATTCTCCTTGATAAAATAAATTAATTTAGTTCTATTTTTTTGAAGCAAATTATAAAAAAGTAATAGATGATTAGTAACAAATCTGAAATTATAAAAAGGTAATAGATAATTAGTAACAAATTTGTATAGATTTAAATATTTTAGTATTCCCTATTAAGTAAGTAAGATTATTTACTTAGAAATTTCTTAGAATTAAAAATAAATTATCAAATATTTTAATAAAAAGCTATTATAAATAGTATACTAAAATAAGAAAGTAAGAAGGGAGTTTAAACATTTTTTAATATTATAAGTATTGAAAGACAGTTGTTCAAAAAAACAAACTTTCAATCAAATAAAGGTAAAATCCTATAATTTTATAAGTCGTCGAACCCATTTGTTAATAACTTAGATTTATCTATTCAAAAGAATCCATTAATTGAGATTCTAGATTGCAATCATCAAATAAAAAATTCTACGTATTAAAAGTTTTGACTTGAATGCGAAGAGAGAATATACACAAAAGAGCTATTAGGTAAGAGAGCTAAGTTAGTATAATTTCAATATCTTTTGATCTGTTTAATTCCACAAATAGAATATAATACATTCCGATTGTAAGAATACTAACAGATATACAGGATTGTATCAGTAAATTTAATATTTATTGCTTCTCTTTTTCAAATTATTCATATGATTATTATAAACATTCTTCATAGACTTCATTTGATTCCTTTATCTAATAAGTAAGGATGTATTAATCTTTTTCATTCTATATTTAATTATTTTTTTCAATATTTAGAATTTTGTTAGAGGTTAATAATTAATCTAAAGATATACTTTATGGTTAAAATTCAAATTGGTTACTATCTATTTCACTTTAACAATCTTCATCAGGAATTAATTTAATTTTATCACTGATTTAAAGAGAATTATATTTAGGCATTTTTTAACAAGGTTTGATTTATTTAGAAATAGCAAACTTAATGATTGGCTAAGAAAATTAGGATTTTTAAACAAATAATTAATATGTTGAAGGAAAAGAGATAACTTATTTTTTATATCCTTCAGGAGTTTATTGAAATCTATCAGTTATCAATATATCTGTAATTCCACACTCTTCATTTTTATCAATACAAATACTAGAATTTTGATATCTGCACTGCTACTATTCTTTTTCACATACAGTAATTTACTATTATTATTAGATTATTCTTGAAGAAGGGCATTCTTCTTATTTTTAAATACAAATTGTTCTATATCCATAATAGCACGATCTTTAGTTTTCAGAGCAACCCTATTCATAATAATACAAAGGACATTCTTCGAAAGATTCTGCACATAATGGCACACTATTGTAAAAACCACAGTAATAATAGTCTGGCTCACAGGTGTTAGAATGAGTTATTAATTTTAATATATTTGATTTCTTTCCACAAAGTTTAAAAGCCTATACTTCTTTAGTTTGTGCATTAATAAAAGCAAAGGAAGATAACTTCTACTCATGTAAGTAGGAAAATTTATTACACTTAATGGTATTTTGAAAATCTTAACATTAGCTTTGATTGTAAAGTTGACCATCACAAATACACGAAATAGCATTGACTCCTAAATTTAAAGAAGAATCAAGAAGAGTATGATACTGTTATTAGCAATCTTAGTCTGATTAGATAATTTATATATCACTATACATCTTAATATAGTTGAAATGAAATTCTAGCTAAGGTGTAATGATGAGCATAAAATGAATGAGATCTGACCAAATTGAGAATAAACTAACTATTAATAAGCTAAATCCGATATAGGAAATAATTAAACATTTAATTTTTTATATTCTCCTTTACATTTCTTTAAGAAAATCTCTTTATATAAACTGCATTTCTCTTTAATTTAAAAATAACTATTCTTAATTCTTGTTATTTTTTGCTTGATATTTGATCACTCTCTAACTTTAAATAATTTTGATTTATTTATTAGTTAGACTTAACTATTACAGTGCTTCTATGCCATTAATGCTTCTAATTTTTAATAAATTTCTTAGCATGAACCCTATTCATTATTAATTTAAGCTGAGCTCGAAGTAGAACATCAGCATACACATAAATTAGTTATTCTAAAATAAATAATATTCTTTTTTCGAAAATTTATTATTTAAATAGATTATAGTTTTGATATTAGTAAGACTTGGATGATTACTAAATAATCACTCCACAATATCTATACTTTGTGATTTATTAAATTATTATTAATTAATATAATAATATTCGTCATTTCATTTAAGGATTGAATAATTCTCTAACCATATTAAAATGCTAAAATTAAAACAAAAATTATTAAGATTATAAATACATTATGTATTTTTTATGTATTAGCACCTGATTATGTTAACACCTTTTTATGAAAAAAACCAATCTTTTCACCTAGTTTTTTAATTTTTCAAAATATAATTTTGGTGTTTTTAAAAAAGAAGAGCATAATTTTATTTTTAAAGAATAAACTTTAGATAACTCTTCATCATCGAATAAAATTATATTTAAGAAAAAATAAAATTTATTTTGAAATTTGGAAACCTATTTTGTATGGAGTGATAATTAATGTAAATAATAGTTTAAGAAAATATGAAATTTTAATAATTAGTTATTATAAGTTTTAATGATTTTGTTTTATATATAGAAGATAAATAAATTATTAGAATTTACCAGATTCTTTTTTTTTTAAATAATAAGTTTCTATTCACAACTAATTAGATAAATTAAATATAATTATTTGATTGAAATTGATATAGAACCTTTAATAATATAAGCAAGAATCAAACTATTGATAGACTTAAAAAGAAAATGAAAATTTATAATTTATAAAAAGTAATCTAACTTCTCATTAATATATGATACTTTTTTAAAACGTTTTTATAAATATAAGTTAAACTATATAGATCCTTTAAAGGTGAATGAAATTGAGTTAAATTATTAGTAAGCCAATCATTTATTAACTACTGACTAAAGTTATCATTAAAATTTGTTTTATTTACAATTAAAAGGGGATCATCAGTTACGAATACAGGAGCCTAAAGATTGTTAGCAGAAATAGCAAGTTGCAAAAATATTAAAATTCTTTTCATCAATTTATCGTATGTAATTCATATTTATTATTTAAATAATTACAGAGAATTTAAAATAGTGAATAAAAATTAAATCAAACATTTATTGTTAACTAAAATTTTATACTAAACTGGGAATAGCTTTTATTTATAAACCTTGTTAATATTTTAAATTCTTGAAAATTAAAAGAAATTTAAAAAAAATAACTTTGAATGCTTCATTTTATTAAATTTGTTTATTTATACTAAAAGATATAATAGTATTAGCAATGAAGGATGCTAAATAATAGGAATAGAATTATCAAAGTTTTCTTAGCTTTAAAATCTGCAAATTATTTTATGGTAATTATTCATTCATTTTAACTTTACATAAAAGAATAATATTTTTTTTAATTGAAAGTAAAAATAAAATAAGTGGCAATGGATTAAAAGAGTTAGCAAAGATATTTAATTGTTGTGCTTAATTATAATACTGCTCTTTATACTTATAGTAAACACTATATTGTAAAAATTAAGATATCTTTTAAATCTACTTTAAAATTAATAGAAGTAATAATATATCAAATGAAGGATCTATAGATTTAGGAACTGGAATGTCAAAAGGATAGAATCTTAAATTTGTCACACTATTTCTTACGTATTAATTCTAAATGATTACGATTATTCAATAATAATTTTAATCAAAAAAATAAGGTCAAATTAGATTTCAGCTCAAGGATTGCAAGGGTTATGTAATGGATTATCAAAATGCTAAAAGCTAATATTCTTAAAAATCTCGTTAAAGTATTTATTTTTAAATTTAAGAACATCTAATTTCATCATTTATATTTAAAATAGATGGAATAATGTTTCAATAAATGAGTTAAATTAACTCAATTTAAAATTAAGAAAAACTAAAAGATTAGTAACAAAAAGAATAATTGTTTGATGTGACTATTATTTCAAAGTATTTTGATAAATAAATTAAAATACCTGTATTATATTATTTGACATCCAAAATAGGAGTATTTTCTACTGATTTAAAGAATAGTTTAATGCAATAAATAATAATTTCTCAAAATCTACATTTTTTTAAGTTCTTAAAACAGGAATAAAAATAAACCAGCTTGAATAAAAAAATAATATAAACCTTTTTAATCTATGATATAATAAATTTAAATCTTAAATATTAATCAAAAAATCATAAACTGATCAAGAAGATTTATTAACAGAGGGGGGCAATACTCAGTGTCCATAAAAACTAATCTTTAATAAAGTTTGTTAAACTTAAATTTATAAATCAATTTAACAAGAATAGTAAATTTAGAACACCCCTAGAATTTATAACTAAATTATCGACTTTTAGCTTATTATTAAAAATTAATAAGAATTTCTATATGAATTAATTATGCGATAAAAATTGCAAAGTAAACTAAAACAATAAATTTTTAAGATTATTAATGGGGAAAAATCAAAGTAGATAAAAAACAGAAGAATCATTCTAACTTTCTGATAATTGTTTACTAAAACACTCTTTAAATAAAATAATTTAATAAATAACTATCGAAAAATAGAATTATACAAATATGAAATATTATGCGAATGATAAGTTTTCATGTGTTATTTCTTGCTTTGATGAGTTGAAAAAAAGAAATTTTTTATTAAGGGTCATTGAATAATCTCATATGGAGAATAAACAAGTATAAGAAGATTTATTAAGCTATTCGCTTAATCCTTAAAATAAGCAAATGATCAGTAATTGGTTTATAATAAGTTTAAAAAATAATGAATAAAAAGGAATAATTACTAATACATATGTAGTTCAGGAACTTGTTTATAAAGAATATTGCGATTATTTAACAACTCTTTCAAACTTGCAAATAAATGATCTTCAATAAGTAAATTTTAATTAAAAAAATGTATTTAAACATTACTATATTATTAAAGTTAAATAAAAACCATCATTTAGTTTCTAGTATTCATTACTAGTTAAAAGTTGCTCCAGAAGCTTTAAAAAGTTAATTTCATCAACTATAATATAGGTAAAGAGATTTAATTCAGTGATGGGGATAAATCAAAATTAATCTTCTAAAAAGAATGGGATTGGCTTAATATTTATTTTAAGGATTAGGTGAATATATATTTGGCGAATCCTATTCATATTGAAATTTTCAAATTGGTTCTTCCCCAATACTGAATTGATTTATTTAAATTATTAATAATTATCCTATCCATTTTCTAAAAATTTAGTACTGCTGAATATAGATAAAATAATATTAATAAAATTAACAATCAGGATGTATAATTAACTTTAGCTTAAATTTCGTAGAGCTTATAAAAATGCATCAATCTCAAGACCTTGAATCTAAATGTTAGGTACTTTTAACTAAAAAAAATATTTGATTTTATAAAATTTTGATTAAAATAGTCTTTAATTTATTGATTCCATAAGCTTATCAAAGCTTACAGCTGCTATTTCTAAATGTTAAAGACTAAAAAAGCTAGTTTTAAACTTAAGGTATTAATATTATATTTTAAAAAGTAATTTTAATTTTATGAAACAATAATAAATAATAGTCAAAATTATATTGATGATACTGGAGTTCATAATATTGGATAATGTATTATAAAATGTTCAAGCCTAGAAGTACTTTAATTGAATCTATTGTATACAATTACAATTACAATTTTTAATTTTCATTAAATTATTTTTGAAAGTAAATGTAAAATAGGATAATAAAATTCTTCAGAATTAGAGAAATATATCTCTTAATGCACTAATTTAATTTTCTTGGGTCTAAATCTAGAGTAATATCTCATTTAAAATTTAAACGAAATTAATTATAGTTTTTTAGAAAAAATGATATTAAGAGTCTTTCAAGAAGAGGTTTTCTATTTGTGAATTTAACAAAGTTGAAAGGAATAGATTTGGATTTTTCTAATAATTAAGAAGTGCTTTTAATTGCAGAATAAGAAAGATATGCAAGAAAAAAATAAATACAAATACTAGAATGTTTTGAATAACTTTAGTGTCTTAGATATATAAAGTTTAAGTCATGGTATATTTTGAAATATATTTATATATCTTTAATTCTTTAATTTCTTTATTTATCTTTAAAAATTACTAGGATTGAAATTACTAGTGCAGAAAAAAATTAATTGATCAGAAAAATGAAAAGATTGGTATCATTATCATTAGTATAAGATAATTCTTTTTACTGAATTTAATTAAAACTTGTTAACATTTTTTTTCTTTATTTTGTGACTTCCAATATTTTTGAATAATTTAATGAAGTAAATTAATTTCAAATTCGAATTTCTTTCAACTTCTTTTATAATTTTTTAATTTGTAAAAATAAAGATTAATATATTCTTTTTTTTTTTATCAACATTACAACTTTTACTTGATATAAAAATTTAAAAAAATAAATTTAATTTTTTTAATTAAATTAAAGTATTTAAAAAGTGTTTGAAAAAAATAATTTATGGTAAAATGTAATAGTAATAAAGAATATTAAATTTGAACTAAAATAATAATCTAAAGCAAATTATATAATATAAATATGACAACAATAGATTAAATTGATTAAAATTATTTTTTTTAAATTTTTCATTCGAATCTTTTATAACAGGTATTACACTACCATTTTTCGTTGCTCATACAGCAGCCTCCCAAGGCTACAAGATTTTCTTCAGCTTGCTTAATAAGTTCTGGCATAGGGTAACCATATATAACAGGAACAACCTTATCATTAGATTTGCAATCTTCGCAATTGGGTCTAGGGTTAGCAGTTTGAGTTGAGTTCATTTTTAGAATTTTGTTTGTTTTTTACTTAATGATATTTTGATAGATTTATTTATACTTATTCTTTTTTATTTATTTTTAAATATTATAATTTCCATAAGTAATTTCATTAAGTTTTTAATCATTCAAAATTAATATAGATTAATTGTTTTTCTAAAACTAAATTACATTTCGTTTATTATTCTTAATGAATCTATTTTAATTTATTTTCAATAATAAATGCGTTAAAATATGAGATACAACTTATCAATGCAAAGATAATTTAATAACTAAAATACTTATGAAATCTTAAACATTATTTTTTAAATATCTAATAATAGATTAAAAACTTTTCCTTTCCATAAGAAAATATTAAATTATCCATCAATTATAAGGATAAATCTATCATACTTCAGTTATTGTTTTTTAAAAGAATCCGCAATAAGAAAATAAAATAGATAAATATTTATTAGATATAAAAAGATTGAATTTCTTAAATAATAATAATAATAATAATAATATGATCTTTTATATTTATATGGTAAATATAAAATAGTTTTTAATCCATTATTTAATTAAAAACTGCTCATTGTTTTACAGGTTTTATATACATATCCCATTAAAATTAAGTTGTAATTAATTAAAAGAATTGTATTCGATTAATAATAGAAATTTTTGTAGAAACTCATGAATAAAATTTTGAATTCTAAAATACAGTTAGTTAGTTAGATAGATACAAAATAATGAAATAAGAATTATAAAAAGATATTTCAATAAATATGGTTTGAGGAATATTATTATTTTTAAATTGTTTATAAGTTGACATTTACTTTTTCAAAATAAGGCTATCTAACGTTTTTAAAATCTATTTCTACTTCATGGTTATAAAGAGTAATTTCATATATAAATTGTTATTTAGAAGGAGTAACAATAAAGCGAATGTTTTAGTGCACTTATAAGCTTTCATAAGTAACAAATCTATTATCTTTTATATTTAAATTGAGGGTTTGGAAAGCAAATAGAGGCTTGTTAGATGAATGGTGATGTATTTCAGAGAGGAGGAATAATATGTTATCAATAAATACATATTGGACAATATTATGTGGCAACGACTCAATCTATGGTGCAGCAATTTGTTGTCTCTCGAGAATGTCAAAGTTAATTCTCTTGTTGGCAGAGTTTAGCATATTAAATTGCATATCTTTTATTATGTGAACCTCCCCAGTTTATAAAATAACTATGATACAATTAGCCATTTCTTAGTTGTATGATTCATCAAGGAAATCGGCAAAGAAGATAGGGTGGTTGAATCTGAATTGTTATTTTTCCCATAAAACGCATTCATAAACATTTAAAGTATTTGTATCTCTGCAAACAGTTAGGAAATTTAATCCACTGCGACTGAAAGACATTTCGGATAAGCTCTTTTGATTTGTATTTCTTTCGAATATCTTATGGCAAAAAAGATCTAAAATATAAAGCTTAGGGGAAATATTATTGGAGAAAATGAAGAACTTTCCATCACGACTGAATCTACCCATTTCTGCATTGAATCCATTGTATTCCTTTAAAGTAATAAGATCATAACAGTTCTTTTCGTTATCCATAACTTATTTTAATAAGCGAAGTGAGTTTCTATTAGATGCTATCAAAATATCTGAAAACTTATAAGAAGGGGCTATGAACTAATAGCTTTCTACATTTTCTTGAACAAATAAAGCTTTAGATTCTAAATCATTTCCTTTTCTGTATTAACCTGCTTAGTTGTCGTGCATAATAATTCTTGATTTGTGGATTGCTACAACCTTTCCTTGCTTGTTGTATTAGAAGGATTATAAATCACTATCTCTATTAGAAAGGACTCTTTCTACTTATGATGTGCTTAAGAATGACCATTCCCTCATTAATTAGAGTAAATAAGCATAAATCATTTATCCATTCAAATTTTTACAGTTCTTCTTCTCGACATTACACACTAAGTATTAATATGGATCGCTTAAGACCTTCAATTGATCTTTCCAAGTAAGAGGTTTTAGTGCAACCATATGGAAGTAAGGGTCCTTATTATTTGGATTCAATACCTCTACAATATCATTTTAAGGATGAACCCTCTATTGCTAACTAATTTATGCTTATTGTTCTACCTGCATTTCTTCATTTGAATACTGGTCCAAATCAATATCGTTTTTATTACTATTCATTTCTACTGTTTATTGAAATTTTTACTTATATTTTTTGTGTCTCAGTAGCTAATTTTTTTTTCTTAATTCAAAATAAGATATTTTAAAATTAATCGAATCTAATTCATATTAAAAATATCCTTAAATCCTTCATGCAAAAAATACAATCCTAGCAAAGGATGCTTTAGTACAAGTTTTTTTTAATGTTAACAACTTTTTAAGTTATTCTACAGCTAATTATAAGAATTTTAATTTATTCTATTAAAAAATAATAGTAGGAATTAATAATATTAATAAATGTATTTAAAGTATAATGAACATAAGAAATTTAATATATAGAAAAATACAAAATAATTATAAATAGAGATACTATTAGTTAGATACCTATAATTAATTAATTTATTTAAAAGCTAATATTCTTAAGTAAGAAGAAAGAATGGTTGATGCAAAATTTAAAAATCACATTAAATTTTTATAACAATAAAATTATGAAATATTCTAAAAACAAAGTGAAGATTAAAATGGAGTATAAGAAGATCAATATTCGTTGAAAGAAAATTAGTCATTTTTTAATTTCTCAGCTCTAAAATAATCTGATAGAAAATATGTTAATATTAAATTCTGTATTAATAATAAATAAGCTTATTTGCTTTTAAAGAATGAAAGTTAAATTCTTTCCAAATTATCACCCTTTGATTCAATAATAAAATATTATGACCACATTGATCAGGAAGATTCATATACTTTTACATTAATAACGGAATCATACGAAAATACTCTAGAAGAAATTCTAGTTCTTGAAAAGAATAAAGGATAATCTTTTTTTAATTTAGAAAAAGTAGTTAATGAATTATTTAATCTCATAAATTAATTATTTGAAATGCACTCTCTTTAGATTTTACACTACAATATAAACCCTGATACTGTAGTTTTATCGGAGAAGAGATAATTTAAACTAAAAGATCCTATTTCAGATTTTCACCTTTTAAAGGAATATAATAGCTTAAATAATCAAAATCTGTTATATTAGGCACCTGAAATAAATAATAGCTAAACTGATTCTTTAACATTCCCAAATGATGATTATATTCTGCTTTAAAGTGCAGATATCTACAGTTTAGGATTAGTTGCACTAAGAATGATTGGTTTAGAATTAAACAAAAAAACAATCGAACTCATTTAAAATGAAAAATATGAAGAGCTAAAATCTCTAATCTCCCCTGAATATAAAGATATTCTTGCTTTCATAAGAGATTATATGGTGATTCAGAATCCATATCTTAGGTATACCGTTCATTAACTAAAAAGAACTATCTTTAAATTCTATGAGGGATAATAATTAATAAAATAATAGGAAATAAACAGATTATGGTATTTGCATGGGATCTATACTGAAAATGAAATCAAAGTAGATAAATTTAAACTATATCTGAACTGCTTAATCATATAGATAGATGGAAATCTTTAAGTTGATTAAAGAAAAGAATTAATAAAAGAAGTTAAGAATTATCTTGAACAAAATCCAAATCATAACCATATTCTATACTAAGAATTAGGATTTTCTGAATATTAAATTGATGACTATAAAAGTGCATTTGATAATACCTTGCTAGCATTAAAACAAAGAGAGAATATTTTCAATAATAATCATTAAATTTTAATTGAATCATTAAGAGATGTTGGTATTTGTAGTAGATATATATATCAAAATAATTAATGTCTAGAATACCTAGAGGCAGCTGAGACTTTATCCAAGAAATTATACCTAAAAAATCATGATTAAATAGCTCATACATTAAAGGAACTAGCATACGTTTACGAAGAATTAAACTAATTAGAAAAATCTGAAAAATATCTTAAATAAGTGATAGAAATAAGAGAAAGTTTATATTCTCCTAACCACTACTTAATTATTAAAGCCTACCAAGATTATTCTGATATTCTTGGAAGTTAGAAATTATTCCAAGAGTAGATAGAAATCGATCTGAAAGTCTAAGAATTGATACTAAGTGTATACAAATAGGACCATTAAATGTATTTTAATTCATGCTATAATCTTGGATGTACTTATTCAAATATGGGATAAGAGGAAGATGCTTTACAATAACATTTAAAGTGTTTATCTCTAATTGAAT
Organism: Tetrahymena borealis; assembly: GCA_000260095.1. Lineage (NCBI taxonomy): Eukaryota > Ciliophora > Oligohymenophorea > Hymenostomatida > Tetrahymenidae > Tetrahymena > Tetrahymena borealis. The sequence goes on along the minus strand of JH651248.1, from coordinate 50,931 downwards.
TATTCTATCCCTAGGATAAAAGAAAATTAAAGCGCTAAATGAAAAATATAGCATATATTTATTAAAGCCTTTAGTTATATGAAGACTCTCTTTAGTACCTTATGAAATCATACAGGTTAGAAGAAGAAATCAGCAAAAATTCTGAGATTCATGAAGGATTAGCAGATATTTTATAAGATATTGCTGAATGTTATTTATCCAAGTAAGATTTTGAGAATGAATATATATTTAGAATTAAACATTTGGAAACTTTAACCTTTGATTGTAAAATTATGCTAACTTTTTAATAATTTAATGATTTAAGAAATAGCATAAATAGGAAAGAAAATAGAATTCAAATATAAATATATGAATATTTAATTAAAAAAGTAAAGCTTATGATAGGCTAAAATAATCCTTTTATAAAATCAGTGATGGAAGAACTTATTCTCTTAATAGATGATCAAGAATAAATAGAAACTTATTAAATTTAAATTAGTAATATTTAAAACCAAATAAATTATGATGATGATGATTTTAATGATAATGGCATTCATTGAAAAGATATTTTTTAACTTTGTATGATATAGATTAATGTTACTTGTTAGTAAAAGCCTTTGGATTTATTCAAACTATTAACTTCCTAGCTCTATTTTTTATTACTACCTTATTCCCTCTATGTTAAACTAAACAAACAAATAATTTTTTAAAAAATTAAAGTGTCGTAATCAGTTTTACTCATTCAAATTTTAAGAAATAAGGCAGAATATAAAAACCTATTATCCGGTCTATAATAAAAAGTATATTTTTTATGTAAATTAATAATAATTTCAGTACAGCTAAGAAGATAATAATTAACTCAAAAATAATTAAAAATGTGAAAGTCTAGAATTTTTCATAAAAAGTATTCTCTAAATCTTTTAATTATTAAACTACTCTGTCTATAATGTATTTCTATGAAAAACTCAATAGCATTACTTTTTTTACATATAAAGATTTATTTTAATAAAGTTATATTTGTTTTAAATGAATTATAATTAAATAGAACTAATCACTTAAACTGATTTTAGTTTGTTTTTTTTTCTATTTAAAATGACAGAATATTTATTAGATTTATAAATTCTAATTTACTTAATTTCTTTACAACTCTACTAGTTGATTAAATTATAATATAATCCCGTCTGATCCATATTTGAGTGTAAATTATTATTAGCAAAAGGATTTTTACAATAAAATTATTAGGTATTAGTATAATTTGGAGTAATTGTGATAACAAATTTCTTAAATTCACAAAAAAATTTAAATGAAATTTGTATATGAAAATAATATAAGTTTAGAAAAGCATATTTTATTTAATTTTTTTATTAAATGGTTATCAAGTATTTCATATGAAATATAGATAGACAGACATATCAAATATATTCATTTATTATAAATTTTTCAGAAAATGTGTTTGCAAGACTTAGCACTGAGGATATTCTTGACACAGTTGATATCACCAGAGATACTCTTACCTCTAGCATCATAGACAGCTTTACAAGACTTGGCAGCACTAGTAAGAGCAGAAGCACAGCTTCCGAGATGGTTCCAGTCAATCTTGATGTGGAGCTTACCAATATGGATCTTTTCCAATTCAGCTTCTTCAAATTAGTTTTAATGATGGACAATGAAGAGAGCGCTGGTAGCCAAGAGGGTGAGGAGAGTGAGAGCTATCAAAGTAGTTTTCATTTTTAATATTTTATTTTAGAGCTTTATTAATTAATGTTTCTTATATTTTGTTATTTTTTATATTTTTATTAAATTTTACACTTTAGATTTATAACAAAATGACATACAATCTATTTTTGGAAATATTATCTTTACTTCAAATTAAAAGAGCTAGAATGTATGATCTAAAAGAAAGAACCATCTAAAACCCATACAAATTAATTAATGTTTTTTGTAATTAATTGTAACATTAAAATTGCAATAAGTCAAGTAATTAGTCTTAAATTAAATTTTGATAAACAATAACAAGAGAAGAATTTCAGTAACCTTAAGATGCTATTAATTATTAATCATTAAAGAGCAAATAAGCAGTTTTAAAGCAAAAATTTTAGTTTAATTTTCCAAAAGTATTTTCTTCGTTTGAAATCAGGGTTTACAATGATTGGATGAAAATTGAATTTTTATGGAAAAAATAAAGGTATTAAATAAAATTATTAAAATATTAGAATAAAACATATAATAATAATAAGTAAATGAAATTATATTTTCATTCAAAAATAAGATCTGTAATCAATTAAACTTACTTTTTTTTTGTGGTTAAGAAGTAATAAATAAATTTAATAACCATCTGAAATATATGAAAGAATTAATACTACTCTTATAAGTGACTTTATTAAAGAATTAATTTAAATCCAATCAATATCAAATTATGGATAATAGAATTTATGTATAATTTAAATTTAATGAATTTTTATTACACATTATTAAATGTTTTTTTTGACAAATATTTTTAAAAATTGGGGCTTATATTTGTTGATTTTGCTTGGATTTATACTAAAGTCATGGTTTATTTGATTAAAAGATGTATATATAAATCTAAGTGAATCCAGTTAAAAATCTTTTTAGAGATACTTAACAATAAAATACCTCTTAATAGATTAAAATTATTAATTTCTTCCAAAAAATAATTCTATTCTTCAATTTATGCACTTTTAATAATTTATTTTGAAAAAGACAAAAAATTCTATTCTAAATTCTTTAATAAGTTTTTTTCCAACTTTCCTTCAAAATCTAAATCTTTGAAGAAAAGAAAAGTGTAAAAGCTATTTTTAACGAGTAACTCAATTTCAATCCTTATCTTATAATTAATATGAAGAATGACATTAAAAAGAATAAATAAGATATCATGTAATGTTGAAGAAGGAATTTAGAAAAAAAAGATAAAACTAATTAGATATAATTGTTATAATGATTTTAACCTCATATCTAGATTAGTGATCCTAATTTTTAAAAAATTTACTAATTTATAGAATAACATATTGAATTAATAAAATTAAATCTATTCTTTCTTTATTTAATCATTTCAAGTTTTTTATTTTGATAACACCTAATCTTATTAGATAAGTATTCCCTTTGTTTTTCTTTTAGATTATCAAAAAGGTATTTCCTATCAAAATAAAATTTTATTTTCAAAAAATTGAAAGATTAGTAATATCTCTTTCTCTAAAAGGCATCCATCCTATTTTAGATGAAATAATATATATTTAGGATGATTTTTTAATTTATAACAAATCCTAGCTGCTATCATTCAAAATCTTTATAAAATTAGAATCTTTAGAGAGAATAGATTCACAAATTTTTGAAGATTAAAAATGTTCAACTTGTTCCTTATCAAAATCTCTTTAAAATAGAGACTCTTAATCAAAATCTTATTTAATTCATATCATTTAAATGAAATTCTTTAAATAGAAAAATCTCAATAATAAAAAATAGAGTCCAATGATATTTAATAAATAGGTTTATAATAGAATAAAAAATTACTATTTTGCAAAAAAGAAAATATGTTAAGTAACAAGGGTATTTTGATTAAGTAATTAATAATCATCTAAGGAATTCTTTTACAAAAATTATTAATTTAAATTATATTGTCAACAAAAAATCTAATGTAGGTATCACTAGTAAACAAGATGGAAAATATAAAAGAGCTAGTAAAGAATTATATTTTTCACTAAAATAATATTTTGAAAAGAAAAAAATTTTTACATAAAGTGAAGTAGGTAGTAAGTTGTATTAAAAATATTTGTTTCAAAGAATTCAATAAAGATTGAATCAATATAAAGACAAAAATTAGTTAATAAGACATACTTTAATAACTTTACTTGCTACTTTTCTAATCATTATTCTTATTAGATTTATTTATTTTGATTTGAAATTATTTCCTATATTTCATCTTCAAATTATAAATTTTAATCACTGAAAATATTTCTATTAGTACTTAGTATTCCTTAATCGCTTTAAATTTATTCCTATGATTTGTTTTCGGTTTTTTAAGATCCAACCTCTTTAAATTTAGAAAATATCACATTTTATTATTAAATAAACTCTTTGTTTTCTATTTAATTTATATGTACACTTTCATCTAAGATTAATTAAGAGAATATCAATTCATTTTATGGGGAATTTTCATCACTCTTCACTTCATATTAAGCAGTATTCTCATCATTATTATTTGTATTTGTAGACTTCTACAGGGGTTATTACCCAAACCCACTCTTTAGAATTTTACCTACTTTTGGAGTTCTAATTGAAAACAGTTATGTGCTAAAGGAATTAGTTTAAGAAAAGATGTTTTGAGAACTTGGAGAGTGTTAATTATCTAGTAAAATATTCTTTTAACTCTGGGGTTTTACCAATTCTACTTCTTAAATTCCATTTTAAGGATGGAATATTTGTTTTGCATATTAATTTTAGTTGTTAAAAGCATTTTATTATGAATCTTTTTGTTTTAATTATTCAATTTTGTCATTATAATACTTATCAAAATGATCCCTATTAGTTAAATAAATAAATTTTTTAAAAAAAAATTATAGAAAGAATAAAATTAACTTTATCTTTTTCCATAGTATAAACTTTCTTAAGCCAACAGAGGGTTTTTAGATCCATTTTTAAGTGAAAGGTAGTTTTTTTCGAAGGAATTGGTTTAAAGGTATATTATTATTAACTGTAAAAGATATAATTAGCATTATAAATGTAACATGACAAACAACAGTAAGGAGGAATTAAATAAAAGCCGATGTAGCAGAAACATCAGTATTTTCAGAAGTCTTTGATATCAAATAAAGTAAAAATAATAATGAAATTGCTTAATTATATTTAAAGTCAAGCTATTGAGAAGATTTATTAATATAAGGACTAAATTTTAGTAAGAAATGATTGTATATCTAAATAAACACTATAGAAAGGCTTATTTTCAAAGTGATTAAAGTATCTGATAGAACATTTCCTACCAAAACTATAGTTAATCTGAGAACTATTCTAAAGAATTCCCAGTAGAAATAGGTTTTTTTGTAGTCTCCACAAATAAAACCATACTTATATACTTATATAGGCTCTGCAAGCTTCGTTTTTTTTATACTGATTCTCCAAAGTATAAAAATTGGGATGAAAATAACCCAAAGTAAAAAGAGTGGTAAAATAATCGAAAGAGTGTACTTTAGATGCTCTTCCGAATAGCATGCTTTATTCATTTAAGATTTTATATAATAATCGCTTCCTATTCTTTAACAAGACATAATTAATACAATCTAAATAGCTGTACTACATTAAAATTAAATGAAACCAAATGTATAAGCTGCAAAGAAGAATCTTTTTCTATCCTATTTATTAGATTTACGTGGAGACATGATAATAAATAGGATAATAGTAATTATTAATAAAATTATTGGTTAAATAGATACCCAAATACCTCTAATAAATTCTATAGGAAGGGAGTTCTATTTCGATAAGCTACAGTCAAAAGAGTTACTTAAAAATTATGAAGGACTTCCAAATATACTTTCCAGCTTGAATGAATCGAACTTAATAAACTCAAATTAAGAACTCTACAAAACAGAGGTAACTTGTACAAAGTTTATAAGTAATTTGATATAAAAAGAAACTTAATCCTTTTCTCCAGTTCTTCCTATTAAAAGAGAGTTCATTCTTCTTAAAGTTTAGCATATTATAAATTTAGAAGCTTTATCAATTGATTTTTTCACTGAATACATCAAATAAATAGAGATAAATAATAAATGTAAGAATTATCTCAAATAAATTTATGCTGGCTCATTACATGAATTACAAGTATAGTCATCTACTTTCCCATAGCTTTCATTCCAAACTGTTCCATAGTTATCACAAGCTTCACAGCGCGGTCCTATTAAATTTATAATAAAATTTTTTAAGGATTATTGAAATTAAATTATATTTGGAGAGGTAGGGAGGAGGATTAAAAATTCTACTTCAGCTAAAAGTTTTTTTATATACTTATAATAAATTATTGTAAATTTATGTTAAAACATAAAAAAAAGTATCACCTCCCTCCCACTTAAATTATAAATTCAGAAGAGTGAAATGGTAAATATAAATTAAAAGGGAAATATACCTATATATCCTTTAACGCAATAACCGTGCTCTATGTCTCCATAACAATTAGAGAGTTTATTAATACACTTAAATACTTAGTCTTCATCTTAACTTTTTCTCCAATATCCATTTTATAATAAAATGATGTTCTTTTCACAAAAACTTATTCCTTCTTGAGAACAAGATTTGCAAGCTTAATTAGAGTCTCTTAATGGTTTAATAAGTGAATATAGCTAATTATTACAAGGTGAGCATTCATATGTTTTATTAGAATTAATGTTAACATAAATTTCACCTATTTCGCATTCTCTGAAATTTACTGTTACATTATAGTCTTTAGAACCAGTAAATATGATATTACCATTAGTTTATTATACAAAAGGAGCTGATATTTTAAATTAGGCCGATTTAGTTGGATTACCTACTAATTTCATTCCATTTAAATTAAAATGGTAAGATTCTTTTTCATAAGTATAATTAAAGCTTAGTTTATCTTTTATTTCTAACGTTTCTTTTTCAATGGTGTTTAATGTTATAGTATATTCGCTGATTTCATTCTTTATTTTCTCAGAATTAGATTTGTCTAAAGAATTAGCCCTAATGATTTAACCTTCCTCGTCAAGCAAAATTAATATTATAGTAGCATTATTATCTCCACTTCTATAATCTTGAAGATTTAAATGTTATAAATCTACAGAATAATCTTATTATAATACTATCTTATGAGGATATGATCCAATATTGTTACCAAATATCATAGCTTTATTGCCACTAAATTATATATTATTTTATTAAAGATTCCTCTATTATGTTAATTATTTAATAAAGTTGGGAACCATTCCTTTATATCTAATAGCTCCCCCTATTGAGGAAGTATTATTTATGAATTTAGATTATTCGATATCTATATCTACATTATAGAATAAGATTGAACCTCCTTCATCCTTTGAGTAATTTTTTATAAAATTACAATTCTTAATAAAATTTTAACCACTTTTCTTAAATTCAGCTAGATATAAAGCTGCTCCAGATTTAAGAGAACTATTGTCTGTAAAATTGGTATTTTTAAATTGAATAGAATCTCCTACTGAAACTTATAAACAAGAATTAAGGTTATTTTCAAGGAAAGAAGTATCTTCAATTTAAATAAATTATACTTCATTTAACATTAAAATACTTGAGGATTGTATTATATTAGTATTAAACTTAGAATTTAATAGCTTTAAATTTTGTACCTTCATTATTTATATTAATGGATCTTCTATTTAAGCATCATAAATATTCGATTCTTGAACAATATCGTTAAGTGTGAGCTATACTTCAATATAATCCAGTTATATGACTTGATTATCTTCCTATAAAATAATGGTGTTTGGATAATAGAAGAAACTGCAGTTTTTATTGGAAAGGAATTTAAAATTTATTATTTCTATATTTTAAGATGAGGCTATCTTAATGAAATAATTTAAATTAGAGTCTTTGTTGGTTTATTTCTTTCTATTATTATTAATATTACCAGCTTTCAGTGCTATCTAATCAACTCTTTCTATAAAAAATAATTAGTTACTTGATTCACTTTAAAAAGTGTTATTATTAATTGTAACATCATCTATGTTAATTGTTTTTCCTTAACTTATTTTAAATAATTAAGTGGATTAATTGAATACATTGTTATTAATATTTAAATTCGATATTTTTAGAGTATCAAAATCTTGCTAAAATGTTATCCCTAGAAAATTATCAGGAATTTTTTAATCTGAAATGCTAACTGTATCCAATTCTATAATAGAATTTTAAATAAATAATATGCTAAAGGACTAATCACTCACAGATTTCAAAATAAAAATTGAGCATCTTTTAAAGCTTACATATGCAAAACCTTTGATTTGCTAAGAGTCTTTGATAAAAATTTAAGCATCACTGAATGAAATACTATCATAGTAGTTTTATAAATCAGTAAAATTTATTTTATCTAAATAAATGTTTGTTCCAGTAAATTCTAAAGATTATTTTGTATCCTTTGTAAAATAAGGTATTGATAATGGATAGGCTGTTGAAATGTAATTACCACTATTATCCAATAATGTATTATTTAAAATTAATTGGAAAATGTATTTATTTACTTTAATTAACATTTAGGAATCCAAATATTTAAATTCATCAATTTTATTTTAAATATTGATAGAAAGTGGGTTTAAGAATGATTCTGTGCACGATAAACTATTCTGGTTAGAGACAATAGGAATTTTATAGAATACCATTTAGTTTGTTACTAAATTATACCCGACAAAGTTAAACGTTTAATATGAGTCATCATTAGGAATTGTTTTCAAAAAAGTGCTAAAAATTTTTACTTGCTATTGAGATGAGTTGAATAAGATCTCAGTTTCGGACAAAAGAAAATTTTTATAAATATCAATCTTTAAGTTAAGCAATTGTAAAGAATTAGCAGTGGCTATAACTATTTAAGACTAATTGAGTAATATAATATCATTTATATTATTATTTAAATAATTAGCTGTTGAAACGAATATTGGGTGAGTTAGCAGATAATCGTAAACGATATAAATTTCATTAGAATAAACTAGAAGGCAATTATATTTTTCGTAAAATTAGATTTAATACTAATATCTAGAAAATGGCAGAAGAAATATATTATATTTTGAGCTACTTGTATTATTAATTTAACATTCGATGCAGATTTTTCGAATAAATCTTTCATCTTAGAATGAAACTATCGCTTCTTTTTAATCAGATGTTAAGATAATTTAAGATATTTTCTTTTAATAAGTGAAAGTTACTATTTCTTTGAGTTGGTATGATCTATCTTCCTTTTTTATTTGTAGGGAGTGTATTTTTATATTTTTATCAATAGAGTAAGATAGTATATAATTTGATTCTGTTAAATCGTCACTCTTGTATAGTTTAGGAAGTAAAAAAATATAGAATTTTTTCTCATGACATTTTTAAATTGTAGTGAATGATTGATTGTTATTATTAAATATTGAAATATTACCATTAATGTGGAGGATTAATGTAAATTCGTAATTTAAGGGTATTATCTCACTAATTTTATCCACTAATTCTACACATTACTCTGCAGAATACTCTAATTTTATTCCATCAAAATTACCTATAAATGCACAAATTATTTTTGGAAATCTTGCAATAATTAATTAAAACTTTTAGAGAGAATCTTAAAGATTAGAATATTAGATAACTTGAAGCTAATGGGAAAATATCTAAATGGATCGGTAAGGTTTACTATCAATTTTATGATTCTAAAATATAATTTCTTAAGAAGTTTAGATAATAATAAAATCACTTAACTTCTAAATGCTAATAATGGGATTGTTTCTTTTTAATAAATGAATCATTTTATGTTTTTCTAAATCGATCTAATAAATCTAATTAACAAGGGAGATAGCATAGATAGTATTGCTGGAAGTATCATATAATTTAGGTAAAACATTTTAATTTTTGTTGTTTATTATATATCTTTCATCTAAAAGAGAATTTAAATTAAATATGTTATATGAATATTCTTCATTTATGTAAAATAACAGAGTGTGAAAAGTTTCCCAATAAAAAAAAATTATTAATTCTAATCTCTAAAGCAATATTCCTGTCGATTTTTAATAAATTTCTTAAACTGGAGGAAATGATTGATAGATCATGAACATATCTAAATTATCTACCATTATAATATTAATAGGATAGGAAAATTGATTATACATACTAGAATTAATTTTATAGATCTCTTTATCTTCACCAGTTTCTAAATTAAGTACTCCATAATAGACTTTGTTTTGACTGATAGCGAATACTTGATTAGTATCTTAGTAGTAATAAACTTAATCAGTTGGAGTTAAATGAAATAACTTTTAATATACTAAATCAAGAGAAGACAAAGAGTAGAACTTAACCCAACTAAATTTTATTAAAATCAACTATTAAAAAATTATATTTTTAAAGAATAAAAGGTTTTAAAAGAATTTTTAATTATAAAAATTACCCTTCTGAATTACTTTTTATGCAAGCATAGTCTTAATCCAATTAACTAATACCTTTAAACTGTAAATTTTCAACAGGTATTTATTTTATAATCCTATTTTAATTGACTTGTGTAAAAGTGATTAAAACAGGATCATCATAGATTGATAGAGTAGTCATGGATATACCATATTTATAACTAAAAGCACATCCAAATGTGCAGGCAAATGTAGTAACTCTTTAAATAGTTTTTAAACTCCTAGGATCCATTATATCTGTATAATCAAATGTTGATAAACTAATATAGTTAAATTAATTATTAAAATAGGATTCTGTAGTAAACCCGTCATTATCAATGCACTTTTCAACCTTTAAGGTATATTATTCTGTTAGGGTTTATGGAATTGTAAAAGAAAAAAGGCAGATTTTAACTTATGATAAAACTGAGAATAAATTTTAATCATAAATTTAACTTATTTTAAATAAATATGTTTATTCTATCTCAATATCAAATTCAGCTTCTAATTCTCCAGTATTTAAATTATAGAATTAAATTTATTTATGTATTAAATAGATTAGTAGATTTAGAGATATTTTAATTGTTACTTGTTCTTAACTTGTAATAAAGGAGTAATTTTTTTCATAATGTTAAATTGGTTGTTAATTTATTCTCAAAGAAACGAACTCATAAGGGTTTTTCTATGTCATCAATTATTCTATTAATTATTAAAATTTATATTAAATTGATTAACTGTAAACATATAAATCATACATGCATAAAGCCTTTAGCTAGTTGGATCTAGAATTAAGTTTATTATTGAAATATTTGAGGCAACACTTTTTTAAGTTGTTAGATCGTTATATGGACCATAGACAATAATCCCATTTGAAAACCCTAAGAAAATAGTTTCTCTGTCGGGATCATATACGAAACAAATTATCATTTCCGAATACTATATTTAAAATTATTTTATTTCAGCTGTTAATAAATTAATCTGCTCCAGTTATTTGTTCAGTTAAAGGTAGCAATACTCTTTTGCCAAAACTACAATCGACTTATTAACGATTTCTTCACTTGTGGATACTAAATTACTTCCATCATATTTTAATAATTAAGAGGGAGATTAGTTGTTTATTACCACTATAATTTAATATTATGAAATTAAAACAATTCCATACATGTGTTTATTTGTAAAAAAAGACGAATTTATTTCCTCTAGTGTATCAATATTATACTTAACTAAAGTATAAGGGGACAAATAAAATTGTGGAGGATTTAATTCTAATAAAATGTTAGAATCTAAGTAGATCTTTTTAAGGGTGAATCCAAATGAAGAGATAATCTTTCCAATTTAATCTAACTTTTTTGTCTAAATATTAGGGGTATATGAAGTGATAAGAGTAAAAGTTTAACATACTACTAGATTTTTATCATTCAAATAAGATTTGAAAAAGCAACTATTTCTATTATATAAAAAATAATTTATTACTAATTTTAAATGTAATTAATTCTAAAATTTCTTTACTAATCATCTTCTCTTTTAATAGTAAACTCATTTATGACTAACTATTCTAAAGTAACTTAAATAAGTATTATTACTAAATAGAAAATAATAATTTTTATTTATTAAATTTTAAAATATAAATAGGGTTTAAATTTAATGTTTTTATTAAAAAAAAATATTTACTAAATTTTTAACTTAAAAAATAATTTTTAATATAAAAATAAACAAATTAAATTTAATCCTATTGTAATTGAAATAATTTTACATTCATTTATAGAATTGAGTAACGAGAATATTTTACGATTATCATCATAAACCAAAAAATGATCAGTATAAAAACTATAACCTATTTAGACGAATTTAAGAGTTTCAAAAGTCCAAAAATCTATAATATTGATATAATCCCTATCAATTATTACTATCAAATTTAAATCAAAATCAATAATGGAATCTGAATTGATTAAAACCCTTTACTAATAAATTCTCATTTATTTGTTAAATTGATTAGATGTTAAATCTAATTAGCCCGCACTAACAGAAGAAGTCAAATAAAACTAATCTAATTCCTCATTAACTATCAGTGTACTTTATTTTGTAATTAAATTATAAGGTAATTTTAGACATCTTATTTCTAATGTAAAATCTTTATTATTGTATGAGTAAGCAACAATACCTTCGTTAGATTCCTTTAAGCTATAAAAGATTTATTTAGTATTATTTGCTTAGCTTATCTTGAAGTATTAGATTTCGTAATAAGTATTGGTTTTTATGTAGTCGAGCTCTTTTTTAATTAAATCGATAATAATAAAAAATCCTAATTAGGTTGAAGCTATATATTTAGATTCTTCTAATTTTTCAAACTAATTGATTTAAAGTTAATTCTGTTTTGAGAAAGGTGATTAATATGAAATTTAATAAGTAAATACTGCTTATTCTAGGTTATTTAAATTGTAATGAATTAAAGTATTTTAGTTCATAGATTAAATCAAAAGATTATCAAAGGGAAATACAAAAACCTAATGCGTTTAGTCTAATTATTGAATATTAAGGCTGATAATCTTTTGAGAGTCTACTAAAAACTAAACATAGAAAATTTCCTATTGATTAGTGTATATATAAATATCTAGTTTACTTTTATCTACTTAAAATACAGAATTAACATTCTAAATAGTTGGATTTAAATTAAAACTTTCAGTTTTTTTTTTCTTAACATCTGCTTTAACACAGGTTGCATTTTCATGTATAAATAAAAAATTACCGAAACCATCTTCGATAATTTCTACTAAATTTGAATTAATAGAGTCCGAAATTAATAAAGGCAATTTTAGGAGGAGATCATAAACAACTACCTATTAGAAAATGAAATTGAGTGTAAAAAATTATAAGAATGAATATAATTACATTAGTTTAAGTTTAATCATAGTAGAGAAAATACTTAAAAGAAGAATCAAAGGTTATTTTCTTCTAAATGGTTCCTCCATTTTATGTGCAATTATATAAACTATCTATAGATCCATTATATAAATTGTATATAATAACATCGCCTTAAATGTTAACACTGTAGATGTGGTTTTTATAAATGCTAAAATCAATTAAATTGCTCCTGTGTCCTGTAAATTGATTAATAATTGTACTAGTTTTAGTGTCCCACGCAATTATATAATTATCATCAGAGATAGAGTAGACTTAAGCTATATCTTCAAGGAGTTAAAATTTCTTTACATAATTGCTATGACATATTTAACCAAATATATTTTAGCTTTAGCAGGGCTTTGATTAAGTATAAAATATTGATATTAAGATTGAAAAAACCGTAGTTAAGATCAACTTTATCATTTTAATCTAAAAAGATGCTTGCTTATAAAACGATTAGATAGTAATAATGCTTTACTTTTATTTTTGTTTCGAATATAGATTTTTGGAAATTAAATTATTAAAGCTATTAAAGTATTAATTTATGAGATTTCAATTAAACTGTACTTTGAATAATAAAATAAAAAAGTATCTTAAAAAATAATAACCAATTCATTTGCCTCTATCTTTTGTATTTATTTTGCGTTTATTGCCAATTTAAATAATCAACTCATCTTTTATTTTAATAATATGGAATTTTGTATTAATATTTGTTTTGAAAAGATTATTTACTTATAGTACTGGTAAACAATATTTATAAAATGTTCTTCACCGCAAAAAAATCATTTAAATAGACAAAATACATTGTTTAAGAAGTTGAAAGTGTCATAATTAATTTGTATTTTTATAAATAAGTTTAACTTTTTCTTTATAATTAACAATTACATTATCAAAAGCTACTATTTTTGATTTAAGAACAATTCCAAAGAGTGATATGAAATAGATTTAATAATTTATAATTTTTCAAATATTAATTATTATACTATATAACCTAAATAATTGATTTATTTGATATATCAGTGTTGGGAATGAAAAATATTTGTCATATATGGTTCTTTTTTGATATAAAAATTCAATTCAAAATTGTGGTTTTAAAATTGTTTATAATACATTTTATCAATTTATATTCAAATGTATATTTTACAATATTATAATATTAATCCAGTTATTTAAATTGATCATTTATTTCTTATGCAATTATCTGTATTTAATTAGTTAATTCACCATCATCTATCAAATTTATATTTTAAAAAACATTAAATTATATAAATAATATTTGTTAATTTTTACCTTAAGTCTTTCACCACTAATCTCTTTATTCTCATTATTTAAGATTAAAAAATCTATAAACTTTCTAATCTTTTATTTTAAATATTTAAAAATTAATAAAAATAATAAAATGGATATTATAATAAATTATGAAAAGGCAAAGAAAATAATATAAAATTTTACTCTAAATAAAGAGTTAATGTAGTAAGTTATGAGCAATTTCCTAAAGCAGACCCTAAACCACAAGCACCTTCATCTCCAATGCTATTATCACTATTATATTTAAAGAGTCAAGTAAAAAAAAAACATAGGAGAGAGAATAAATTTGTGTTAAAAAGTGGAAG